>OY759273.1:4669896-4967396 GCA_963662155.1 Lamellibrachia columna
CCACAGTATAAGACATTACCAAATATAATGGAACATTAAGATATCATCAACTATTATATATGTATATGGAAGCTACTAAGCATCAATGTAAAGAAAAGGGACATATCATTGTCTATGTTACACATGTGATTCGGGAATTGGTGCTAATGAAATGTGTTAGCTATGATACTGTCTTAAATCAGGAAGAAAGGGATGCTGTGATTTTTTATTCCAGCACTGGCTACATATTTCTTACTGATGTTTCTTCTACTGATTTTGGTCATCTTTCATAATGTAACATTAGTGTTATATATAAGTTTGTGGATGTTGAGTTTGAATAAAGACGGTGATGGTGATGATGAAAATAATTATGTGGTCCTAATAATATTATTTGGGTTAGTCACGCCCTCAACATATTTAAATATAAAGTTAAACGCACCCGATTCGCGAAGGGTTAAACGATTTGAGGATAGCGCTTAAATGTGGACTGAGTCGTCTTTAAAAGGCATACAACCAGCACACGTAGAAATATAAGTGTCACAGTGAAGGCACTCGGGAACAATGATGTTGACACTATAACCATTATATGCTGTCAGAATAATACCGTTTTGTTTATTTTGTTGCAGAAGGACAAAGCTGCGCAACAACTGAATGAGAGGATTTGAGCAAAACATAAAACGCAAAAAACTCAGCAGTCCTCTTGACGTGTCGTTCACACGAAGTGTTGTCATTTCCTGGCGCATACCTTTGCCCGGTCCGTGGCGGTGGCCAGATCGTCCAGTGTGCACGGGTTGTCCAGTAGTTGGCAGGAGAGGACATTGTTGACAAAGAAGTGATTGTAGAGACCACAACTAGGAAGAAAAACAATGGTTAATAATATCAGTCGTAGGTATATCCTGGCGGGTTTATTTGCAATACTGAGCATTGGGCTTGTGCTGAGCATGCACAGGTATGGCTATCGTGTACGCCAGTTCAACATCCAACAGCAACAACCAAACCAGGCAACGCTATGCGACTGGACGGACTTAGAAGACACACCTTTTAATGCCAACGCGAGTGACATTGACATTGGACAAACGGAGTTGGAACAGTACCAGAGATACGTAACGTTGAAGCCGAGCCGGGCCGGAGGCTCAAGTGATGGTTACACTTACAAGGTGACATTGCTCGATAACCGACCTGCCTCCGACGGCATCTTCATACAGGTCGAGGAGCGCCTCAAGGGGAAGCCGACGTCCGGGGGTAGTTCACTGACCGTCTACAGCGAACACTTGTCGAAGGAGCTGTGTAACTACCGCGACATGTTCAACGGCATATACATCGTGTGGTGTCCACCGATGGTGTTGGGCGGGCGCCGAGACTTCATCATGAAGCTGCAATTTGTTAACTTTGGCGCCTATGCCAGGGGACGTGTGACCCTCAACCGTCACTTGTGGCACCACCAGATAAAACTGTACACACAAAAACCACTTGCGCCTATCCACCGACCAGATGTGACGACTGCGTTGGGCGAGAGAATGAACAAAAAGAACACGGTGATCTGGTATCGACGGAAAGAACGATGGTTTGTGAAACTCGCTAATGGCGACCGTTTCTTCTCGCTAAGCACTAGTCGTATGTGCGCCTGCGTGCGCAGTATGAACCGCCTCATTATGGCCGGTGCGTCGCACATGAGGTATAAGTTCGATTATATCGTTGAGACTTGCTACAATCCGGGCGGAAATTTCCCGAAACTTCAGCGACACAAAAACTTAATTTTCGTTCGGCTAGATTATGCGGAAGACTCGCTGAAAAGTCTCATGTCAACCGTTGGAAAACTAAAGTTAACGGGCATGGATATGTTGTTCGTACAATCCGGGTCGTGGAATCTAGCGGTTCGTGGACTGAAGCGAATGATGGACAGTTCCATAAAGAGCTACGTTGACGCGTTGTTGGCTGTGCGCACCAAGACCGGCATACCTCGCGCCAACTTGGTTGTCGTCACGGAGCCGCCATTCGCCATGCACGAGTCAGTGACGCACGCGTCAGGTGACAGGAACAACTACTGCATCGCGGCGGCGATGCGCAAGCTCAAATCAATGCTGCGTGTGCACGACTTCAACATCTACGACGAGTTTGCGATTATACAGCCGCAATCGGAGAATGACATCTGTGCCGTGCATTACATATGTCCCGTCTTTGACGGCCGTAACTACAGCGTCTATGGCGAGATAGGCATAACATCTGCAAAGCTCATGATAGCGCACGCTTGCAGGGGCCACGACACTCTGGTAACGCCGTGCCCTTGACAGGAATGTCGACGTTCCAACTCGGATGTGAGCCATTTGTTACTAAATGTTCATTATTGTCAAAAAAATTAACAATTTTATTGAAAAATCGTTTGACTCTCGGTGAGCCAATGGCTTCCTTGTCCACTAACCTGTGGCTTAGTGTAGACGCTTTTTATGAAATCCTTTTTAAAACCGGTGATATCGATAGTCTTGTCTTGTTCATTAGTCGTTTGAATCAATATTTTTTTCTAAACTAAATACAGGATAACGTATGCGATTTATGCACAATACTGTTTTTCTGTGAAGGATGTACAACATGTACTGAAAAAAGGGCAACGAATCAGCAAGCAATCAGTGATGTATTTCCAGCGAACAGTGTGAATTCATAATAATAAAATACAACATAATTTGCGACATGTTGAATTTAGGTATAAGTAAACAATAGTTTGGTGCACAGGAAATGGACCGAAGTGTAATGCTTTTCAACCAGTATAGTCATCATACAAATGCGGTATCGAACTTACTAAAAATTATAATTACAAACCCGTAGCTGATTACTAGATTGCATGCACCATATATAATATTTAATTGTATTTTCATTAATTTTGTTAGATTAGTTCCACAATTTCTCGCTATATGGAAAAATGTACACCGATTTTATGCTTGTAGGAGCGAACGCGATTTGAACCGAAGGTATCTTTCTGTTGAATGCCGTGTGTTGATACAAAAAGTAATTTGTTTTGTAAACTGTCCGGTAGTTCATTATGTTACAGGGGCGCATCTAGGCTCGTTGGCAGTGGGTCTCAGTCACTCGTATTTGAAGGTATTTCAATGCAGAATGTGAACATATCAAAACCCCAATTTTTTATTTTGACATTGTGACTCATTTTGCTTTGATGGATTACAAATGTGCTACTATATATAGAAATACAAATGTGTGTATATAGTGAAGAATTATCATTAACCATCGTTAACTACAACACATAGCCTTTTACTGCACTGATTGCCTTATATTGGTTTTGTATTTATTTTCTTTGCATTTACATGTTTAAGTTTTGTTCACAAAAGTGGCTCGCATATTAGCGATATGTTCCTGTCTTAATGAGAGTCTCCTTGATCTTTATATTTGTGATTTGTGTTAATTGCTTCAACTGTTAGAATTGGTCAAAATAAATATGTATATCTGTCTATCTGTCTTGACGTTTTGTGCCGCAAAGTAGACAAACTAGTCGTTTCTGTAAAACCGTAGTACATTGACTGTTTGTGCTGTAAGTATTCCATCATATTTCACTACAATAGTTAATGTACGTCAAAAATAAAGAGCAATCAAATGAGTACATTACAATTATTTAGTCAACTTGCTTTGTAAACGTTCGCTGCAACAATGTCAATGTGATGTTTCCATTTCAAATCATCAGCGAGAACTACACCCAAAAATGTTGTTAAATGTATCGTTTACGCACAGGTTACTGTCACCACTGGGCGGACGGTTCCTGAATAACGTATAAAATAGTTCACAGTAATCCATGTGCATAATTGGGCAATTGATAACCGAGATATCATTAACGTCGAACATTAGAGTTCAAACTCAACTCCTTCGAGCCATTACAAATATGTGTCATTTGGTGAATGTAGCTGCTCTCGTTGGCACGCACGTACGCATGCACGCACGCACGCACGCACGCACGCACGCACTCACGCGACATACCGACCTCAGTATTCGCTTAGGCTTCGGCCGTCGACTCCAGTAGACGACGATGACGAGATGTGACCTGTCACATTGTCAAGAGGTGAACATAAATCTGTGATATTCGCACATATGTGAAAACTCATTCTTCATTTCGTTTTTCCAATAGCTAATCATGTTCGGTGATGTTCAAATCTATAGTGTACGAAAGTAATACACGCAGACGTTTTAATACAACAATGCGTACTTTTGTTATAATTATGGAAAGATTTGACTTTGGTCGGCATATCGTGTAACTTGCGAAAGTGTGCAAATGTTTGAAATGATTCAAATGCAAATACACCCATATGTGATTGCATTTAAATGCTAATGTTTTAAATAATTCAAACGCAAATGCAAATGCAAGTGTTTGAAAATGATTCAAATGCATATGTTTGAAAGCATACAAATGCAAGTGTCTGAAATAATTCAAATGCAAATGTTTGAGATGAACCGCATGCAAATGCAAGTGTTTGAGATGATTCAAATGCAAATGCAAGTGTCTGAAATGATTCAAATGCAAATGCAACTATTTTTTATAACTGAAAAATGCAAAGTACATACCAGTTTACATCAACTCTATTAAATATAGTTACATAAAACAAATGCGTTATAACTAAATACTGTTTCAGTAATCAATAAAAACAATTATACTCAAAGGACATTTAAGAGCACTACAGGTGACATATTTAAATAGGGAAACCTTTGGGTTGAACAACAGGTTACATATTTAATTAGGGAAACCTTTGGGTTGAACACTAACCTTGGATAAACAATGGATTTATTCAAGTGGGGAGGATTCTTTCCCAAAGAAAGGGAATGAGCAGACACCTGCCCTTAATTGTCCAATCTCTGTAAATAAACCTTGTCTAGTCAGAAAGACAAAGAAATAAGACCTGAATGGTCTGGCATATTTGCTTAGTAAGAAATACTTGGCCTTTACTGTCTGTAGCAAAAACTTAGCGCTTGGTGGGAAGAAAGAGTATAGTGACAGAATTACTCAAATGAAATACAAACAATAGTTAACATATAATGTAATTCATTGACAAAACTGTGTTACGTGTATGGTTTAATTTGGCAGGTTTAGTCTTATTGTTACTCTTTGCTTGAGAATGATAAATTTCTGTGTGAGGATAATCCAAGCAAAGCAGTCAAAATTGTTAAATAAATTTCTGTGTGAGGATAATCCAAGCAAAGCAGTCAAAATTGTTAAATGTAATGCATCATTGCGAAGATGATTACATGATAAATATTGTTTTAAATCGAGATAGATTGTTAATACCCAAAATATTTGTGATAATTGTGGCCATCGATTCCAAAAGGCTGCCTGAACTTCACTGATTGCATTTAACAGAAAAGCTTCGCATAGTTGGGCACACAGACACTACCGACTGGGGTGGGCTGGTCATTCAGACAGGCAGGAATTGAAGGGCCTTCTATAACAACATGTCAATTGGTAGGGAGATAAGTTGATTTCTAATCATGGCTTCAGCAAATCTGTCTAAAGTAAACATTTGGGGCTGGCAACTTGCAGCCAAGTGAGAAATTTGCATTAAAAGAATCAACAGTTTTGATTCAAATGCAAATGTTTTTTTAATTAAGTGCAAATGCAAACGTTTGTTTAATCAAATGCAAAAGTAAATGGTTGTATTAAAATGCAAATGTTTTTAATCACATGCAAATGTTTGCTATTCAAATGCAAAATGTTTTTTTTTAATGCAAATGCAAATGTTTTGATGCAAATGGAAATGCAAATGCAGAGCAGGAGACGACGCTGCATGTATATGCAAATGTAAATGCGACGTTTTCAAATGGAAATGCATTTGCATTTGAACCCAAGCTTGAGGTAGAGCAGGATCAGGTTTGTTATTTTCGCAGAATTTTTTACTGGATCGTGTAAACAATTATTTAATAGTTTGTCTGATGATTTCACCAAAAACTAAATAAACATGTTATACAAACGAAGTAGCATGTCGCAGTGGATGCTACGCACAGGCTCGTACTCAGGGTTTTGAAAAGAGGGGTTCGGGCGTACACAATCACGGGCGTACATCCGGAATTTCTGGAAAGAAATTGACTTTAAAAAAGTTCTCAAAAAGAGGGGTTCGTTCGAGCCCCTCGAATCCCCCCCCGAGGGCGGGCATGATACAGATACGTTTTTCCCGAAATGTGCTTAAATCGAAATGAGCGAAAGGATCGAATTGAGGAGTGACCTTTAGCAGAACCACTAAACATAGCATAATTTATGTGCAAACATCGCGCTATGAAGGAACATTCTCCGGATTAACAACTTCGTCAGTATTAACACCAACGCATAATATTTTGATAGGACGCTACGTCTAAAATAATTATCACATTACACAAAGGATTACGTCGAGTTGTCAGTTGTGTCTCTCTGCTGTGTTATAAATGTCGGTCGTTCGTTTTAAGATTCATAAAATGGTTGAAACGATCCCAATTCTTGATTCGTTGTCACGAACTTGCTTGTCCATAACAGCTGAGAGCTTTGTTCTGTTGACAAAATGTTTAACAGACTGTGCTTGTGAAAACTAATGAGGGGGCGCATATTTTCAGCCACTGTATAAAAGTGTTAGTTTTCCACGGATTTCGACACATGTCGTTGATAATTGAATCGTATTTGACGGTCGTTTCTGGAACACCACAAAGAAACAACCATGTAAGTATAACGGCTATTGCTCAAGAACGTCACTAAATTCTCTACTAGTAGCAAATATTTTGCAATGAAAGTTACAGTTCTATAATACTCGTTTCCATGTTACTAATATCCTAGTCTGGGCTGCACTGCCCGGCCACGACAGAAGGAAGCAAGTTACATTTCCAGCAATTTTCATTGTTTTAAATATTTTTGTTCAAAGAAGCAATTCCTCTAACAGTTGTCCTATGGCAGTAGTATAAGTAACTTGTTTGGAACTGCAGTGCAAAAAGAAGTATGTGACGAATACAATCAGTTATTCAATGACAGAAGGAAGCAAATGACATAAATAAAAATGTCACTTGCTTCCATTTGTCATGGCAGGGCAGTGTAGTCAAGCGGGTTCAAGGGGTTCGGACGAACCTCCTTTTTGCAAAATCCCCTTTTCGGAAAGGAACTTCCCATCCAATTGTTCGCGAACATTTTGGAATACGGACCCTACCACGGATCAGCTGTGTGGAATGACAGGTGAAAGTCTTTTGTCGAGTGTCTGTACCGTGCCGAGGCCACCAAAGTGTGCAATACGGACCCTACCACGGATCAGCTGTGTGGAATGACAGGTGAAAGTCTTTTGTCGAGTGTCTGTACCGTGCCGAGGCCACCAACGTGCGCAATACGGACCCTACCATGGATCAGCTGTGTGGAATGACAGGTGAAAGTCTTTTGTCGAGTTCCGGTACCGTGCCGAGGCCACCAAAGTGTGCAATACGGACCCTACCACGGATCAGCTGTGTGGAATGACAGGTGAAAGTCTTTTGTCCAGTGTCTGTACCGTGCCGAGGCCGCCAAAGTGTGCAATACGGACCCTACCACGGATCAGCTGTTTGGAATGACAGGTGAAAGTCTTTTGTCGAGTGTCTGTACCGTGCCGAGGCCACCAAAGTGTGCAATACGGACCCTACCACGGATCAGCTGTGTGGAATGACAGGTCAAAGTCTTTTGTCGAGTGTCTGTACCGTGCCGAGGCCACCAAAGTGTGCAATGCGGACCCTACCACGGATCAGCTGTGTGGAATGACAGGTGAAAGTCTTTTGTCCAGTGTCTGTACCGTGCCGAGGCCGCCAAAGTGTGCAATGCGGACCCTACCACGGATCAGCTGTGTGGAATGACAGGTGAAAGTCTTTTGTCCAGTGTCTGTACCGTGCCGAGGCCACTAAAGTGTGCAATACGGACCCTACCACGGATCAGCTGTGTGGAATGACAGGTCAAAGTCTTTTGTCCAGTGTCTGTACCGTGCCGAGGCCACCAAAGTGTGCAATACGGACCCTACCACGGATCAGCTGTGTGGAATGACAGGTCAAA
The DNA here is from genome assembly GCA_963662155.1 of Lamellibrachia columna. Lineage (NCBI taxonomy): Eukaryota > Metazoa > Annelida > Polychaeta > Sabellida > Siboglinidae > Lamellibrachia > Lamellibrachia columna. Next base: position 4,677,887 of record OY759273.1, read on the forward strand.
GTCTTTTGTCCAGTGTCTGTACCGTGTCGACGCCGCCAAAGTGTGCAATACGGACCCTACCACGGATCAGCTGTGTGGAATGACAGGTCAAAGTCTTTTGTCCAGTGTCTGTACCGTGCCGAGGCCACCAAAGTGTGCAATACGGACCCTACCACGGATCAGCTGTGTGGAATGACAGGTGAAAGTCTTTTGTCGAGTGTCTGTACCGTGCCGAGGCCACCAAAGTGTGCAATACGGACCCTACCATGGATCAGCTGTGTGGAATGACAGGTGAAAGTCTTTTGTCGAGTTCCGGTACCGTGCCGAGGCCACCAAAGTGTGCAATACGGACCCTACCACGGATCAGCTGTGTGGAATGACAGGTGAAAGTCTTTTGTCCAGTGTCTGTACCGTGCCGAGGCCGCCAAAGTGTGCAATACGGACCCTACCACGGATCAGCTGTTTGGAATGACAGGTGAAAGTCTTTTGTCGAGTGTCTGTACCGTGCCGAGGCCACCAAAGTGTGCAATACGGACCCTACCACGGATCAGCTGTGTGGAATGACAGGTCAAAGTCTTTTGTCGAGTGTCTGTACCGTGCCGAGGCCACCAAAGTGTGCAATACGGACCCTACCACGGATCAGCTGTGTGGAATGACAGGTGAAAGTCTTTTGTCCAGTGTCTGTACCGTGCCGAGGCCGCCAAAGTGTGCAATGCGGACCCTACCACGGATCAGCTGTGTGGAATGACAGGTGAAAGTCTTTTGTCCAGTGTCTGTACCGTGCCGAGGCCACTAAAGTGTGCAATACGGACCCTACCACGGATCAGCTGTGTGGAATGACAGGTCAAAGTCTTTTGTCCAGTGTCTGTACCGTGCCGAGGCCACCAAAGTGTGCAATACGGACCCTACCACGGATCAGCTGTGTGGAATGACAGGTCAAAGTCTTTTGTCCAGTGTCTGTACCGTGTCGACGCCGCCAAAGTGTGCAATACGGACCCTACCACGGATCAGCTGTGTGGAATGACAGGTCAAAGTCTTTTGTCCAGTGTCTGTACCGTGCCGAGGCCACCAAAGTGTGCAATACGGACCCTACCACGGATCAGCTGTGTGGAATGACAGGTGAAAGTCTTTTGTCCAGTGTCTGTACCGTGCCGAGGCCGCCAAAGTGTGCAATACGGACCCTACCACGGATCAGCTGTGTGGAATGACAGGTCAAAGTCTTTTGTCCAGTGTCTGTACCGTGCCGAGGCCGCCAAAGTGTGCAATACGGACCCTACCATGGATCAGCTGTGTGGAATGACAGGTCAAAGTCTTTTGTCCAGTGTCTGTACCGTGTCGAGGCCGCCAAAGTGTGCAATACGGACCCTACCATGGATCAGCTGTGTGGAATGACAGGTGAAAGTCTTTTGTCCAGTGTCTGTACCGTGCCGAGGCCGCCAAAGTGTGCAATACGGACCCTACCACGGATCAGCTGTGTGGAATGACAGGTGAAAGTCTTTTGTCCAGTGTCTGTACCGTGCCGAGGCCGCCAAAGTGTGCAATACGGACCCTACCACGGATCAGCTGTGTGGAATGACAGGTCAAAGTCTTTTGTCCAGTGTCTGTACCGTGCCGAGGCCACCAAAGTGTGCAATACGGACCCTACCACGGATCAGCTGTGTGGAATGACAGGTGAAAGTCTTTTGTCCAGTGTCTGTACCGTGCCGAGGCCGCCAAAGTGTGCAATACGGACCCTACCACGGATCAGCTGTGTGGAATGACAGGTCAAAGTCTTTTGTCCAGTGTCTGTACCGTGCCGAGGCCGCCAAAGTGTGCAATACGGATCCTACCATGGATCAGCTGTGTGGAATGACAGGTGAAAGTCTTTTGTCCAGTGTCTGTACCGTGCCGAGGCCACCAAAGTGTGCAATACGGACCCTACCATGGATCAGCTGTGTGGAATGACAGGTGAAAGTCTTTTGTCCAGTGTCTGTACCGTGCCTAGGCCACCAAAATGTGCAATACGGACCCTACCATGGATCAGCTGTGTGGAATGACAGGTGAAAGTCTTTTGTCCAGTGTCTGTACCGTGCCGAGGCCACCAAAGGGTGCAATACGGACCCTACCATGGATCAGCTGTGTGGAATGACAGGTGAAAGTCTTTTGTCCAGTGTCTGTACCGTGTCGAGGCAGCCAAAGTGTGCAATCCAGCGACGATTCTCTCCCAATTTGTACGTTTTACTACAAGTAGCCTGCACAACCCATATAGCATCGTGTGAGTGCGAATGGAACGACACGTTTGCATAAGTAAATGTGAACTAGCATATGACAGACCAGACAGGTACCTTTGCAATGGTCAATGCATATATAACGCAACAAGTCAGTCGATATCATCCAGAGTGTAGATATGTGTTTGCGGATGTCGCACCCTCGAGAACTAAAGCTGAAGCTTATATCGAATGGATTCCTCGAACGACCTTGTTGAGGTCGTTCTTTTCCAATCATGTGTCACGTTTAATGATATCACTGTAAACGAGTGCAGGTTTCCCCACTCCATGTATAAGCAGTATACCAATCACAAACACTGGTTTATTCTCACATTTGGACCAGTGGACAGCGAAACGCGTCCTTCACTCTCTGGACTAATATGAAAGTTTGGCAACACAGTTCGTTGTTTGTGCTGGCTCCAATATGTATTTTACGAAATACTGAGTATTGGGTGTAGTGTGCATCTAATTGCTTTTCTAATTATAGGAATCATTAACCAGGCTTCACAGCCATAGAGGAAGACAGACTGAACTACTGATATGGAAAATACGTCTTTGCAGGGAGGGACTGGTTTTGATAATTATTTTAAAATCTCATTTATATCTAATAAGTTGTATTCATGTATAATGTATTCATACAAATTAAACAACAGTAAACACTTTAAATGTACTGTTTGTGTAGTTGATCACATAATTACTTTATTGTTGTTACAACATTACATTGTTTCAGACAGTGTGATATACGTCCTGCATATGTAGATTTTGTTATATGACATACCATTTGTAAATATGTATGTTTTATTTCGTGGAAGATATTTCGTGCAATATCGTGAACTGCTTGGTGATTTCATTTACGCGATACGATCGTATAACAGAATGATAGAAATGGGCTTTGCATTATTTGTTTTTTTATTTCACGAACTGTTTGCCGAACATGGATGTCTGCCCACTGGCTAATCATTGCGGATTAGCATCTGAGCTAGCTAGAAAAGCTGTTATTTGTGGTAGTGTATAACGAACAGGAACAAGTGTTCGTATATTTAATATTGACCCATTAAACGTCGTTTTTGTTTCAAATATTATGTTATATTATCAGGTGGCGACATCTAGTTTACTTCTTGATTACGAGCGCTGTCGCGACCGAAGTGCTCTGTCACAAGACTTCCGGCGGAAGAAGAGAAAAACGTGGAATCTCAGCAGGTACATTAGATGAAGTGATTTAACAAGATTTAACAAGATTGCCATCCGAGCAAAGGCCCATGTGGCTAGTGGCAAAGAAGCCATTGGCTTATCGAGAGTCTATTTTTTTAATATATTTATCATTCATCGATTCAGCAGAGTGTTGACATGATGATGAACGTACACCAAATTTGCGGTGGACGCATCAGTGACAGGACATCTTTTAAACTTTTCTTTCTCCAGTACCGTACAATCATGTTGGAGATACATCAGGAATACAAATATGCAACATGGTCCGTTATAAGTATAAATATGGATCGAAAGAGCACGCGCAAGTACTCGAGACTACGTGACACAATAAAAACCCACACAATATAATGCCATGAAGAAAAGATGGACGACGTCCAAGCACACACTCTTGTGTCTCATCATACTTAACAAATTCCTCTTAATTCGTGAAGATAGTTTTCCTGCTGATCGAATAAATCACACATAGAGAATAACCAACGATTTGTTATAGTCGGACAAAAATAGTACTAACAGGTAATAACTTACTTTGATGTGTGTAGATTGCGGCTTCTACAATGCGAATTTCTACATCTTCTGCAACGGAGAGTTGCAAATGAAAGGTTTCAACGACGCCTGCTGCGGGACCCGACGTTACAATCCAAATAGCTACATCTGCTGCAATGGAGCGTTGCAGATGAAGGGTTTCAAGACGCCTGCTGCGGGACCCGACGTTACAATCCAAATAGCTACATCTGCTGCAATGGAGCGCTACATATGAAAGGTTTCAACAACGGCTGCAGTCATAATAAAGCCTACGACCCAAGTTTCTAATCTGCCACAAATAAGTTACATGTTGCTTACAATAACATTTTCCATATGATATGCCATAAACCTAAATGGTGTAGTGATGGCACTATGATTGTGAGTAGATGAGCACCAACTCACAATATGTTAATTTATAAATGTGTATATAATTTCATTGTCTTAATTGAGAATTCCAATAATGTAATTATTAGAAATATAGCTAATTCTGATACACATTATACCTCCAAAATATGGAGATATTGGTACAAAATGCTAATGGCACAAAATAATGTATTTCATTGATTCAGTAATGCACGCACGCACGCTCGCTCGCTCGAACGCACGCACGCACGCACATGTGTTTGTCACAGTTTGACTCATACTATTATTTTTTTCTCTTTCTCTCTGTTGTATTTATGAAAATATGTCATATTCGTTACAATAATATATTTGATTTCAGCAACGTATGAGTAAACAACGTAATTTTGCACATTCCTGACTCTCACGGGAAGATTAATTTTCCTTCAGATATAGGCCTACAATATGAACTTTCGTTTCGCGCGAAATATGTCGACACACTACTAATTTTACCACGATTAATGCTGCTGGATATTCTATATTAGTTGACAATTAGGTGGTACAATGTCAGAATTAAACAGATGCTTTTTTAAATGGCAAAGCAAATTCGTATGCGGGAAAAAAATTCTACAGGGTTATTTCTGTCTATACATTGACAGTGCGAAAGGGAATGTACAACGATTTTTAACGGCTAACTGGTGTGGGGTTTCGTATAATTAAACGCCCCAATTATCTGAATTTGTCGATCTCAAAGTTCATCTAAATTAACAACATCATATTTTAATCGGTATTGACGTAATATATTTATCGCTAGAAATTTGACGGAAGAATAAATTACCCGTTGAAAAACATTATATTCCACGTTCAAGTTCAAGTTTTATTCTCTAATATCATATAATGGTGTATGAGATAAATATACAATACCAAGAGTACTTGAAAGAACAGTCAATGTTAGTTAAACTTACCAATTATGATTTTGATTAACTTACAAATTCTTATTAGTTTATTTAAATTATGAATATTAAACAACACAGAGAACTTGAAAGAATTAGGGTTATTAATAAAATATCTTGTGAGAGTGTCACATTGAAACAATATATGAAATTTATCCCCAATCTCATTTCTATTACACAAAGTACAATACTTTTCATCCCTATCAATATTGAACCGTCTGCCTGCTTCAATAGGCAGTTTTGTGTTACTCAGCCTAAATTGTGTGAACAGAATTCTTAATCTCTCCGGTAACAAATGTGAATATTTACTGGTCGGTCTGTTGTTGCCGTAAAGTGTTCTCTATATATGTCGTAAAGCTGGCATAGTTTACATTATCGCCAAATCGTATATTTTCTACAATATAAAAACACGACGTATGACGGTGGTAACACGTTTTGTATGGATAATTTTAACAAGATTTGCGATCCAAGCCAAAGGCCCAGATGACAAGTGGACAAGGAAGCCATTGGCTTATCGAGAGTCCAACAATGTTCATCTACTTATAACCCGCCCTCCTGAAATATGTGTCAACCTTGTTTTTAAACATATTCACGCTGCTAGCAGTTACACAATCTGTAGACAATTTGTTCCATTCATTTATTGTCCTCTGTGAGAACGAGTGCTTCCTGATGTCCAATCTACATTGATCCTTTACTAATTTTACCTCATGTCCTCTAGTTCTGCTATCTTCTTGAGTGAGAAAAACATATTTCTATCAATATTCTCATACCCGTTCAATATCTTAAAAACTTCAATCTGATCTCCTCTTAACCTCCTTGTCTCTAGAGTTGTTAAACCACATTCTTTCAGGCGTTCTTCATAACTAAGGTCTCTCAGTTCTGGAATCATTTTAGTTGCTCTCCTTTGTATGCGTTCAAGCGTATCTATATCCTTCTAACGATATGGTCTCCATGCTTGTATACAGTATTCTAAATGAGGTCTAACTATTGCTTTATAAATAGGTATAATTAAGTTTTTTCCCTTGTATGTTATGTTTCTTCTAATCAATCCAAGAATTTGATTACCCTTTGAAGCTGCAATACCACACTGCTCTGAAACTTTCATATCAGCGCTTAGTGTAACTCCTAAGTCCTTTTCTTTTACAGTAGTACCCAGAACAGTATCTCCCATTTTATAGTTTACATTCAAGTTCCCATGTCCTGTATGTAGGCATTTACATTTCCCCAAATTGAACAACATCTGCCATTTCTCAGACCATTTCACTAATCTGTCTAGATCGTTTTGTAAATGTTGTTTATCACCATCAGTATTAACCTTTCTAAACAGTTTTGTGTCATCCGCAAATTTCAGTACGTTACTTGTTATACTGTCATCCAAGTCATTGATATAAATTAAGAATAATATAGGTCCTAATACTGATCCTTGAGGTACCCCACTTAAAACCGATTTCCAATTTGTAACTTCTCCATCTACTACAACTCGTTGTCTTCTGTCAGTCAGCCATTGTTCTATCCAGTCAGTTATGCTATCCCCGATACCATGGGCTTTTAATTTAAGTAGTAATCTTTGATGTGGCACTTTGTCAAAAGCTTTCTGAAAATCTAAGTAGATAATATCTACTGGCGATCCCACGTCTATCCACTTAGTAATTTCTTCCAAAAAACATAACATATTTGTTAAGCATGACCTCGCTTTAAGGAATCCATGTTGAGATGAATTTACTAATGTATGCTTATCGAGGAAGTCCACCATATGGTCTTTAATTAACCTTTCTAATAATTTACAAATCACTGACGTTAAACTCACTGGTCTGTAATTCTCTGACTTATTTCTCGAACCCTTTTTAAATAATGGTATGATGTTTGCTTCTTTCCATTCAAACGGAACAACTCCCTCTTTTAATGACAAGTTGAATACTCTTGCAAGTGGTATACTGATTTGTTCTACTCTTTCCATTAGTAATTTTGGAGGAATCCTATCCACTCCCGGTGATTTGTTATCCTTCATTGCCTTTATTTTCTTAGCTACCAATTCTGGAGTTACAACTAACGGACCAAAATAGTCAGATTTAGCCCCCTGAAATTTAGCATCAGCAACTGGTAATGAACTAATATCTTCTTTGGTAAACACTAAACTGAAGTAACCATTTAGGTCTTCCGCCATTAAAAACCCCTGTGATATTATATTTCCAGCACTGTCTTCTAGAGGTCCAACCTTGTCTTGTACGTTTTGTTTACTCCTGACATATGCATAAAAACTCTTGCTGTCATTTTTTATGTTACATGCTAGTTTTTGCTCATAGCTTCTTTTAGATTGTCTGATTTCAGTTGTAGCTGCATTAAGTGCCTCTTTGTATTTTGCATAGTCTTCTTCCTTTCTATAAACCCTCCACATAGTTTGTTTTACCATTATTTTTCTAATAGCCTCTTTTGACAAGTGTATCTTTCTACACCGTTTTCCTTGTTTTTGGAAGGGAACAAATTTATCGATGATACTCTCAATTTCATATTTTAGAATATTCCAACATTCAATTGCGGTCTTATTCATCAGCATGTTATTCCAATCTAGCTTTGCTAAGTATTTTCTCATATCTTTGTAGTTACCTTTGTGGAAGTTTCTCTTGTACGTTTTCTTATTTTTACTTCCTGATTTTACATTGATGTCAAAATGTATTTGATCATGGTCACTATTACCCAATGGTTCAAATATTTTTACATTGCCCACTAATTCTTTTTGTGATGACAAAACTATATCTAATACGTTTTCTCCCCTGGTTGGTTCTAGTACGTGCTGAGTAAGAAAGCTATCCTGGATTAAAAATAGAAATTGTTGGTCCTCAATCCCTGTGCTCTCTAGAGAATTCCATTGTATGTGTCCATGGTTAAAATCTCCCATTATGATACATTCCCCTTTACTAACTTCCTTTATAGCGTTTTTTATTTTTGTGTTGTCCTCTTCGTTTATGTTTGGACTTCGGTAAACTAATCCAATAGTTAATTTTGAATTTTCTGAAACAATTTTGCACCAAACAGCTTCATCGCAATCTGCTTCCCTTTCTAGTTTTATTTCATAAGCCTGAATAGATTCTTTAACATATAAAATAACTCCCCCGCCCCTTCTTCCTATTCGATCTTTCCTAAACATTACATATCCTGTCAGTCCTAATTCAGCATCTGTTATATCTATGTTGGCCCATGATTCAGTTATACCAATTATGTGAGGGTCAATATCTTCTACCATAATGTTTAATTCGTTTTTCTTATTTACTATGCTCCTTGCATTTAAACATACGCATCTATAACCTTTTTCAGAGATGTTTTTCGGATGATTTGATATTGGTTTATCTGTGCTAGTGGCCTCTTGTTCTGCTTGAGACACATCTAGGTAACTCCCCTGCACTTCTAGTTTAAACAATGTTTACTTCCAAAAATATTTGTCATTGTACCCAAGTCAATATCTACTGCTGCTGAAAGTTTGTCTGCGAATACTGCCGCCCCCTTTCCACTTAAATGAAGCCCTTCCTTCATGTACATATCAGCCCTCCCAACAAAACTTCCCCATAAATCCACAAATCCAACTTCCTCTTCCCTACATAGCTTCTGGACTAACATGTTAATTGCCATCCCCCGACATTTTCGATATTTGTGACCCCTCCTGCCCATTACAGGTAAAATCCCTGACAGTATTACCTGCTCAACCCGCGTCTGTTTTAGTGTTCTGACCAACTGCCTATATTTCCTAACTATGGCAGTTGTACCCTCTCTCTCTACGTTATTTGTCCTTACGTGTACTAAAACAGATCCACCCTTACCCGAGCCTACGATGTTTTTTACCCTCTCAGTTATCGCCTCTATTTTGGCTCCAGGCAAGCAGACCACCACATCATCTCCCTTGTTTAAGACTCTGTCGGTCTTCCTAACTATCGAATCCCCCACAAACACCCTCGCTCTCTTCCTCACCCCCTCTATCACTGCTGCAGAATAACTCTTCCGTTCGATCCCCTCCATCACATTCTGTCCTGACCCCTTCCCTCCTGTCTCCTTCGCTCCTGTCTCCCCCACTCCCCTCTCCTTCACTCCGGTTGTTTTCCCTCCCGTCTCCCCCACTCCCTTCTCCTTCCCTCCTGTCTCCCCTACTCCCCTACTCCCCTCTCCAATTTATGGTTTTGTTAGCGTGATGTGTATATATCTATAGCAGATACACGAGGAGAAGTTTGGCGGCTATAGATAGTCGTTTTCATAGTTAGGTCAGAAACTTTTATTTCGTTTTATTTTACCAGGTAATTTAAAACCATGATTTTCCCCTGCCATCTCGCGGACCCCCTTGCATCTCTCTGCGGCCCCCAGTGGGCCGAGGACCCCCAGTTGAGAAACGCTGGCATAAAGCAGTCATTGAAAATCGGCGTGCACTCGCTTTAACATCTGATAACAGAATACATAGCAACGAACACTGTTATCACAGCAAACATGTACTAGGTGTATTTATCATCAACAACAACAATTCAACTTTAAAACATATTTTCATGTTTCGTCGATAAGAACACCTTATCATATTATCGGTCGGCATTGGAAGTTCTTAAGATATAGATTACACTAGTAAACGATATCTGAGAAAAGAAATGTTGATTTGAACAATACAGTTATGGGCTTTGTAGATATAAAAGATATCAGATATGACTGATCCCACCTACCCACACCCCATCCAAAAAGGTTGAAGCAATGTTCCGCACGCATGCGCACACGCGCGCACGCACGCACGCTCGCACGTACACTTTCAGTGATTTGCTTTGTGTTGATCCTAGTGGAACCTTGACTCGCTCACCCACCCATATCCCAATATTATTTTGGATTTTTGCTACAATTACAAAGCCCCTAAATTAATAGTCCACGCCGCCGAAGCAACGAGTCTGTTTACGACGCATCGCGGCGCCACCAGTTTCTTTTCTACTCCTTTAAAAAGTCATGTGAAACTGCATGACGTGGACAGCTACTATCAAGCTAAGATCAGTGACGAGTCTGCGGTGTAGGCGCTGTCCAACAGCAACTTATTGATCTGCTTTAGTTCCTTCAGTTGTTGACTGATTCCCTCCAGATCTCCCACACACACGGGCCGTTCTGCCAGAGTCTCCTTCTGCGCGTTCAGGTAGCGCTGCACCAGTTGACTGACGAGGTCCTGTTGACAGTGGGAGAAAACATAATAATACGCTAGGTGTCTCGTAAATGTTAGATAACTGACTGCAAATTCATAAGAAACGAAATCAGCGTTATTGCATAAAGCTACACAGTCTGTTATCGTCAAATCATGTTATGTAGTATACATTAGATCCCGATAACTGGTTTAACATCTTCACTCTGTAGGAATAGTCAAATCAACATGATTTGTATTTAGAGTTACATTAATCGTAAAATTATTACCTGCGAAATTTCTGAGTTAACCATTTAGCGGGTCTCGCACAAACAGATCTAAACTTGCTTCACAAGATTTGTTTATGGATTCCTGCAGGTACTGTCTTAGTTAAAGTCTAGTTAATGTTGTTTAAAGACTAATTGTTTGTGTGGTGTAATGGTCGCCCATGCCAACGAGTAAAATACAACTTTTCCTGCCACTACACTAAAGTCATTTGGGAGACAAACCTTCAATTAAGACAAAACGTATATATATATATATATATATATATATATATATATATATATATATATATATATATATATATATATATATATATATATATATATATATATATATATATATATATATATATATATATATATATATATATAGCTCCAAATAGTGACCACTGTGCTGGATTAATTTTATGAACCTATACCCGCCAACACCCCCTCTTCCCACGGGCAGTGTGCCTCAGGATAAATCCCCGAACATGCACGTACCTTGTATCTTTCTGACGACGTCTCGTCTTCCTCTTCGCTGTCATCGTCATCTTCGAGGAGGCTGCGTCTCTGCGTGCAAAAACAGACACGATTTTATTATGTAAATCGTTGCCCAGCGATGCAACTGCATAGTCTTGCTAAGAATTGCACGTATCTATTGTTCTGAGCTACGCAATCTACATCCAACGTCCACATACGTAATATCCCACCCCGTGGAAGAATTTCGTACGAATGTATGTACGAACGATCACCACGAGCTCCAGTCTAACACGTGAAGAGATTAAGAAACATTTCATTTCCTTGATAACCTAATAATCCAAATTCATACGTACACCTAGCACTTAATTATTCTTCGAGGTCTGTACCTGTTCACCCGGCTGAGCAACATACCACGGCTCTAAAAGCTTTCTCGCTCTACATAGTACTGTCTGCCCACTCGAACTATACTTCTTCCTCGAGATTTGTTTCTTCTCATATTTATAACACCACCCAAATGAAACGCTCCCCGTTTTCTATCCAGTTCTTATAGTAATGTCCTTAAGCTCTTGCTCTTCTGCTGATATAAGCATTCTCCTCCACATTACAAAACTCTCAAGCAAGATCATCTCTCGTTTTCTGAAGGACCACGTTTCAACACCACATGACACACAATGTGATTAATCGAATTATCATCAACAAAGAACAACACACCTTATCACGTTACTACCAGTAACCAAGACTCACAAGAAAATGTAGGTTAGACATTACTTCGAAACAAAGCATGTTCTATAAGAACAGCACACCTTATCACGTTACTACCAGTAACCAAGACTCACAAGAAAATTTATGTTAGGCATTACTGCGAAACACAGCATGTTCTATAAGAACATCACACCTTATCACGTTACTACCAGTAACCAAGACTCACAAGAAAATGTAGGTTAGGCATTACTGCGAAAGAAAGCATGTTCTATTAGATCAAACATCATAAAGGAAACGAATGATTCTTATTTAAGAATATCGACACACCTTCCTGCGCCAATCGAGAGCACGTATGCAGAACTTGGGCGTGGGAATGAGGTTGAAGGGCGGGGGAAGAGTGCCACCGGCCCCGAAGTAGCTCGTCCACAGCTTGGTGCGCGCGAACTTCCACTCGAGCTCCGCGTTCTCCTGCGAACACAGTTACAAATAATCTACCTGTATCTATTCTACCTGTATAATATGGGTAGTCAAACAAATTCCGGAGTGAATTGATCTCCTACTAGAGACAACACAGAATTCCTTTTGAGAAAGAGAGCAATGATAATAATAATAATAACAATAATAATAGTAATTAATAATAATGATGATAACAAATAATAATGAAAAATAAATACATAATGATAACAACAACAACAACAACAACAACAACAACAACAACAACAACAACAACAACAACAACAACAACAACAACAACAACAACAACAACAGCAACAACAACAACACTTACATAGCATCACCGGTGTAGACATAGACATAATTTATTCAGAAGCGCTGTCTTAAATAATTGGTAAATAGGTGCTGAGAAATATACATTTATGTTTCCCCTGTCTCGTGCATGATGTTGGTGTGATAGGATAGCATTTGCATATCCAATATCGAATTCAATTGTTCGGAAATTTACTGCACGACACCCAATGTAATTAATAAGTAATTATATTGTATATACGCGCACGCATGCACGCACGCACGCACGCACGCACGCACGCACGCACGCACGCACGCACGCACGCACGCACGCACGCACGCACGCAAGCACGCACGCACGCACGCACGCACGCACGCACGCACGCACGCACGCACACACACACACACACACACACACACACACACACACACACACACACATGCCTGCACATCTCAAATGCAAGCAAAAACAGATTAGTTAGTTAGTCCTAGCCAACACACATAATATAAATTACGCAAGACGGAAATGGCTGTCTTTTCACAACGTGATTGGGCTGTCCTTGGCGGAGCTATACCTCGACTTTGGCGTAAGAGTTGGACATCATGGCGATGAGCATATTGATCAGTGTGAGGATTCCAATGACGTGGAAGACGACGAAGACAAGATGACCGATGGTAGACGTGAAATAGTGACCATTGTCCACCTTGCGCGTCACGTTGCCTTCCTGCAGGACAAACATAATTAATGTAGAGCTAAGGTACGTTCTTACGTAACGTGGTATCCAGTCATTGGAACCGTACCGGGCACCTTACACTTCATCCCAAGTACTTTGGCACGCACGCACGCACGCACGTTTTGAAAAGGTCTGTATAACAATTTTAACTGGTTAACTGTTATGCAGCTAGTTTCATTTATTTAAAAGCCCACATGTTGTCAATTGAAATCGTAGTAAAGTAGTGGCGCCACCTACCATATCACTACTGCCACAACTTTTGTGGAGCATAGAATTTGTGCACTCGAGCAGAATAGTTCCATATAAAACAATGTTAGTAAAATGTCAACACAAAATACTACCTATAATTGTATGCAATTCAAATTGAGAAACATCTTAACAAACATTAGTGAAAAAGTAAAAAAAGATGTGCAAAATCTACACATAAATGTAAGTAGTGGTAATAAGAAACATTTTCATGCGGGCGCAGTGGATCGTGTTGCGCAAGAAGCATAGTACGTATAGCGGTTTGGCTTGCCGTGATCGTCTTGTACGGAAGTACAATCTCCGTGTACTCTGGCGGTGCATAACCGAAGATGGACCAGAAGACAGTGTAGAGAGAGCGCCGAAGTCTGCGTGGAGAAAACCATCGCCATTTTTATTTTATTTCCAGCGGAATTCAAGATATCAGAGCAGTTTTAAATAAATGTGCGAAGTTGTGAAAGGTTGTTGTGCAAAACACACATTTATTAGATGCAAAAGCAAAACTAACGAATCAAACGCTGTGTCCTGCTTGATGACGTCACCGTTCTCAATCCTCGAGAGACCTTTGTACTGGTGATAGAGGGTATAGAGGCCCGTCGCGAACGCCAACACGACGACGATGAAGATCACCATAAACTTGACGATGTCTTTGATCATGTATCCGAGGGACAACTGTAAGATGAAAGTCGTCGTCAGGTCACGTGGACGGAAAGCGTCGGCAAAACTCGCAATCGTAGCGGCGCATAAATTATACAGATACGAGCGGTTTGAATATATTATGCAATTAATAATATTATTAGAAACATTAGTACTAATCCTAATACATATGTTCTTCTGAACATTGAAGTTCACTTTTAACGTTTCGGGTAACATCTGTTGGTTTCTTCAGGAATTGAATTATGGGACTTGGTTCTATGCGAATGCTATAAACCGTCCACTTTGAAGCGGTTGAAAGTCGAGATCTGGGAACATTAAAACCTTGTTTTAATAATCACCAAGTAACGTCACTTTTAACTTTAAGTTTTGTTTAAGATATTGAATGGTTATGACAAGCATTAATAAGTTTTTTTTCTCACTTAAGAAAGACAGAAAAACTAGAGGACACGAAGAATCGCCAGTGAAGAAACAATGTAGATTGGATATCAGAAAGCATGTATTCTCACAGAGGACGATAAATGAATGGAACAAATTATCTACTGATTGTGTAAATGTCAGCACCGTGTGTATACTTAAAACAAAACTGAGAATATCGCAGAAGGGCGGGTTACACATAAATGAATAACTGTAGGTCTCTCGATCAGCCAATGACTTTCATGTCCACTTGTTACGTATTTTGGAGTTTGAATGTTAAATATCGTTATGTCTCGTTAAATCTTGTTAAGACTTCTTAACTCTTGTTGAATATGGTTAAAGCTGGTTAAATCACTCACCAGCAACGGCCCGAAGCTATGGGCGATGAGGAAGAAGTACATGAGTCTGCCGAAGGCGAAGAGGAAGGCGATGGAGAAGACGGCCTCACTGATGAGAGACAGATCGAACTGGTTCCACTCGGCTCGAGGCAGGTCCACTTTGTCGTTGCGTTGGATGTCGACGTACGACAGACACCAGAGGACGAACGTCGTCGTGAACAGCATCAGCATCACCAGTGTGTACCTGAAAACCTATTTCATGGCTCACAATAGTTGAACAATTAACAACTGGTTACTCAGGACTCAGCAGTAACCTACCCGTCGTCATTGATGATATGATGGTCAGAAATGGTATAAAACGGGAACAAATCACCCGGTGATAAACGTTATATTTCATACTCATGTGTGAAGATTTATCGGTCTGTCTTTTATTGCAGTAAGGCGGTTTATATATGCGTCGTCAAACAAATATATTTTAATTAATCAGTATGGCGTTTCGAAAATATTAAGACGTGAAAGATCACGACTGTAAAACGTTTTGTATGGATGTCTTTTACAACCGATATGTTGTAAACATAATAAATAAATTTTACAATGTCGCGTAAAACAGTCGTTCAGTTAACACATAGAAATCAGTGTGCATTCCCTTTAAGTACCTATTTAACAGTTTCGGTTGGCACGAAACCATTAAAAATATTTCATCTATTCCTGTGAACATTTCTGATTATCTTAATGGCCTCTAACCGACAGATCTACCAGGAACAACTTTTATACTTTCGAAATACACCATATAAATAAGTAAACGGCTAGTAAAAAGAACGGATCGCGAGCTTACACGTTCCACGCCTGCGTGAAGTAGCGTACGATGTTGTGTCTGACGATATCGGTAAACATGAGCCACCACAGCCCGAGGATGTAGAGAGCAATACACCACTCGAGACCTGCGCAGTGGAGACACAGTCACCGGAAGTCAACAGTGTCAATCTAAACACGGCTCTCATATCACCATAACCTCAATCTGATAATAAATTCAACATGGACGGCTGGCGGAATGGCACAAACGATTTGTAGGTTGGGTGACGCCATTGTTTTTTACGACTTGTTTAGCTCAAACGTTTGTGCACGTGAAAGGCGTAAACTAGTTTAATACAAACAAAAACAAATGTTATTGTGGTTCTAGTCAACATAAAAAGGCTATCCACTATTGTGTGCAATTGAAACGGAGAGATTTCTTGACAAACATTAGGAGTTTACCAAATGAAATAAAGATGTGTGAAATCTGCACATAAATGTAAGTTGTGGCAGGGGTGATCAGATTAATGTCCACACATGCATGGACGTTGTTTCATTGGCTGCCGCGGCATATCTTAAATATTGAGCCACATTTGTGCATTTTAAAGAAGCAGTATATCTCTCCTATATTATCCATGTACCTCACCAACCCAATGGCTTGTTCCACTGGTATTGTGTCAAGTCTCGTTTTTGATCCAAACAAACCAAACGATATATTGTCTATGCATGTCCTCCTATTCTTTTCAGCACTTTTCAGTTTCTCTCTTCATTAATATACTTATGCAGACACGAACATACTTCGTGAATTAATTGCAACTTAAAAATATTTAACCTAAATCAAGTCAACATAATCGGGCAGTAGGGCGCACTAGAAAAGATTGCTTCACGTTCTCAGTAACTCGAAGGTATTTTTCTTTCCGTGGAATGATATGGATGAGAGGACTATTTTCCATTCAGCTGATGGGGAAGTTGCCACTTGTGATGTGTTTTAATAACATAGTGACAAGCAAATTAACAAGAAATATAACATAAATGGTTAAAGATGTTGCAATAGAACGAGAGCACACGAATTAACGTTAATGAAGGAACGGTGTGGATTGGATGTCTGAAACTATTCATTTTCATATGAGACATGAGTGGAAAAAAAAATTAATTCTCTGTTTGTCTGTCAATCTGTCTATATGTCTGTCTGCCTGTCTGTTTCTCTCTCACGGCAAGCACGCACACACGCACGCACGCACTTTCATTTCCTTCTGTCACTCTGTCTCACCGTCTATGGCTCTATATATCTCAGTCTCTCTGTCTCTGTCTGTCTGACTGTTCTTCCCTCTCTTGTTGTCAACCACGGTTGCAACTATGACTGCCGCTTTGGTTGAAATTGTAGGAGCCTATGACTCCCTTGTTCACCCGCCATAGCTTTTTGTTTTGGATGGCAATCTTGTTAAATTTTGTTAAACCCCGGAAAGGCTGGTCACCTGATTTTGGAGGACCACGACTCGGATCGTTGGTGTCGAGTTCGTTCTGTGTGTAGAGGAGAATAAGGAAGATGAGATAGGAGGCCACGAAGCTGATGAACTTGTTCACTGGCGAGCGAAGTTTCTGCGAAATCTCCCAGTTCGGCGCAACGACGTAGACGATAACCAGCACTGGCAGCGTCACCATGCGGATAACGACGGAGGCCAACTGGCGGAACAAAGTGACATTGACACGAAATGAGAATGGCGCGCGAGCAAGCTGTTATGCACTTGTACTCGTAACAACGGAAAATAACAATATAAAAAAAGAAACCGACATATAGACATGTTGCTTGTAAGAATAATGCAAAGCAGGGATTAGTTAATATGTTAAATCCGGTGTCGTAAATCATTTACACAAATAACACATAATATTATATGACCCATCTGACCCAATCTGACAGAGGGACAACGAAGTAAGCATATTGTTGACCTGAAGTGGGAAATGTAGCGTAACATGCCTGCGTAGTGAGGTTAACCCATGAAGTCGTATGTAACACCCCTGTATGGTGTGATTAGGCAATGGGGACGAGTGTAGCGTACCTGCATAGTGATGTGAAGACCTCGCCACTCCTGCCAATCTCCCAGCCAGGCAACGTTCAACACTTGTTGACAATTCGGACTCGCGACAAACTGAAACAAGAATTTACCATGACATATATATAGTTTAAAGTGTGTTATTTAGCGTCTTTTTAACGTATGTTCACCGTGTGATAGCACTGGTATCGCTACTGTTTATCGACAGCTCGCATAAACATTATTTGAATCTTAGCTTGGCACTGATTATTTAAAGTCCAACTGATTCGAGCAATTAACAATACGAACCTCTGTGTACACTTTGGTGATTGTATGTGTTGTCAAACTGACATGCTGCCGCGGACATACAAACATACATACATACATACATACATACATACATACATACATACATACATACAAACATACATACATACATACATACATACATATATACAACACACATATAATTATTGACACTAATACTATTTACTTCCAAAGCGCCGTATATCCGGAATGGAATGAACATTTTGTTCAGAGGAGCATAACATGGAAGAGTGTAATAAACGGCATGGGTATGTATACAATTGTCATGCTTACACAGAGACAATATTAAATAAGAAGTATATGTATATATCGTCAGAACATTATATTAAATGTTATTAAGTTATATAAAAATTTATATAATAAAGTTGTATAATAAAGTTATATAATAAAGAAGACTACAATTAAGTAACATTTAAAACTGCTCATGTGTAGAACATAGGCTTTCCTAGAAAAAAGTAATAATAAAATGCAATAAGATATCAAACATGCAAGTAGCAATATTAACTATCACACTAAGGTAAATGTCATATGTAATTCTATTAATTATTGGCCAATGCAGCCGTAAACAGATGAGATTTAAGATGAGACATAAGGACTTCGAAAGTGTCTGGAACATTGTACCCGCTTGTGGTCGTACTCGATGGCCAGCATGATGCGGGGGTACTTGTCTCCTTTCTTTGCCAGCGTGTGGCCCTCTCTCTGCGACAGCACGAGCTCCACCTCCTCTGTCGTACGGCAGTTGTCAACGAGACTGGTCGAGAAGTCTTCGCAGCGGTCCGCCAAAGCTGTGTACTCGAACTGACGCAAGACGGAGAACAACGACACATCGACCAATTTTCGTGTGATGATTAAACAGAAATGGCTAACATTTTATTTACATTTTAATACCAAATTTGACCTGTTTCACTTCAAAGTTATCCATGAGATAAATAATGAATGTGCGGACATTTTGGTATATAATTTAAAAACTGCGAGTTGGCGGAAGTCTTATTTTCATGCGTCCTAATATGTTACCAGTATGCAGCGCTAACTTCGACGGCATCCTCACCACGAAGTGCCGCTCCACATCCCCGTTCTCCGTCAGTTCCTGACTCAGCTCGAAGGCAGTCAGGATGGGATCGTGGGACGACTGGACGATGTAGGAAGGGCTAGACAGGGCGCGGTAGACGTTCAGTCGAGCGAGGGAGGAGCTGAGGTCCTCGCCCTGCCGTCGTCTCTGGCACACCGCCTCGCAGAAACCTGGGGTCAGATCGTTATTTATTTACGTTTTTTGCGCAGCGCAGCACAAAATTGTCAAAATAACAGGCACTTCATTCGTATGTAATTACGTTCGTGTGTGTGTGTGTGTGTGTGTGTGTGTGTGTGTGTGTGTGTGTGTGTGTGTGTGTGTGTGTGTGTGTGTGTGTGTGTGTGTGTGTGTGTGTGTGTGTGTGTGTGTGTGTGTGTGTGTGTGTGTTTGTGTGTTTGTGTTTGTGTGTGTGTGTGTGTGTGTGTGTGTGTGTGTGTGTGTGTGTGTGTGTGTGTGTGTGTGTGTGTGTATGTGTGTTTGTGTTTGTGTGTGTGTGTGTGTGTGTGTGTGTGTGTGTGTGTGTGTGTGTGTGTGTGTGTGTGTGTGTGTGTGTGTGTGTGTGTGTGTGTGTGTTCCGCGCGTGGTTAGATTCGCTTTGATCTTATCCCTTTTGGTTTTGCCTGTTCGGTCTGGTTTATTGGCAGGCTTGGTTGTTTTGGTTTCCAAACTTTGCTAAGCTGACATTGACAAAGCTGATTTTTTGCAGCAAACAGCCGTCGCCACTGGGGAAATCAAACGTTAAAGCTGCACTAATGTATGGATCACAGATATGGCGTACTACACAACCAATACAGCTGAAAATCCTTTCGCTAATAACTGTCGAAAGAGAATTATAATGATATGGCGGCTACAAACAATTAGTGATAAAATGTAGCATTATGTGAAAGAACAAGTTAAGAACGAGAACTTCCAATTAGAAGGAGAAAGTGTAGGTGGATCGTCCGCACTCCCAGGAAGCCAACACCATGCGTGTCAACTCTCAGGAAGCCAACACAACACCATGCGTGTCAACTCCCAGGAAGCCAACACAACACCATGCGTGTCAACTCTCAGGAAGACAACACAACACCATGCGTGTCAACTCCCAGGAAGCCAACACAACACCATGCGTGTTAACTCTCAGGAAGCCAACACAACACCATGCGTGTCACTCTCCGTCAGTTGTAGGGCGTTTCTGTAATTTTGACAAAGTAAAAAAATTCCGTCCCGGAGGTTGAAATCTCTGCCAATTGATGTTCACCGGACAATAAAATGGGAAGAAATTTGCTTACCAGTTTTTCGATTATTCTTCGTGAATCATGCTTATCTGTAAACATTAAGGCGGGCTGTTTCAAGTCGCACGACTGTGTGGTAGTGGGTCGGGTTGTAGGTCGAGGGGACCGGGATACGAATCCACCTGGTGCTGTTTCGAAACTTGGGCAATTTCGTTCAAATCACTTTGCGCGTTTCTTTCGGAAGATATGTTAATAGCCAGAGAAAGTAGAAGATCCCACCCTCATCATGCATCAAGCAGTTGCACGCACGCACGCACGCACGCACGCACGCACGCACGCACGCACGCACGCACGCACGCACGCACATGCGTTGATCATTTATTTATCTCTATAAATAAATGCTTTGTGTCTTTTGTATTCCTTTGTTGTCTTTGCTTTGATAATTAATAATATAATATAATCCAACAAACCACTCCTTCACGTATCACGTGACGGAGTGGGGCGGTCGGTCGCTCATGTACGAGGGTGACATTGCAGGTACGAGGCAGCCGGGTGTAAAAATCTCAGTCATTTTGATAATCACAGTTTGACTTGTATGTAACACATCACAAGACAGACACTCACATGGAAAGGAAAAGGGGAAGGCATAGAAACACCTGGCGCGGAAACAAAAGCAGGATACAAAAATAGAAATGCAAGCCCAAAAACGTGTCTGGTGGAAAGGAGTCGTTAATGGTCTATGCTCCGCAAGGGAGCGAAAAGCCTTAAGTGAAGGTGAGTCAATGTGAACCGAGAACATGTAGTTGAGCCAACTCACACGTGGGCGGATGAGGCTTCTCGATCCAGTAGCCTCGTCGTAGAAGCATCCGAATGACGCGGTAGTGTTCGTTCTGAGCGGCGAGGACTAGTGGTGTGATATCGGGCGTAAAGTCGGACGTCGATGAGCAGTACCAAGGCTCGTGAGTCCTGGCGGCGAGACAACACACAGTTTGTAAACTTCTTCCGAGTAATGTAGTTCACTGTTATACTGAAGTATAGAATAATAAAATCATTTCAAAATATTCTAGATGTTTTCTTTAATTACGTTCTCCAATAGCATCTGGTTTGGAAAGTCAGCTCTTCACTTTGCGACGAACCTCTCGTGTTCATTGAGCAGCATCTCGACAACGTGTTTGTTGCCGGTCTTGACGGCGTGCAGGATGGCGTCGGAGAGACGCACGCCCGGCCGTCGCAGGAAGAACTCGACCATGGCGGCGTCCTCGAGGCGCACGGCCACCACCAGGGCTGTGTAGCCGTGGTAGTTCTGGCAGTTGCAATTCAGATGCGGTCGTTTCTGCAGACGTGGTCAAGACGACAATCACTGTAGACAGCGCTTGGATAATAAGTGCTCTTTCAGTGGACTTTCGCAATAAGGAATACGTTGGCACTTAGCCTACCCTTTCTTCGACACAATCGATGTTCCTTATCGCAATGGCAACACGACACAGCGCACACCAGAATGGTGATTTCAAAGTTGTTCCATTTAACCGGATGTTCCTTGCAGTCCTTGTAGCGAAAGGCCTTTGTATTTAACACCCATACAGAGGCCAGAATACAGGTTTTGGAAAGTAAGTGGCACATTTGGAAACATACATTCAGCGCAGCTCATATTAGGATAGATTATAGTTTGGTAGTAAATTAAATAGGTAGACAATGCTCCGAAGTGTGCTTGACTGGTAGTTCAGTAGATGTACTTGACTGGTAGTTCAATAGATGTACTTGACTGGTAGTTCAGTAGATGACAATGTGGACAGCACTTTGAATATGGCAAGATGCGAACTGGAAGATGGTAGAAAATGTTAGTAAGATTTAATAGGATTGCCAGAATCAGCTCACCACGTGACTACGTTCACATAACACCGACCATCTGGACAAACGCCTGATTACTTGTGAAGTGTTAAACGGCAAACTATTTCCAATGAATGACTATTTGAAATGAAGAAATGCCAACTATTTGTAGTAATAAACAGCTAAGTATTTGTAGTTATGACTGGGTAACGATTTGAAGTGAAGAAAATCGTCGCGCTAGTATAACCTTGGTTCAAATGAAATTTCGATGAAGAAAGTAATTTACCTTTTAATATAAGTTATTTAATTTGGTGTCCTTCTAGAATTCCCGCATCGTGGACGTCTTCAAGTACAATGGATAGAATGATAGCATATTTACAATTGTAAAAATCCAAATCTTGTCAGATGCACTAGTCGAAATCAAATGAGAGTGTCTGAACACCCGATATAACATCAATAAAACATGCAAGTGAACCTTTGGCTATGTCACAAATAAGTAGCTTGATGACATAACACTGTCCTTACCACAGAAGACCACACGTTTGGTAATCAAAGGTATGTATGCTCCGCCAAGGAGTGAAAAGTCAAGTCAAGAACTCGAGCTAGAATGAAAAGTCAAGTCAAGAACTCGAGCTAGAATCCACCAACGACATACTCGCAGGAGGGCTGTGACGCCATCGAGGTCGCCAGCTTCGACATTTTCAAAGAGCATCTCCTCCTCTCGGCGTAGTTGAGGCAGTTTGTCGGCAGCGCTCGGTCGGCGGTTTACGATAATCGTTGATGTGCCAGATCCAGGCTTGTGTGACCGCGATCCCGGCGAGTTGTCAAACAGGCGTTTCGGTTTCGGGCGGTGAACTACAATTAGGTCATAATAGTTGTAGACGCCTAAACGAATGGCGTTTAACAATCCTTAATTGATGACTTTTGACATTTAACTACAGACAGCCTTATGTTGTACAAACATAAGAAAGCTTTATTTCAAAGTTTTCCTTCTCTAGAGTTATGGAGCCCACGAATGGAACACATTTATTGCATAAATGCAAGCAGAGTTTAAAAATTAAATTGACAAATATCTCAGAAGGGCGGATTACGCATAAATGAATAACCGTTGGACTCTCGATAAGTCAATGGCTTCATTTATCACTTGCCATGTGCAGTTTTTGCTTTGGATGGCAACCTTCTTAAATTTGCTGATGACATTGCAATTACTCATGTTTCTAGGAAAGCCAAACAAGAGTTCTTGCAACACCTGCCAAGTGAAAATGGCTGTAGCAAGTGTTACAAAAGTGCATTTCGTTGTCAAGTAAAACAAATTAATATTTAGTAACGTTACGTTTTGTAATTAGTTAGTAATCTTTCATCGACAATGAGGAATACCATTATTTAATTAAGATTGAAAACTGTTAATAATACATACTGATGTATTCCTGTTGTTCTGTTTTATTGAAAGTAAGTTCATTATTAAATTGAGTAAAGTAAAGTTTTAAAATGGCCCGTCAAGATACTCCACTAGGTTGCCGTCGTTGAATGACCGGCTTGCGCAAGTACTAGTCTGCCAAATCACCGGTTGAAGACGAACAATTACCACATATACAGTTGACGCTCAGGGAGGTACCTTTAATCACTGGGGTGCCGGTGGCAAATGTCATTGTGTCAGGACGTCTGGGTAACTTTCTTCAGGGTAAAGAGCTGCCTGTCGCCAGCGGAGTTGCTTATTCCTGGACCAGAGACACACGGCAATGTATGGTGTAAATCACTCTTGGCTGTTGTATACGACGATGTGTTGATTACCAATCGAATGCTGCTCCTTGTGGATACATTAGCATATAATATATAAATATGTTGTCCATGCAATTCTCCCCTCAAAAATAAATCACTGCTGGTCAATTGCCATTTCTTCTCCACCAATCGTGATTTTCAAATATTACTATCTCACTGATGTATTTTGCTTAGAAAAGATTGGTCATGGCGCAGTAGATTTTACTATTGTGTGCATGAATGAAATCATATATGATACGTATACGTATATTACCTTTGAATTCACAATGAAACACACATTAATATGTGTGACTAAATTACCTGTGTCGAGCAAACGTAACTGAATTCTCTGCTTTCTCCAACGGAAATTATAGGTTGACCTTGCATTTATTTCGAATGCAGTTATTCATAAAATGCTGAGTAAATGCTAAATAAAATAAAGAAAAAAAATCTAAAGCATATTTAGGACTGCATTTATTCCATCACATTCACGCCAAATAGTATCCGGCAAGCAAGCATTTAATATATTAAATCGACTTCGCCCGAACGCACATTACGTCGGAATGCACGAGGCGTTAGAATACGGTTAACGTTTCGCAGACATACGTCATCCTCGCGCCGAGATCTCCATAAAGGCACTGGCTCGACCATACACACTGGGTGCATCAGATCGGACGCTTCTTTTAGTGATTATATATTTTCACAGGTGCCAACCTTTACGACCTACCCGGAAGTCTTACACATTTTCTTAAATTTGACGTTCCCATGTCGTAGTCAGCCTTCGAACTTAAGGTTTTGTGCATTTTGGCAACGTCCTAGTGGCACACCTGTGCGGGGAAGGAAAGCCATGATGCACTTGAACTTGTCCCCCAGCGAAATAAGTCTTGATTCAGCTTATTCAACAAGAAAGTGTAGAGGGTATTATTTTGTATTAAGCGATTCGATCCGCGTTTGTTAAATTGCAGCGAATAACATATTATTAGTTGTAAAGATGTCCCAAGAGCGACTCTCGCGAATAATTAGCCGAACGCTGTCAGCTACGCCAAAGAATCACGAGCTCCAATCGATATATCTCAATTTCCACCGCTAGCTCTTTTTGAGCATGCGCGGAAAGCCAGCGGACATAACAAATCATACGGATTCGTTTGCGATCTTATGGATTTCTGTTACCAGGGTTGGCATCTATGCTATGTGGCATGCCAGGGCATGTGTTGTGTCTATGGTGTGGTATGGCATATGGCATCGAGTAAATTGCTTATTAGTATTGTAATTTTAGGTAATAACATTCACGCTGTTATTGAGACTATACATATACTCGTTACCGCTTTTCCAAATAATAAGGCAGGACACAAACAAGCTGAAATTGCAATTTCATTCAACACCTCATGTCTGTTACGAGCGGTTTAAGGAGGTAACGGCGCGAAGACATCGTATGTTTGTGAACAGTTCAACGCATTCTACCATCACGCGCTTCCAGACGTAATCCGAAACTATGCGTTACAATTTTTTTCAATGTTGCTTCCTTTATTATCTTTTCAATTTAGCCCCTGTCGTATAAAATATTTTCTATGACATCTTTACACATTTAGCCTATGTACTTGGCAATTTCTACGACAAGCCATGTTCAAAATAAATGCTAGCTCTACCGTTTCATTGAAGAAAAACGTTCATCGAGGTTTATTTCACAGTTGTGCTTTCTTCAATAAAATTTGACTGTAACGTCATGTGGTAAGATATTTCTACTTGTAGCGATCAATCCCATGTTTGCACACAGCACTAAGACAGAAAGATTAGGGCATATCATTTTAACGAGGCAACATTGCGGATATTGGGTATTTGAAAAAGGTTGACGATTGGCGGGAAATACGTCTAGAATTCTAGATGCTGTTTACGTGATAGCGACTTCGGTCAGGCCGTCACCATATCGAACGTTCGAGTATGCCGATTTAACATAATCACTATGCGGTTGTACGACTTTGTATATTGAGTGTATATCTTTACCAGTGACTTTAACCCTAACCCACACATATATTATGCTTACCTTTCTGTGTGTCAGTCAGATAGTAATCCACCGAAACCAGGACATCTTTTGTTCATTTCCAAGTAGTGATCTACATCGCCTTTTTATAACACACTGTGTACAAATTGTCATCTCACAAGGGACCTGATATATAAGTAGGTCCATATGTACATCCACGAAAAAGGTAAAGTATTCGAATTGCTGTAGTAATAGTGGCACTGGGTTTGAAGCAATTTTAGGTTCATGGGCGCACGCATCTACTCTAACCTAGCCTTCTTGCAGGGATAGCACACCACACTGCGATGTTGCCGTTCTGCTCCAGTAATAACCAAAGCATCTGACAGACAGTGAGACACTTATTTACACTGAATAACTTTACTGTGATACAAAGACAAGATGCGATTCGTCATTGGACGCCCGATTGTGAGAGGTACTTTAACAAATGTTACGTTGTCTTCTCACTAAGATTTAGGGACCCTTCGAATACACACATTTAGAAAAATAACACAGCTGATTCAAGGTACGAGTGAAACAAATATAACGAGATTTAACAACATTTCTACCCAGCGCAACAGGCTCCACAAGGCAAGTGAAGTAGGAAGCAATTGGCTTATTGAAAGTTCAACTTTTTCTTTTTATAATATTATATATGTGTATTGCTGTTATCAGACTTTAATCTTCGTACATATTCAAACTACATGCCTTTGCAATCCGTAGATATATTCCAATGATTTATTATCCTATGCTTGAATGATTACTTTTTCATATCCAAACTACAATGTTCTTATTCTGACGCTATCTCTTGCCACTCATCTACCTTATTCTGACGCTATCTCTTGCCACTCATCTACCTTATTCTGACGCTATCTCTTGCCACTCATCTACCTTATTCTGACGCTATCTCTTGCCACTCATCTACCTTATTCTGACGCTATCTCTTGCCACTCATCTACCTTACTTGTGTCTGAAGGAAATATTTCGATGAACATCTTCATAGCCGTGTCATATGTAAAACACGTATATTTAGTATCCTGTGGTCTCTTGTGTTGTAAACCACGTTTTCTATCTTGTGGTCTCTTGTGTTGTGAACCACATTCTCTATATTGTGGTCTCTTGTGTTGTGAACCACATTCTCTATCTTGTGGTCTCTTGTGTTGTGAACCACATTCTCTATCTTCTGGTCTCTTGTGTTGTGAACCACCTTGTTTTCTTTTTGCGTTTGTCTAAACTATTAATTCTCAGGTCTGGAATAACACTTTGACAAGATTTAACAATATTTAACAAGATTACCACCCATCTAAGGCAAACACCCAGATGGCAAGTGGACAATGAACCCATTACCTTATCGAGAGTCCAACAATGTTTCATCTATGTCCCGCCCATCTGAGATGTTTGGCAATTTTGTATTTAAACATATTAATCCTCCTTGCATTTACACAAACAGTAGATACGTCGTTCCATTCACATGTTATCCTCCGCAAGAATGAATACTTTCTAATATCTAATCTACACTGATCATTCACTAATGTCACTTCGTGTCCTCTAGTTCTACTACCTTTCTTATTAGAATTAGAACTTGCACTCACTTGTTACTGCCTGAATACAGTCAAAAAACCCGAGCCGAGAAGGCAGAAGTACGACAAGGACTGGCTGCTCTCGGTCAGGGAGCAGCGTGGGTCGGTGGTTGAGACCAGCTTAAACAGACGTCGATCCAGCGCGGCGTCCAAGTTGCCTCGACTCCGTAGGGACGAGGAGGTCTTATTTGAGCTAGTCGATGCCGGAGATCTTGATGGAGTAACCGAACTCCTGCAGGTACGTGTCTGTATACCATAGAGCAGTGGTTCCCAACCTTTTTCGCCCCGCGCACCCCCCTGTGTCCTTAGACGATCGTTACCCCATCATACTGATGCAAAATCATAGACGAAACAACATTCAACACTGAGTTCAGTGATACATTTTATTGACGACAAAACTCTACCCGGAATGGATGGATAAGATAAGAAACCACTATTCGAGAAACCACACCAATGTGAGGGCTGAGATTGCCTGGTCAAAATCAAGGCCTCGATTAGGTGAACAGGTTTAGATAAGGATACTCGGGGGTTTTCCTTGAAGCATAGTCGGGCACGAAATTTATTTAGTTTACATGCAGAACATTGACGAGAATCCTTGTTCGCCGATATATGTAGATGGAAACAACAGCAATAACCTCATGGGCACTTCAGCTACTCATGGATACGATTCGCTCATCTCAGAGGAACATTTTGGCAGGGAAAGAACTTGCAAATGCATCACGTGCGGTGGAGTCGTTCAAGTCCTCCTACACATCCACATTGAATGGATGAGATAGGTACGCCTGCACAAGTTGTTCCATTTTTCATGTCCTATTTCTTCGACTTGAAGCAAGCCCGCCCTCTGGGTTTTTTTTGGTGGGGATCGAGCGTTTGCAATCAGTCGGGGAATTCTGGGACGATTTCTGAAAATGTTAAGCAATTTTCTCTCAAAAATTCGCTCGAACTCCCCGAACCCGCCCTCAATGACGGGCGTGTGAAGCGCCGCGCTTAGGTGTTCAAACATGTTGAAATGTCCTTCCTTGATTTTGCCGTCCCACCAGCTCTAACTTCATGATGAACGCTTGTACTTTGTCCTCGGATTCAACCACAGTGGTGAACCTGCTTTGGAGTGAATTGTTAACCGAGTTCAGGTGGAAAACGATGTCGTTCAAGCAAGAGTTTTTCGACGAATTTACGCGACTGCTCCTCGCCGACGCGGTCAAAGAATTTGGTGGTCTGTTTTTTCTGTGACACCACTCGGGATACTACGTTCCCTTCGTGAGAGCCAACGGATCTCAGCGTTTAAGAATAGCGCCTCTTGATCGCATCGAACGCTTGGTACACGAGGCAGAAAGACTTGGTATTGGAGGCGTTGGACTTGATGACACAAACTTACTAGCTAGACACTGACCATTGAAACGAGGCGAAATCGTCTTAACTTATGAATTTAGATGGGAATTCTTTTAAGTGGGAAAACTGTAGGTCTTTCGAGAATAGCAGTTGGATCAGGGCGTTTTCAACCATCGTTGAATGTTTGCTTGACAAATGTTTTGTGTTAATTTGATAGTGATACAGAAACACATTTTCTCCTTCGTGGACCACACAAAGTGAAAACATTTTTGCACGTAACGTTTACTTCAGCCAACCATTTGCGTACCCCAGGGAATACCAGGGGGTACGCGTACCCCAGGTTGAGAACCGCTGTCCTAGAGGTAAAGGTACGTTCTAGTCCGCAGGACCGTTCAAAACGTTTTACACTTTACCCCTAGCAGACCTGATCATTCGACTTTTCTGGGAAGGTCTCAACCTCGCTGCAATTACTGTGTGAAGAATACTTGTTCACATATCCACCACTGCCTATAGCCAGGTACTCATTTATACAGCTGAGTGAACTGAGGCAACGTGGAGTGAAAGAAATTGCTGAAGATATCATTAGTTTATTAGTTTCGGATAGATGTAACGAAAGTACATTTAGATTGACGAATAATCAATTGTCGTAATCTGGTTCGAAATAGCGTTTCGCCTATTCTAGTTCTATGCGAATCCCACCACAATAAATACATTCACAAATTAGAAATTGCAATGCTAATATGTGTAAATTAAGTTCTGAATAAGTTAAAATATGCCACATTATGTAAATAAATAAATACTGGACGGTTTATGTAAACAATAAGTCATTAAATAAGTCACCGTCTGGCTTAAAATGCCGTCGGGATTAATGAACGGTTTCGGTTTTTATAAGACCAATAAGGATGTTAACACATTCATTGCTCGACCCCCGTCGACAGTGGTCCGTTTGTCGTCTTGACCACACTGCAGGAACGACCGCGTCTCAACTGCAACTGCCAGAACTACCACGGCTACACAGCCCTGGTGGTGGCCGTGCGCCTCGAGGACGCCGCCATGGTCGAGTTCTTCCTGCGGCGGCCGGGCGTGCGTCTCTCCGACGCCATCCTGCACGCCGTCAAGACCGGCAACAAGCACGTTGTAGAGATGATGCTCAACGAACACGAGAGGTTCGTTGCAAAGTGAAGAGCTGACTTTCTAAACTAGATATATCCGTTTTTAAGCGAATGTAGTACGGTAATTAAGGAAAACATCTAGAATATTATGAAATGGTTTTATTCGAACTTGAGTACAGCAGCGAACTACATCATTCGGAAGACGTTTAATCTAATAACATTCGTTATATACAAATTACAATGTTTACTTTGCACTTATCTGGTTTTCATTGGAATGCAATCGTAAATCATTGATGCCATCTTGAACAGCAAGCACTCACGTGACACAATGCCACGATGTCCTCGTAGGTGAAAACTGCTTCCTCAATTGATTTCGCCTACCGCAAATCCGTTTCAATGGTGTCAAAATATGTAGTGTGTGGATAGTTCATGTAACATCCGCAGTAGATTTAATAAAAAGAAAATGCATATTTTAGTTCAAATCGTGATTTTCAGCAATTCTATTTTCACTTCAGCTAGTGTTTGAACAAGCATTAACTAATTTAATAGTTTGTCTGATGATTTCACAAAAAACTACATAATATAAAAGTTACACAAACGAGCTAGCATGTTGCAGTGTATATTAGGTAGGTTTTTTTTTTGCAACATTAATTTGAAATGGGAATATCAAAAACAATCGAATTGGTCAAATGTCAAAGTATGTCTAGTATTGAATGAATGATGGATTTGTCTCGTTCTGAATAAAAAGCGTATGTTTGTCGCGTTGTTAGTGTGGTAATAAGACTGGAGTTTACTGCAAATGTCAAGTCATGCCACGATAGTCATAGGCCTATAATAAGGACGGGGTTCACGTTGCACGTTGCAGAAGTTGACCTACGTGGTTTTGAAATGAAGTTCTCATTATTGTCATATCGAAATAACTCTAATCGTTTGGCGAAGTATTTCATAAGTCGAACGCCAGTAAATACAGACAACACGAAATAAGTATGAAGGCAAACTGTGTCTTGCCTCGCCGCCAGGACTCACGAGCCTTGGTACTGCACATCGACGTCCGACTTTACGCCCGACATCACACCACTAATCCTCGCCGCTCAGAACGAACACTACCGCGTCATTCGGATGCTCCTACGACGAGGCTACTGGATCGAGAAACCTCATCCGCCTACGTGTGAGTTGGCTCAACTGCATTGCTTTCTACTTAGTCCCACAACATTAACAATTTGTGTGACTGCAGGAAAGGTGATTCACGGAAATCCGATAAACATATTTACAAAAGCGTAATCCCAGACCAAACCAGACTATTCCAGTTCGACCCAGATTACGTCCGATTAAAGTAGTAGATTCTCCATCCCTTGACCGGGGACGGTTGTAGGTTGTAGGTGGTAGGGCTACCAATGTCACGTATTCTTCGCCAGCTTTGTTTGTCTTCTGCTGCGCGTAGGGTCGGTAAACATTGCTTGGTCCAGTCCTGTCATCCAGCCAGGTTTTCCTCAGGGTGTCTTCTCTTGGCCTCCAGGGTGTCTTCTCTTGGCCTCCAGGGCGTCTCGTCTTGGTCTCCGGGGTGTCTTCTCTTGGCCACCAGTGTGTCTTCTCTTGGCCTCCAGGGTGTCTTCTCTTGGCCTACAGGGTGTCTTCTCTTGGCCTCCAGGGTGTCTTCTCTTGGTCTCCAGGGTGTCTTCTCTTGGTCTCCAGGGTGTCTTCTCTTGGCCTCCAGGGTGTCTTCGTTTGGCCTCCAGGGTGTCTTCTCTTAGTCTCCATGGTGTCTTCTCTTGGCCTCCAGGGTATCTTCGTTTGGCCTCCAGGGTACTTTTAAGATGTTTTTTGAAATGGTGTTGTATCGGGTGATGTGGCCAAACTAGGAGAGCTTTTGTCGTTTTACCGTTGACAACAAGGGCTCTTGCTTTCAAACAAGGGAGTCCACTTGTTGTCTCGCGTATTCGTTTGTGTTGTGTTCGGTGCAAGAAATGCGGGGGATTGTCCTGAAGTATTTCATTTCAAAGTTAATACACCCATGTTTATGTGGGCCTAAACCTCAGAAATAAGAGATTCTTAAGCGTCGATAGTATGTATAATTTTATAGAAGCACAAGTATGAAATACCAATGGTAAAGGGAGTATACAAAATGTTTCACAGATACGCAGCTATTTGATAGTTTCATATAATTAAAATGCCCCAATTCTCAATTTCTTTTCTAAATTAACAATGTTTTACTTCATGTTTAATCTTTATTGCTGTGGTATATTTACAGTCAAAAAAGTGCATCAGACGACAATTTAACAAACCGATTATTCAACATGTAAAAAACGCTACATTTCACCTTCAGTTGTGAACGCGATTGGCCTGTATTGTAATGGAGTAAAGAGGTATCTTTATGTGTCGTAAAACAGGCATACCGTATTCGTTCTACTAAGCGCACAGTACAGATGACACATTTTTAAGATGCAGAAAAAGTCACAAATTGTATTTCTACTCAAATCTATGTAACAAACAAATGATGTTCCATCAGGAGCCACCACAGTTTTTCAACAAAACGTTGCAAATGGCGTCCGTTGAGACCTCCGTATTGCTCTGAGTTGGTAGCTTACACATTTCGAACAACTATTTGCGGCTACCATGTATTTGAAACTAAGTATGAGTGAAACATTGGAGAAAGGTTAGCAGTGTCAAAAGGTCAGCATGACAGATGTGCAGTATGTATTGTAAAACTTAGTAAAATACTGGCTGTCAAACAGACACTGAGTCTGTGTCTGAGACAGTTATAATCAAACATGTGCTCCGTGTGGGACCGTGACAATACGGGCAGGATACATATCAAGACTCAACGGAAGTGACTGTCAAGATATTTAATGAAGGGACTGGGTTGGTGTTACCAGCCATTTATACATTCACATGTGGTCAAACATATACCAGAGCTGATATATGTGAAAATTATGATTTTCTCAGACTTCTGTCGTCACTGAACCTTGACAAAAATGGAGGATGCTCGCTTATTAGTGCCTGGACGCTAAATAGGTCGAATACAACAAAAACCAGCATGTGCTAAATACTAATATTTCCAGTTTCGTAATGTCCCGTAAAAGTACCAAAACGGTCGTTCGGTTGACAAATGAAACTCGTTGAACATACTCTATGCACACAACAATGAATACAGCGCTGACAGTATTCGTCGGATGCAGGTTTCTGCGAGGCGGTGTGCCTGAAACGTAGACAGGGCGAGGACCTCAACTCGTCCCGGGCCAGACTCGATGTCTACCGAGCCCTGTCCAGTCCCTCCTACATCGTCCAGTCGTCTCACGATCCCATCCTCACCGCCTTTGAACTGAGCCAGGAGCTGTCGGACAACGCCGACACCGAGAGACACTTTGTGGTGCGGTATATAGAATTAATCTATTTCGCCTAAGTTAGGGAAATATCATTATTTTTCCTTCTTGGCTCATGTCATACGAATAAAGCGCCAGTGATTTCGAGACGGCAGTTTTTTGCAATGTGAATGTTTTAAACAGGGAAATGAACATATTTGAGGATCAGTCTAGTTTCGCTGGTCAGATACTGGTCAGACGGCGTGTGGGAATATCAGTGGTATGATTTGACGAAAAACCAGCTGATTAGCAACACGACATGCAACAACTTGTTCCATTGTGACAAAATCCGAATCTTTATTTTGTGTACAGGATTTAAAAACGTTTACATATTCACCTATGGAAAAACAAATAACGATATTCGCCATCTTATCAAGATGGTTTCTTCAGTATTAATGACGATGCCATCCTAGTAGTCCGCACACACAGACCACATTACCACGGATAACCATCTCATAGACTGGTAAGGAGTAAAAGTGGTAGACAGAGAGCCCTACAGAAGGAGAAGACACGTGAAAGAAGTAGACGGAGAGTCCTACAGAAGGAGAAGACACGTGAAAGAAGTAGACAGAGAACCCTACAGAAGGAGAAGACACGTGAAAGAAGTAGACAGAGAGCCCTACAGAAGGAGAAGACACGTGAAAGAAATAGACAGAGAGCCCTACAGAAGGAGAAGACACGTGAAAGAAGTAGACAGATAATCCTACAGAAGGAGAAGACATGTGAAAGAAGCGATATGGATACGAAAGACAGAGGCAGCGAACAACCTAGATGAAGGGAACCACGGACTTCCACACGTCTATGATGAAGTCATCCTACCAGGGTGTCATCGTCATTAGTACGGATGAAACCATCTTGGCGAGGTGGTGAAAGATCTACAGGTAAACAAAAACCTTTTGGATATGTTAAAAAGAATTATTTGATCATGAATAAATAATGGTCTTATCCCAGTTCGAGTATACGGAGCTAGCAGAGCGCTGTGAAGACTTCTCGACGAGGCTCGTTAATAACTGCCGTACGACTGAGGAGGTGGAGCTCGTGCTGTCGCAGAAGGAAGGCTACGACCTGAGTCAGAAAGGAGACAAATACCCGCGTATGCTACTGGCGATGGAATACAACCACAAAAGGGTTGGTCACCACTGCTTCATCGTAGGACAACTGAGATACTCACCTGCTGACCGTACTCCAGTTAGGAATACGAGTGATACTAGAACTCCTGTAGTTGTGTCAAGAAATCAACCTACTCCATTCTGTACGGTTCTTGTACCGTTCTGTTCTTTACATTTCTTTGAGGCTGGTATTCTTTTCATCCGGGTGGGTGCTATTGTTGTTGCGCTAAAGCATCAAAGGCCTTTGTCTCGGTCTCTTTCCAGTCATGTTTATGCTGAGTGGCATCTCTATAACACAATCGTCTTCTCATCACATGGCAGTCAAAGTGTATTAGTGGGGTGATTAAAATACGTTTGGACGCTCAAGATGTTAAAAGAGAAATAATTTATTCTGTACAAAAAAGTAAGTATTTTAAATAGTTCCGATCTAGTCATCAACTGTTTTTATTAAGAACGATGTTCAGACGTTACAGACGGAACACATTTAAATTGCACATATGTTTATCCCAATTGCGTGTACTCGTCTCTCCCGGTTTTCAGTTTGTGGCGAGTCCCAATTGTCAACAGGTGTTAAACATCACGTGGCTGGATAGCTGGCAGGAGTGGCGAGGTCTTCACATCACCACGCAGGTGTGCTACACTCGTCCTCATTGGTTAATCACATCATGTGTGTATGTTACACTCGTCCTCATTGGTTAATCACATCATGTGTGTATTGTACACTTGTCCTCATTGGCTTAACCCGACCATGAGTCTTGTCTTCGTTGGCTTAATCCCACTATGCAACTATGCTATACCCATCTTCATTGGCTTCGTATGGGTATTACATAGCTGCATAGTGATGCAGCTATGTTATACCCATCCTCATTGGTTAATCACTTCATGCAAATGTGTCATATTCATCCCCATTGGTTTAACCTCACCATGCAATTATGTTACACTCGTCCTCATTTGTTTCACGTAACAATGCAGCTATGAATGAATGAATGAATGAATGAATGAATGAATGAATGAATGAATGAATGAATGAATGAATGAATGAATGAGTCTATTTCACAATTGTACATAATACGCGAAATATTCCACATTTCAACTGAAAAAAAGTGAAATATCATAATAGCTTTCGACTTGTATTTCTTCCCCCACAAAACCACATGATAACTTAATTTATATTATCATAACTTAATTTACACAGATGCCATATATATGTATATCGTGGGTTGACAATGGCTGAGATGTTTTTTCAACAGATCTGTGCTTTGTTCGCAAGAAAAGCAACACGTGCAGTGGCGTATCTTGGGGTGGGGTTGTGAGCCATGTCCTCCTTTGGTTTAATGTTTCATATATGACCTGTTGATGCACTACATGGTAGGTAGCCTGGTAAACAGATGCTAGATACGCCACTGAACAAGTGTACTAAACTATAGTAATGCCTATCTGCAGCTTATTATCACAGAACTGTGAATCTTCGCCGAACCTTCACATTGCCGATTGTAAGATGTGTTTTTTTGTTACAAAACACGTATATGTTTTTATATTGCAGAATTCACGAACGTACATCTCCAACAATTTGCTCGACCAGACACCAATATGTTTAATGTCGCTTTGTTCCGCCAGTTGGCCGTCGTAGTTATCCGCATGGTGGCGCTGCCTCTGCTGGTGATCGCCTACATCGTTGCGCCGGACTGGGATATCTCGCAGAAACTTCGATCGCCGGTGAACAAGTTCATCAACTTCGTCGCTTCCTACCTCGTCTTCCTCATTCTCCTCTACACACACAGTGAACTCGACACGAACGACCCCACCCGTGGCCCGCCGAAATCAGGTCAGTTTCATCGGGATAGAAGAAATATAGAAAAGCGCAAAATAATGTGGCGGCAATCTTGAAATATAATATGGCGGCCATAAAGTAATTATATTTTGTCGTACTCTAATTCCAGGTGGGTCGAGCCACCACAGTTAATCGACTGCATGTCATAGAAGCTGAGATATAAGCTGTAGAGTACAGCATGATTTGGTAGCCATTTTAAGATGACTCCCAATATAGAGTAATGAAATACTGCAGACGGATTTCTGCTAATGGACTATGGTATATACATGACAAAATTGTTTTCTGGAATAGCAACACAAGTGCAAATTTATATTGCAGGGGGGATCGCGGAGGGTCCGCATTGACAATGATGTAACTAGGGGAGGGGGAGGCGATGGGAGTAATTACCACGAGCGACTCTTGGGGGCTGCACTTTAGGAGCCTTTTTATTAAAAACAGAGTAACACATCTTTATACGTTGCGGATCACATGAATTCTGAACATATCGACAGGAGCCCAGTTTGTTCGCTCCAATCTTCAGATGTGTATGCTTACATCATTTCTCAAACACGTTTTGTGGTACACTCTCAAAGCACGTTGCATATCCGTGCTTTGTGTGTCTGCTCAAGCGAGAGCTGACCAATGGAATGGGCTTCGACACCGTGATCGCTGAGTTCGCTTCACTCAAAACCCGCAAGATTAGGTTGTAAGTGAATGTGAAGGAGCTTCCGTGCTCGGGACCAACGTATTATTCCCGAGACCCGAGACCGGGAGTGATGCGTTGGTCCCCAGCGTGGAAGCTCATCGTTGTCGTTGCGGTGGCAGTAGCGGGAAGAGCTCGCAGTGGATAATTAATCATGTTATGTTGACATCTACTAGTTTTTACCACTATCAGTTCAGTAATTGTTCGCTCATCTCAACTGGGGTTTTTATTTCAGGTTTTTCTTGGTTTTATTGGAATTTGGGGTTGAAGTGTAGCAACGCTATATCATTAAACTGCTTTTATCAATATTTATCTTTCTGGTTGCTGCTGTGATATTGAAGCAAAGGCACTTCACCGCGTCACGCCACTGCGTATACGCCTACTCAATGCCAGTGATAACTAATTTTAATTATTACCTTCCAATGTTCTTAAATCTCACAAACTTGTACAACAGACTTACGAACTGCATGCGCCGTTTGAGCATACTGGTCACATTGGTGACCAGACTTGGGGTCAAACATGCTTATTTGACCCCACTTACGACCAGCTGAAGACAAAAGCTGTTCCCTTGCGGTGACGATGTCTGTCCTGTCCAGGTCTCGAGTGGTTCATCGCTCTCTACATCCTCGGCATGTGGTGGCTCATGTTCAAGGACGTCATCCGACATAATCTCATCCGCTACTTCACGCAGGCGTGGAACGTGTAAGTTCTTTTTTATTCTGAAAAAGAGAACCGATTTTCATTGGTTAACAGATCCGGGTTTCGTGTAATTAAAATGCTCAACATTTTTTATCTCAGATTTCATCTAAGTTAAAAAAAATTTTTTTTAGCAATCCGGATATTCATGTTTTAAGGTGGGTATTACCCTGTACGCATGGCGATAAATCCATTGTCTCGCACAGCTGGGCGGTTCGAACATGGACTAGAACAACGGACTTTTAATTTAGAGGACCGGAGACAGAGGCGGCTGTTCCAAAGCTTAGGCAACTTCCTTCACCACACTTTATCGGAAGAGACACTAACAAACTTTGGTTCCTTCTACCTGATGCACTGAGGAATTAAAATACGAAACACATGTGTAGCTTGCTGTGGACTATCTCTTGACCACATGAGTCACGGTAGAAACATCATTGAGGTCAGTTAATTCTAGCAAATACCTCGCACGACGGTACGATTGAGTGAATGACCAGTACTGTTTCGCCATATGCAAAGGGAAACGACTTTCTTCACAAATCGACACCTGTCGAATTATTGTGAGCATGAAATGGGTTTTCAGGTACACACTGGTGATGCTGATGCTGTTCACGACGACGTTCGTTCTCTGGTGTCTGTCGTACGTCGACATCCAACGCAACGACAAAGTGGACCTGCCTCGAGCCGAGTGGAACCAGTTCGATCTGTCTCTCATCAGTGAGGCCGTCTTCTCCATCGCCTTCCTCTTCGCCTTCGGCAGACTCATGTACTTCTTCCTCATCGCCCACAGCTTCGGGCCGCTGCTGGTGAGTGCGGCTAGATTTAACAAGATTGCAATCCAAGAGAAAATACCCGGATGGCAAGTGGACAAGGAAGTCATTGATTTATCGAGAGTCCAAACATGGTTCATATATGTGTAACCCGCCCTTCTGATATATTTGCCAATTTTACTTTTAGACATTTTAACACTGCTGGCATTTGCACAGTCTGTAGATAATTAGTTCCATTCAGTAATTGTCCTCTGTGAGAACGAGTACTTTCTGATATCCAATCTACGCATCCTTCACTAATGGTACTTCTGCTATATTTCTTAAGTGAGAAAATATGTTTCCATCAATATTTTAATACATATTCAATATCTTAAAAACTTCAATTGGTCTCCTCTAAACATCCTTGTCTGTAAGGTTGTTAACTTCTTCTAGGTGTTCATAACTAAGGTCTCTCAGTTCTGGAATAATTTGCTCTCCTCTGTATTCGTTCTAACATATCTAGATCCTCCAAACTTGCATACGGT
The DNA here is from genome assembly GCA_963662155.1 of Lamellibrachia columna. Classification (NCBI taxonomy): domain Eukaryota; kingdom Metazoa; phylum Annelida; class Polychaeta; order Sabellida; family Siboglinidae; genus Lamellibrachia; species Lamellibrachia columna. Next base: position 4,716,858 of record OY759273.1, read on the forward strand.
ATTTTAAATGAGGCCTAACATTTAGCTAACGCGCTTTTTGCTCTTGCATGCGCTGTAATAATAGCTTTGTGATTGTTGATAATTGAATTTGCAAATTCCGCTAATTTACTAAATATGATATTATATGTACATTCCTGTTTTACAGTTTCTGTTTTTAATTATTTGTTTTGGCATACATTTTTTACAAATGTAATGTTGATACCAGATGAAATTTGCTATTAATACTAGCTTATGCAAACACAATGAAACGTACATATTGAGTAATTACAAATACTGAATAGAAATTGTCAACTATTTTAATTAGCACGTTTATAGTAACTTAATACAACTCGGGTCAAGGTAGAACAGTAGGATCCGGTCATAAAAACTAATCAATTATATAGTTTCTCGGCTGGTAAATTTTCACAGAAGCTTCTAGTGTTCGCGTATATGTGCACTTATTACCTACTGGTAAGGTACAGACTACGTCAGAAGGTCTTATATTCCAGATTAATAACATTATCAGCACTGTTGACTAAAATGTGGTAATTTAGTCACGATTAAAGGACAATAATTTTAATATTCAAGCGCATTACGATTAATATATATATATATATATGTGGTGAAATAAAAAATGTATTGTCTAAGATGACATAATTCTGTGATAATCGTTATTATAAATAAATAAAAAAATTCCTAGCAAACAGCACAGTTTTGTTTATATTGGTGATAATGTACCCACGCCATGCAGTTGTCTCTCGGATACATGATCAAAGACATTGTGAAGTTTATGGTGATCTTCATCATCATCGTGCTGGCGTTCGCGACGGGCCTCTACACCCTCTATCACCAGTACAAAGGTCTCTCGAGGATAGAAAACGGTGACGTCATCAGACAAGACACAGCATTTGAGTCGTTAGTTTCACTTTTGATTTGTTGATAACTTCACTTTTAATTTGTTCACAACTTACGTTGCAGTATATGGACATGTTTCATCACAACATGAACATTCACTCACAATGTGTGTTTCCATAAAAAGCTCATGAATAGTAATATTATAAGAAATTGAAACGGACGGGTAATTATTATCAGTAATGTTGCTATTTTGTAGTTGATGGCTTTAGTTTCCGGAATAATTAAAATGCAACAAGTTATTATATAATGTAGCGAGGAGTTTTTCGGCGACGATTATTTTGACTATGTTATTGGTAAAAACGGTTTCTCTACCGTCGTTTTCTCTGCGCAGACTTCGGCGATCTTTCTACACTGTCTTCTGGTCGATTTTCGGCCAATCGCCTCCCGAGTACACGAGGATTGTGCTGCCGTACAAGATAATCACGGCAAGAAACTCTGTATTCAACATATCTTGCAAAACACAATAAATATGGTTTACCACAAAACCAACTGTAAACGTGTGGATGTGTGCATGCGTGTGTGTGTGCGTGTGCGTGTGCGTGTGCGTGTGCGTGTGCGTGTGCGTGCGTCTGTACGTGTGCGCGCGCCGTGCGCGCGTGTGTGCGTCTTTTGTGTGAGTGAGTGCGTTCGTGCGTGTGTGTGTGTGTGTGTGTGTGTGTGTGTGTGCGTGCGTGCGTGCGTGCGTGCGTGCGTGCGTGCGTGCGTGGAGTAAATCTCCTGCTTTAGGAAGAGTAATGTTTTTTTTTATTTTGTAACATCTCCTGTTTCGCCTTCTTTTCAAATAATCTTTTGTAGACAAGTACATATTAACAAATTACAAAGTTGTTACATAATGCATAAGATGGCACATTTAAGACCTTGATATCTGAAATATTTTCGTATGGTGGGAGGGGATCCCCCTTCCAGAACACCCTCCTTCCTTAATGTCATCTTCAGCAGGAGAACCTCCTTCTTCTTAATTTTTTTTTATTTGGCACCTCTGTATTTGTCTCGTTGTGCGCGTAAACATGTTTAAGGAGATTTGTATGTCCTACAGGAAGGCAACGTAACTCGCAAGGTGGACAATGGTCACTACTTCACGTCGGCGGTCGGTCATCTTATTTTCGTCGTTTTCCACGTCATTGGAATCCTCACACTGATCAATATGCTCATCGCTATGATGTCCAACTCATACGCCAAAGTCGAGGTACGGTGATATATCAATGACAGCGTGTGTGCGTAAAGGGGTTGTTTTAGGAGCACACAACTAATAATTTTATTCACGAGCAATCATCATCATAATCTTTGCAAAATATGTATTTCTAAATGTGTATTTACTAGTATTTATAACATTTTGGTTGGTAAAAAATAATATACATGCAACACGTGTTAGCACCATGATATTTCATATCTGAATATTTTTGAGGATAAAATAATACGACACACAACAGTCGCTTGACGGCAGTTACTGTCCGACTAATAAATCATCCAATGAAAATCGTTGTATGTCGGAAGAACGTTACTGCGGTCATATTATATTTTATGAAAACTGCCTCAGGCAATTGATTTTTCTCTCCAAGGAAAACGCGGAACTGGAGTGGAAGTTCGCGCGCACTAAACTGTGGACGAGCTACTTCGGGTCGGGTGGGACCCTTCCCCCGCCTTTCAACCTCATTCCCACGCCCAAGTTCTTCGTACACCTTTGTGACAAGAACGGGAAGGTCTGAAGATGTTCTTCAATAAAAAATGTTGTCTTTAAATATTCGGACCCATTACACAAAAAACAGATAAGGGGCATTTAGTTTAATTAATTGTGCTACTACTACTACTACTACTACTACTACTACTACTACTACTACTACTACTACTACTACTACTACTACTACTACTAATAGTACAACTACTAGTACTACTACTACTACTACTACTATGACTACTACTACTTCTACTACTACTACTACTACTACAACTACTACTACTACTACTACTACTACTACTACTACTACTACTAATAATAATAATAATATGTATCAATATGTATCATGGATATATATATATATATATGTATGTAAGTATATATGTGTGTGTGTGTGTGTGTGTGTGTGTGTGTGTGTGTGTGTGCGTGCGTGCGTGCGTGCGTGCGTGCGTGCGTGCGTGCGTGCGTGCGTGCGTGCGTGCGTGCGTGCGTGCGGGCGGGCGTGCGTGCGTGCGCGTATGTGTGTGTTTGTCTTTATGTGAATGACTTAGTCACTGGCGTTTTTATTTTAGCAGAAACACGACAATGATGACGACGACAACGAAGAAGACATGATATCCGACGAGCGTTATCATGTACGTATGCCAACTACTCGACCGCTGACGCAGGAAAGTAAAACTTTACATTTATTTTGGTCACAATCTGTATGAATTCCCCATAGCTATTATCGACATTCCTGAACGACACGTGCAAGCCTTTGTTGATGCTGTGTGCTATATTGAAGTTGAAGTTGTTATGTTGAACACATATTATTTTCTTCTTGTCGTATAATTTCTGTTAGACCTAGCTCAAGAGACGCAACAGTGAAAGTGAAATACATGGGTTTCTGCATTGTTTGTTGCCCTTTTTCTCTGAAGTCCGGTGTGAGGCTGGCATCGATACTGGTCCTCGATTTGTTTGTTACTTCTCCTTTCGTCACTGGTCTCTTTCGCTGCCGTCTTCACAGCCTTCACCACAAGCCGTGTCTCTTGGTATTGGTTCATTGCAGAATCACTTCACCTACATTCATCCCTCTGCATGGTGGATTCAATAAAGTGTCGTATATAGCGCAATGAGAACTATAGCTGCACTTGACACATATTCATGTTGATCACCTGCTTAATGATCCACCGAACGCGTTTCACTGGACAATATTCATGCTTCTTATGTCTCCTTTTTGCCCTGAAGTCCCGGCTGAGGCTGTCATCGAAACTGGTCGTCGATTTTGTTTCCTTCCCTTCCGTCACTGATCCACTTTCACTGCCGTCTCCAACCCCGTCTCCACTCTCTTATCTCTCGCTCTTGTTTCCCACTCGCTTCCCAATTTGCCAAAACATCTCTTCATACAATCCTCCCATCTCATTCGCAGGCTTCCTCTTCTCTTTCTACCATCCACTGTGCGGACATCCGCTATCTTCGTTAGTCGTTCCTTTTCCATTGACTCAGCAGTTGGCACTATCAGATACTGGTTAACTGGGACAAACGTTGCGCATTTTAATCTGGTACTTGTAAATGTCTGCCTCTTGCAGTAACAAATCTGATACACATGTCGAATGATTGAACCGTATATCTACATCTTAAAGACAACGATACAAAAGACGATACTTACAGTTCAGCTTCATTAACTCGATAATCCGAATACCTATCTTAACACGAACCGTGAGCCATGTCCCCGGGGATGCGCCTTGTTTATATTTAAATACACGAACACGTGGATAACTCGAAGTGATTCCCCTGTCTCTCCAACGTCAAGTTAACGAAGCTGTTCTGTGTGTCGTCGATGACGACAACTGGAGTGGCGACTATTGTTCACCAATGGTGTCGTAGATTAATCATTATTGGACTCTCCGTAAGCCAACAAATGGCTTCCTTTCCACTTGCCATCTGGAGCTTGATGCTTTATTCTGTGTTCTGCCGCTGCGGGGCGTGGCGGTGTGGTGGCTAACTAACTACCAACCGAGAGAATCCGGGTTCGATTCCTCTAGCTGCCGTTTCGAAGCTTGGGCAGTTGCGTTAAATTCACGTTGGTTCAGTTCATTCGAATACCTTACTGAATGCGTCCCAGAGAAGTCTAGTTGGCGTTGGATGGACAGGTCTGCCAGCGTAAAGCGTTTTTACCGATGCTACGGACTGGATACTGCGGTATGTAAGAACGTATCCTTTACATTTTTACAGGAGCTCGTCAGTCAACTGGTGCAGCGCTACCTGAATTCGCAGAAGGGGAGACAAGCGGAACAGACCGTGTCGGCCGGGGATTTAGAGGGTATCACCCAGCAACTGAAGGAACTGAAGCAGATGAGCAGACTACTGCTGCAGGACGCGTATGGCGAAAACACTTCACTGATCTCGCATTGACGGCAGCGGCAGTTAATGTTGTCTTTCATATGATATTAAATCACACTAATAGAGAAATAACCTGTCGCGAGCAGCGGATTTAAGTAGAAACGAAGGCACGTCAAAAGGAGACCATTCACAATTATAGTGTAGTTATAGGAAATTGGATTTTGTACTAATTGAATACAGTTCGACTATCCATACGGGCATATTCTTGAGTAATACGAAGGCACATTATGTGTTGTACTTGTACTTATTCCTAAAAATGGGTAGAGAAGCATAGTATTTTTAGAGTGATGCATGTGAGGAAAAAAATTCCATAGCACGATGTCGATGTAATCGTGTAAATGAACTTCAGCTGATGTTAAATACAGAAACATGTTAATTAGTGTTTACGTTTGCCGAAACGAATAACTGCGACTAAATCGTAGTCAACACTTTGATACAGCTCTGTCGACACCAGTTAATACGGCGGAGTTGTGTTGATGTGCAATGTAAGTCTTCGCGATGCGAATACAAATATCGACACAAAATGATACAATGTTGAAAACACGTAAATGAGCGGGAAATAATAAAAAGACATATAAAGAAATTGTCTTGTCGATTTCTGATCTAGAGAGCCGGTCATATTTATGCGGTAAGACGACATATTGTATTGACGAATCTATATGTGTTTGTAACTATACAGGCATGTCCCATAAACATTTGAAATTATATCGTAGCGCACACATCCAGTGTTGCATTACACTGTAAAGGTTGAAAGTTTACTTCTTAAGCACTGTAATCGGACAATCCGGATTTGGTCTTTCCAAAGGAATCGACACCGCATGAGAAAGGAGATGTCAGTGGATTCCGAAATTAAGGGAGGATTTACCTACATTCGATACTTGGTGCGGATGGAGGAGGACCGACTACCAACGACAGTAGAGGCAATCGAACAGTTGGGCCGTAGAAAATGTGTAGACCGCAACTGAAATGGGAAGACTATAAATATTGCTGTAAGATAGAGAGAGAGAGGACGACAAGTGGACAGTGGAGGGAGAAGGCTGTCGTTGAGGAGAAGTGGACAGTGGAGGGAGAAGGCTGTCGTTGAGGAGAAGTGGACAGTGGAGGGAGAAGGGTGTCGTTGAGGAGAAGTGGACAGTGGAGGGAGAAGGGTGTCGTTGAGGAGAAGTGGAAAGTGGAGGGAGAAGGGTGTCGTTGAGGAGAAGTGGAAAGTGGAGGGAGAAGGCTGTCGTTGAAGAGAAGTGGAAAGTGGAGGGAGAAGGCTGTCGTTGAGGAGAAGTGGAAAGTGGAGGGAGAAGTGTGTCGTTGAGGAGAAGTGGAAAGTGGAGGGAGAAGTGGACAGTGGAGGGAGAAGTCTGTCGTTGAGGAGAAGTGGACAGTGGAGGGAGAAGGGTGTCGTTGAGGAGAAGTGGAAAGTGGAGGGAGAAGGGTGTCGTTGAGGAGAAGTGGAAAGTGGAGGGAGAAGGGTGTCGTTGAGGAGAAGTGGAAAGTGGAGGGAGAAGGGTGTCGTTGAGGAGAAGTGGAAAGTGGAGGGAGAAGGCTGTCGTTGAAGAGAAGTGGAAAGTGGAGGGAGAAGGCTGTCGTTGAAGAGAAGTGGAAAGTGGAGGGAGAAGGCTGTCGTTGAGGAGAAGTGGAAAGTGGAGGGAGAAGTGTGTCGTTGAGGAGAAGTGGAAAGTGGAGGGAGAAGTGTGTCGTTGAGAAGTGGACAGTGGAGGGAGAAGTCTGTCGTTGAGGAGAAGTGGACAGTGGAGGGAGAAGGGTGTCGTTGAGGAGAAGTGGAAAGTGGAGGGAGAAGGGTGTCGTTGAGGAGAAGTGGAAAGTGGAGGGAGAAGGGTGTCGTTGAGGAGAAGTGGAAAGTGGAGGGAGAAGGCTGTCGTTGAAGAGAAGTGGAAAGTGGAGGGAGAAGGCTGTCATTGAGGAGAAGTGGAAAGTGGAGGGAGAAGTGTGTCGTTGAGGAGAAGTGGAAAGTGGAGGGAGAAGGCTGTCGTTGAAGAGAAGTGGAAAGTGGAGGGAGAAGGGTGTCGTTGAGGAGAAGTGGAAAGTGGAGGGAGAAGTGTGTCGTTGAGGAGAAGTGGAAAGTGGAGGGAGAAGAGTGTCGTTGAGGAGAAGTGGAAAGTGGAGGGAGAAGTGTGTCGTTGAGGAGAAGTGGAAAGTGGAGGGAGAAGAGTGTCGTTGAGGAGAAGTGGAAAGTGGAGGGAGAAGGGTGTCGTTGAACAGAAGTGGAAAGTGGAGGGAGAAGGGTGTCGTTGAGGAGAAGTGGAAAGTGGAGGGAGAAGGCTGTCGTTGAGGAGAAGTGGAAAGTGGAGGGAGAAGGGTGTCGTTGAGGAGAAGTGGAAAGTGGAGGGAGAAGGGTGTCGTTATATACACATCCTATCAGAAAAGTGTCTTTTTTGTTTAATTTTATCTCAACCCATATCGATTCTTGAAAGTTGGTTCCTAAAGATATGAAAGGTTTTGCTTTTAGTGTTTTGTGGGTATATATACAAACACCTCGTCCTTGCTTATCGATGTTATGGTATAAATCATAGTCACTCAAACCCAGTTCAGCTGTGTTTAATAGAAATCGTGTATGTATATATGTATATATACTAGCATTTTGTTTCCTAATTTTGCTTTTTACTTTTTAGTTATTTCTCTGAAAAGCATCTTTATGTTTCTTAGAAGTTTGCCGATTTTGTAATCACCGTGAACGGGGCACTATAGTCCCGGATTTGATAGTGAATAAATAAAGTGTATTATTATTATTATTAATTAGATGATGGCAGATGCTGTGAATTTTTTTCAGAATTATTGATGGTCTAGTTTTCTTATAATCAGACAAACCGTTAGCAATGGACACCAAAGCAATACCACTGTGGTCTTACCACAATAAACACCTCCGTCAAAGCGCCGCCGTTGGGGAAATGCTGATCGGTAGGGTGTGCCACTGGTAAAATACAAAATAAACACTTGTGACGTGGACTGTGCAACGCGTGTTTCCGGGCAAAGAATGACGGGCTTGGGAATCCCCGGTTCATAGTTGGTGATGCGTCATTAGAGAATCAAGTACAATCAAGTCAGTAATTCAGGTATGATTCAGGCAGCAATATTGTTACATTTTAATAGTCGATTTTAACTGATGGCAATGCAATGGGCGTGGCACATTGCCTAGCGCAAACATGTAAAGTGTTCCTCAGCCTCAGTCAGTGACAGTGCCTGGTGTGGTACTAATAGTATTATAATACTAATTATAGGGACGACATTGTGCCACACAGCCGGCTTCGCTATTCAAAATCCTACGTGTTGTGTGACCCCACCTGGCCAACTGACATATATATATATATATATATATATATATATATATATATATATATATATATATATTATATACATTTATTTTTTTCAATTCACTTCTTTAATTCTGACACAGATATACATATAATGATACATATATAGGTCTATATAGTCAGCTAACCAAATAATGTAAAAAAAAAGAAACAGGTGAAACATATGATATCAACTAGACAAATCACCAAACCACTAATAACAGAACTGCTAGCAAGCATAACAAACTACTAGAAATAACTAATGACTTTGGACTCCAAAACATGGTAAACGACCCACACACGTATCACTTCTGGTAACATTCTTGACCTCATACTCACCTCAAATCCCCCCATTATCATCAACACCCATACCACTCCTGGTATGTGCAATTACAAATCCGTGACCTTCAATATCAACTTAAACCCAGTTCGCAACAGGAAACCCCCCCACAAAGTTTATAGTTACAAATCAGCAGACTGGGACAAACTTAAAGACGACATATATAGACAAACTAAATCATGAGTACTTCGACATGGACCCCAACTCAGGATATAGACATAAACTGGACCTTTCGCAAACGTCTGACTACCTTGATTAACAAAAACATACCTAGACGAAACACCAAAGCTAAAACCCACTTCCCCTGGATGACACGTGAACTAATTAGAATGCAGAGAATTAAGATGTAGCAAAAGCCACAAAAAGGCAAAGCAAACTGGACTAAACGGCGACTGGGAAAAATTCAAGGAACTCCGAAAGCAAGCTACTAAAGCATTAGCAAAATCTTACAAAGACTATATTAACAACCACATTGGAGACAGCCTGAAAACTAATCCAAAACGAATCTGGTCATTTATTAAGGCAAATAAACAAGAAAACATTGGCATTCCCACACTTCAAGTAAACGACCAGCCAATAATAAATGATCGTGATAAAGCAAATGCCCTTAACAACCAATTTAGTTCTGTATTTACCCGAGAAAAGCACCCCATCCCCCAAATAGCCCCCTCTATTTACCCCAACATCCCCCTTCTCAAAATTGGCATAGATGGCGTAATAAAGCAACTGGAAAACCTAAACCAGAACAAAGCTACAGGCCCAGATGAACACCCAGCCAGAGTCCTTAAAGAAATTGCAAAGCAGATAGCTCCTATTATCACCCAAATTTTCCAACAATCATACAACACAGGAAAACTTTCTAACGACTGGCTACAAGCATTAGTAACTCCCATACACAGAAAAGCCACAAATCTGACCCTGCTAACTACAGACCCATATCACTAACCTGCATCCTCTGTAAAGTGATGGAACATATCATCCTAAGCAATATGTGGAAACACCTGCACAAGCATAACATCATTCTCCACTTCCAACACGGATTCCAGTCGGGACTGTCTTGTGAATCTCAACTCATTGAGACAGTCCACGACTGGATGACTGCTATGGACAACAAAACCCAAATTGACGCAATCCTGCTTGACTTTGCCAAAGCCTTTTATAAAAATTGACCTCCTATGGAATCACTGGAAACACTAAAAATTGGATCAAAAAAGTCCCTCACCTATGCCTTTTATAAAAATTAACCTACAGAATCACTGGAAACACTCAAAATTGGATCAAATCTTTTCTATCCAACCGCAAACAGAGAGTCTCAGTTAATGGAGCCCTGTCGGACATCACAGATGTCACATCTGGTGTCCCACAGGGTTCAGTTCTAGGACCTGTCCTCTTACTCTACATAAATGACATAGATGGGAACATCAAATCTTCTATACGCCTTTTTGCAGATTACAGTAATTTATATCATAAAATTTCTTTGAAAAGTGACCACAAAATTCTCCAAAGTGACCTCGAACAACTTCAAACATGGTCAGACAAATGGCAAATGGAATTTACTGTATCTAAATGTGTCCACCTTCCAATAACAAAAAAAATTAAACCCAGCCCACATAAGTACTCGCTTATTGGCCAGCCACTATCTACAGTATCCAGCCACTCATATCTCGGAGTAAAATTTGATTCCAAATTAACCTGGACAAATCATGTCTTCAAAATCTTCAAAAGTTTTAGGCATGATTAAATGAAGTCTTGGCCCATGTAAACCCGAAGTTAAACAAACAGCCTACAACATGCTAATCTGGCCAAAACTCAAACTCGTCACCCGTATGGTATTTCACAAGTTAAAAGCCTTGAAAGAGTACAACACTCTGCTGCCAGATTTGTTAAAAATTATTACAGACGGAACACAAATCCAACAGATCTAATTATTGCCCTTGGATGGCCAACCCTTGAACGAAGACATATTATCCAAGCCACAGCCTTCTACAAAATTCTATCTAGCATTATTGAGATCCAGGCCTACCCGCTCTCGAACCCGTGGACAATACATAGCGCCCAGGTCTCGTATAAATGCAATGGTCTTTTCATTTTATCCCCGAGCAAAATTGCCAACAGGCCCTACTTTCCTACATGTGGCTCTCTGTGCTGCCAGATTTGTTAAAGATCACCACAGATGAGAAAAACCTGTACACCTAATATTCACCTTTGTATGGCCAACACTTGAATGGCTATTCAAATATGGAAATTGATCACAGCAAAAATCATGGAAATAAAATAACCCAACTTGTGTTCAGGTAGCCAGTAGGTGAACCATCCAGTGACCACTCCTATTCACCTCGGGTATCTATATAAAATAAACAACCAAACACACGGGAAGGACCTGGCTCTGGTATGAGGGAAGCTCTGTGTAGGCTTAGTTACTTCATAGCAACCTACACCTAAAATATATATATATATATTTTTAGGTGTAGGTTGCTATGAAGTAACTAAGCAATAACTTCATAGCAGTAACTTCATATATATATATATATATATATATATATATATATATATATATATATATATATATATATATATATATATATATATATATATATATATATTAGTGCCCTGCATGGGTCTATAATTTTGGCCCAAGCCTGGCCCACGATTACCAGTTAGAACTTAGGCCCACAAAAATATGCCTTCCCAGGCCTGGCCCAGTCCACAAGTTTCAGGCCCATAACCTGTAAGCCAAAGCCAGGTAAGCCTGCTGCCCGCAAAGCACAAGTCAACAATTTTAAAAAGGTAAACCTATTAACTTATAATAAAAAAACACAAATAAGCTGTGTTCATAATTAGTATGTATTGTTTTTATTAAATGTAATATTTTAAAAACATTACTAATATATAAAATGTATGTGAAAATTGTGCAATGTCTATGTTCCTGTGAATACTGAGCCTGTCTACTAGATCACTTGCTCAAGTTGCTGTTGAGGAATAGAATATTATTTACACTGCTTGGTCTGAGGCTGCACCTTCTCATACTAAAGACTCCAACTCTTTCTTACTCAGCAAACCTGTCAGACCACCCTGGCCTTATCTCATTATCTTCCTCCTTGGACAAGGTTTATTTACAGAGATTGGTCAGTTAAGTCAGCTGTCGGCCAATTCTCTCTGTTTGAGTCAGGAAGACTTGAATGGAATGCACCCTTGAATGATTATTAAATAGGTCTTCTTCTGCTTCCATTTAAACTCAGAACTCTATATTAGCCAGATATAAATGTGGCTAGAATATTTTCGAGCCACATTTCACGCAGGTCACTTGTTATGCTAAGAGGACCTGCTCCTATGTTATGGCTTATGCTGTTGTGTGTGTGTGTGCTAGTATAACAAAATAACCAGTCTTATTTGGTCCATGCCTGGCCCTGCCCAAGCCGGCAGTGTTAAATTTGTTTCAGCCCAGGCCCATAAAACATAGAGCCAGGCCTGGCCTGGCCCAGCCCAAGAAATTGAGTAGAGGCCCGTGCATACATGTTTCATTTGGTATATATTTATATATGAATTATATATATATATATATAATATATATATATATATATATATATATATATATATATATATACCACTGAAACATATGCATGCATACTTACATACATACATACATACATACATACATACATACATACATACATACATACATACATACATACTTATGTACATACATACATAAAGATGCATGCACACACACATGCACACACACACAATATTGATAAAATCGAACAAACCCACAGTGTGACAATTCAGTGTGGTTAAAATTCAAACAACATGTTGGTTGTCTATATTGTTTTTAAATGGAGACAAGGTTGTGTCCATTTTTACAATTTATTTGGGGGTGTTGTTCTGCCTGGTATAATCCTAGAATAATATTCTGCTTTTAGACATATTCCGTTGCAGCCCTTTGCAGTCAAGTGGAGAAAACTGCACAAATGCCTACTTCCAAAGACACATTGGCACAGGTTGCAAAGACAAAAAAACTTGGCTCAATTTCATACAGACAGACACATGTAGACACAGGTTAGTGAGACACAGTTTTATGTCTGGTGTTGTATTTTGCATGAATCAAACCCTACATTTTTCTTATGTCATGCATATAATGTGGATATTCATGTGCGGTGGACTCTGTTTAACTGCACTGTGGATAACAGAATCGGCCGTTTAGTAGTGCTAATAAAAGCTAGTTGAGTTTTAACAATGTTGACCACTACCAGTGACCAACCTATTACCATTCCTCACTTCCTCTGAATAAATGGAGAGAATTTGATATCTTCCAATGGTATCACATGCATACATTTATTGATCAAAATGACATTTGCTCCACCGATTTATACTATAATTTAAATGCTTTTCATGATAAAATAAGTAATTAACCGAATATGGCATCCAATTGCAATGACCTCATGGTGATCAAGGTGATGTTGATTTTCTTGTATGTGTTGTAATAATGATCCCAGTGGCTTCCGTGAACAAAATGGGGTTATGTTGCCTACCCCACAAATCTAATAAAATGTTTATTTATTTTGAAACTTAAGGTACACACCTACCCTGAAGTCAAAGCAATGAAACATAAATTTAAAAAGTTGTTTAGGGTCCACTAGACCCCAAAAACCTCAAAAGACAAAAAAGGATGGAAGGGTGCAATTTTTTTATATCTGACTTAGTATCAGCTAAATAAACAAAATACTCTGCTCTGGTCATAATCAGTCGAGATTTATTTACTATACAAATATAAAACTTGCAGGGATATTGCAGTTTCATATGTTCATACTATGTATAGCATAATATGTCAAATATCATTACCATGGGTTTTTAGTTTAAGTAACAATCTTTGATGTGGCACTTTATCGAAAGCTTTCTGAAAATCTAAGTAGACAACATCCACTGGTGACCCGTCATCTACCCACTTTGTAATTTCTTCAAAAAAACATAAGAGATTGGTTAGACATGACCTTGCTTTTAGGAGCCCATGTTGAGATGTATTTATTAATTTATGTTTCATAAGGAATTCCACCATGTGGTCTCTAATTAATGTTTCAAGTAATTTACATACAACTGATGTTAAACTCACTGGTCTGTAATTCTCTGGCTTGTTCGTCAATCCCTTCTTAAATAGCAGCATAATATTTGCTGTCTGCTGTCTACTGTCCATGGTGTGCTGGATGAGTTCTAGAAATCCAGCACTACCAATTGCTTGAAACGGACAAATATCCTGAAGAAAAATAATCAACTTTTTATTGTCTTTACTATTAAGTATTATAACATATTTTTATATATGGCTTTAATTTATTGGCTTATGGTTAGGGTAGGAGATTTGTTTATCTAACCCTAACTTAACCCTAAAGCAAACCATAACCCTAATTTAAATTGTTAATTGAATTAGCTCACCTAAGTTAACTTAATTTAATTAATTAATGTTACCAATAAGGGCAGTTAATTTGGAATTAATTGATATTTCAATTAAATGTCACCCACTGGCACTAATGGCAGATGCCCAGTAGCATTTCCAGCAGGGCTGCAGTCAGCCAGTCACTAGTCTGAGACAGATCAGATTCAGAAGTGTGAATTAGTACAAGTGTGAAGGAGTCAATACTGGGTAAATTGTAGGCACTAAACAGTAGACACTAGTTAACACAATTAAAAAATACCAACTACCAACTGGGTTGAAAAGCAAGCTCAGTAGGGCTGTGGCTCAATATCAGCTCAAAGCAGTAATCTGGTTTTTCCTTTGAACAGTACCAGTAATGAAACTGAGTTGAAATCTTTGATATTGAGCCCCAGTCTACATAATGATATTGCAACAAGGGGAGCCTTTTACTGGTCAATCCTGCTTGTAACTACATTTGTATTGCTTAATCATAACTCCAAGAACTCCATAAAGAAATCCTTGCCTAGCCTTTTATTGCCTTCCCAATTGTCATAGACACCTGTCCTTGGTTCATTGATGCCCTCTCCACTGGATGCACTTACACCCCAGCCAGTTTCCTTCATGTTTTCCCAGTTGTGACTAACACCTGTCCTGTTATTTTAAAAGCTAGCTGCCTAGTGAAACCAAGGTACAACAATTAATTCTGTAATCATTACTATGTGCTATCAAATGGAGCAAATTCGAACACAATAATACACATGCATATTATGAATGCTGACAGGATAATAATGCATCAATATATTTATTTTTAAATTACAGTCTACACATTAAATAAATTGGCACATCTTTTTTTAGTTTCTGATGCTTTACTGTTATACATCAGAAAGGTATTTCTGATGGTTTCTAATGATTTTTGATGCTTTAAGACAATTTCTGAGCTTTGGATGTCAGAAAAGTAGTTGTGATGAGGCGATAAATACCATGGTATTTACCATCTCGTCAGAAACTTGCCAACCCTGGCAATAAGGACATAGTTTCAATCGACAGTATAATTATTTTGTTGATTTCATGTTATGACTATGATGCGCAGTTAACTGTGCATCATATAGCTGCCTACCATAACAATAAATGTAAGTTTTGTTTAGTAGCAAAATGTGTTACTTTCGTTCTGTTTCTTTTTTTCCTGTGACTTTATCCAGGCAAAATGTGTTACTTTCTTTCTTTTTTTATGTAACTTTTTTGGTAACCTTTTTCCAAGTAAAATGTGTTATTTTCTTTCCATTACTTTTTTCTGTTACACTCTTTCCGACTACCGTACAGGCTACACCTCCGAGCTGTACTTGGGACATCAAGTGTATTACAGCGAGAGGCAGACACACAGCAGTGAAGCCCGGGCAGACGAGGATGCTGCAGGGGTTGCGCTCCACTATCTCCATCTCCTGGCGACTGATGCACACGTGGATGTCAACACACAGCTCTGTCTTCCCCTCCAGGGACTGACCCTCCATAGTCCGCTTGAGAGAACAGATGGCAGTGATGTGAACCATACACCGACCTGTTCCCATGTGTCGAAAGCAGTCACCAGCTCTTGTGGTAAAGGTTTGTGTGTAATCTTTGTTTGGTTCAGTGACAGGATTTTACTTTATTGCCAAACAGTGGCGTATATAGGGTTTCACAAAGGGGGAGGGCAGGGGGGAACTTAGTCACCCATTAGTTTACCATGGTACCATGTAGTGGTGCAACAGGTTATATACAAAAAATGTAAGCTGGGGGGGGCGGCTCCTTCTAAAAACGCCACTGTTGCTGGAACAATGTTGATGACAAGGATATATGATAGATAGTCTATAAACAAATCAACTTCACTTAGAATGTCTGAAGTTTTGTAGAATATCAGATAGCAGATGTTTGATAACAATTTATAGTCAGTTATATGCATGTTTCAACGATTCTAAACTTTGTTTTGAAATTCAGTATGGCATTAGACAAAAACACTCAACTGAATATGCATCACTGGAACTAGTAGACAGAATAATCACACAAATGGATAAACATGATGTACCATTCAGCATTTTTCTTGACCTCTCAAAGGCACACTATTGATCATTCAATACTATTTAACAAATTAAGACATTACGGTTTAGATGGATCTATTCTGAATTTATATAAAAGTTATTTAAACAATCAAAGTCACTATGTCGAATTTGAAAATGCTAAATCTGATATTTTATCTATAAACATTGGTGTACCTCAAGGATCTATCCTTGGTCCTTTGTTATTTATAATAATTATATATATATATATATATATATATATAATATATATATATATATATATATAAACATTGGTGCACCTCAAGGATCTATCCTTGGTCCCTTGTTATTTTTAATATAACGACTTTCCAAAAGCTAGCAAATTTTTTTACTTTATTATGTATGCCGGTGACACCACCTTATTTAGCACCATCAAATCCTTTAATGACAATATACCAAACAAAAGCACTGAATCTGCAGTAAATTATGAACTCCTAAAAATAATGGTATGGCTTAATATTAAAAAATTGTCATTAAACAAAAATAAATCTAAATATATGACCTTTCAAATGCCTAATAAAGTTAAATACAGCTCAACATGTATAATATTAACATAGAACGTGTGGAAGAATTACATTTTAAGACTGAATTTAGATACAAACCTAAAATTAGTAAAATATGAAAAACACACTGAAAAAATATCAAACGAGTGTTCCAAAATTGTCAAATATTGTTGGATTATTAAACAGATTAAAGCTTGTGTTACCTCTAGAAATTAAAATTCTTCTAAATAATACACTAATGTCATCTCATATTAACTATTGCATCATGGGGTTACCCAGGTAGCAGAATTATGAAAATTCAAAAGAAAGTGTTAACTTTATGTAAATATAATTCACATACAGAACCACTTAAAAAATTTAATATTAAAAAATAGATGATTTATTAAAGTTACACAAATTGAAATTCTATTTTAAATACATGCATCAAGACTTACATGAGAGCGATTGTCTTTATAAGAGTCATTGACCCCTGGTTAAGTTATATTGTGTTTGTATATTTTCATGTGAACATATTAATGCATATTTTGTTTCTATCACTCAATTTTTATTTGTATTGTAAACGGGTCAAAATAAACTTTCTTGATCTTCTTCTTGCCCATCACTGTACATCTTTGTACATCTTGTTCTTCTTCTTGCCAATCACTGTACATCTTTGTACATCTTGTTCTTCTTCTTGCCCATCACTGTACATCTTTGTACATCTTGTTCTTCTTCTTGCCCATCACTGTACATCTTTGTACATCTTGTTCTTCTTCTTGCCCATCACTGTACATCTTTGTACATCTTGTTCTTCTTCTTGCCCATCACTGTACATCTTTGTACATCTTGTTCTTCTTCTTGCCCATCACTGTACATCTTTGTACATCTTGTTCTTCTTCTAGCCCATCACTGTACATCTTTGTACATCTTGTTCTTCTTCTTGCCCATCACTGTACATCTTTGTACATCTTGTTCTTCTTCTTGCCCATCACTGTACATCTTTGTACATCTTGTTCTTCTTCTTGCCCATCACTGTACATCTTTGTACATCTTGTTCTTCTTCTTGCCCATCACTGTACATCTTTGTACATCTTGTTCTTCTTCTTGCCCATCACTGTACATCTTTGTACATCTTGTTCTTCTTCTTGCCCATCACTGTACATTTTTGTACATCTTGTTCTTCTTCTTGCCCATCACTGTACATCTTTGTACATCTTGTTCTTCTTCTAGCCCATCACTGTACATCTTTGTACATCTTGTTCTTCTTCTTGCCCATCACTGTACATCTTTGTACATCTTGTTCTTCTTCTTGCCCATCACTGTACATCTTTGTACATCTTGTTCTTCTTCTTGCCCATCACTGTACATCTTTGTACATCTTGTTCTTCTTCTTGCCCATCTCTGTACATCTTTGTACATCTTGTTCTTCTTCTTGCCCATCACTGTACATCTTTGTACATCTTGTTCTTCTTCTAGCCCATCACTGTACATCTTTGTACATCTTGTTCTTCTTCTTGCCCATCACTGTACATCTTTGTACATCTTGTTCTTCTTCTTGCCCATCTCTGTACATCTTTGTACATCTTGTTCTTCTTCTTGCCCGTCACTGTACATCTTTGTACATCTTGTTCTTCTTCTAGCCCATCACTGTACATCTTTGTACATCTTGTTCTTCTTCTTGCCCATCACTGTACATCTTTGTACATCTTGTTCGTCTTCTTGCCCATCACTGTACATCTTTGTACATCTTGTTCTTCTTCTTGCCCATCACTGTACATCTTTGTACATCTTGTTCTTCTTCTAGCCCATCACTGTACATATTTGTACATCTTGTTCTTCTTGCCCATCACTGTACATCTTTGTACATCTTGTTCTTCTTCTTGCCCATCACTGTACATCTTTGTACATCTTGTTCTTCTTCTTGCCCATCTCTGTACATCTTTGTACATCTTGTTCTTCTTCTTGCCCGTCACTGTACATCTTTGTACATCTTGTTCTTCTTCTAGCCCATCACTGTACATCTTTGTACATCTTGTTCTTCTTCTTGCCCATCACTGTACATCTTTGTACATCTTGTTCTTCTTCTTGCCCATCACTGTACATCTTTGTACATCTTGTTCTTCTTCTTGCCCATCACTGTACATCTTTGTACATCTTGTTCTTCTTCTAGCCCATCACTGTACATCTTTGTACATCTTGTTCTTCTTCTTGCCCATCACTGTACATCTTTGTACATCTTGTTCTTCTTCTTGCCCATCACTGTACATCTTTGTACATCTTATTCTTCTTCTTGCCCATCTTTGTACATCTTGTTCTTCTTCTTGCCCATCTCTGTACATCTTTGTACATCTTGTTCTTCTTCTTGCCCATCACTGTACATCTTTGTACATCTTGTTCTTCTTCTTGCCCATCACTGTACATCTTTGTACATCTTGTTCTTCTTCTTGCCCATCACTGTACATCTTTGTACATCTTGTTCTTCTTCTTGCCCATCACTGTACATCTTTGTACATCTTGTTCTTCTTCTTGCCCATCACTGTACATCTTTGTACATCTTGTTCTTCTTCTTGCCCATCACTGTACATCTTTGTACATCTTGTTCTTCTTCTTGCCCATCACTGTACATCTTTGTACATCTTGTTCTTCTTCTTGCCCATCACTGTACATCTTTGTACATCTTGTTCTTCTTCTAGCCCATCACTGTTCATCTTTGTACATCTTGTTCTTCTTCTTGCCCATCACTGTACATCTTTGTACATCTTGTTCTTCTTCTTGCCCATCACTGTACATCTTTGTACATCTTGTTCTTCTTCTTGCCCATCACTGTACATTTTTGTACATCTTGTTCTTCTTCTTGCCCATCACTGTACATTTTTGTACATCTTGTTCTTCTTCTTGCCCATCACTGTACATCTTTGTACATCTTGTTCTTCTTCTAGCCCATCACTGTACATCTTTGTACATCTTGTTCTTCTTCTTGCCCATCACTGTACATCTTTGTACATCTTGTTCTTCTTCTTGCCCATCACTGTACATCTTTGTACATCTTGTTCTTCTTCTTGCCCATCTCTGTACATCTTTGTACATCTTGTTCTTCTTCTTGCCCATCACTGTACATCTTTGTACATCTTGTTCTTCTTCTAGCCCATCACTGTACATCTTTGTACATCTTGTTCTTCTTGCCCATCACTGTACATCTTTGTACATCTTGTTCTTCTTCTAGCCCATCACTGTACATCTTTGTACATCTTGTTCTTCTTCTTGCCCATCACTGTACATCTTTGTACATCTTGTTCTTCTTCTTGCCCATCACTGTACATCTTTGTACATCTTGTTCTTCTTCTTGCCCATCACTGTACATCTTTGTACATCTTGTTCTTCTTCTTGCCCATCACTGTACATCTTTGTACATCTTGTTCTTCTTCTTGCCCATCACTGTACATCTTTGTACATCTTGTTCTTCTTCTAGCCCATCACTGTACATCTTTGTACATCTTGTTCTTCTTCTTGCCCATCACTGTACATCTTTGTACATCTTGTTCTTCTTCTAGCCCATCACTGTACATCTTTGTACATCTTGTTCTTCTTCTTGCCCATCACTGTACATCTTTGTACATCTTGTTCTTCTTCTTGCCCATCACTGTACATCTTTGTACATCTTGTTCTTCTTCTAGCCCATCACTGTACATCTTTGTACATCTTGTTCTTCTTCTTGCCCATCACTGTACATCTTTGTACATCTTGTTCTTCTTCTTGCCCATCACTGTACATCTTTGTACATCTTGTTCTTCTTCTTGCCCATCAGTGTACATCTTTGTACATCTTGTTCTTCTTCTTGCCCATCACTGTACATCTTTGTACATTTTGTTCTTCTTGCCCATCACTGTACATCTTTGTACATCTTGTTCTTCTTCTTGCCCATCACTGTACATCTTTGTACATCTTGTTCTTCTTCTTGCCCATCACTGTACATCTTTGTACATCTTGTTCTTCTTCTTGCCCATCACTGTACATCTTTGTACATCTTGTTCTTCTTCTTGCCCATCACTGTACATCTTTGTACATCTTGTTCTTCTTCTAGCCCATCACTGTACATCTTTGTACATCTTGTTCTTCTCTTGCCCATCACTGTACATCTTTGTACATCTTGTTCTTCTTCTTGCCCATCACTGTACATCTTTGTACATCTTGTTCTTCTTCTTGCCCATCACTGTACATCTTTGTACATCTTGTTCTTCTTCTTGCCCATCACTGTACATCTTTGTACATCTTGTTCTTCTTCTTGCCCATCACTGTACATCTTTGTACATCTTGTTCTTCTTCTAGCCCATCACTGTACATCTTTGTACATCTTGTTCTTCTCTTGCCCATCACTGTACATCTTTGTACATCTTGTTCTTCTTCTTGCCCATCACTGTACATCTTTGTACATCTTGTTCTTCTTCTTGCCCATCACTGTACATCTTTGTACATCTTGTTCTTCTTCTTGCCCATCTCTGTACATCTTTGTACATCTTGTTCTTCTTCTTGCCCATCTCTGTACATCTTTGTACATCTTGTTCTTCTTCTTGCCCATCACTGTACATCTTTGTACATCTTGTTCTTCTTCTTGCCCATCACTGTACATCTTTGTACATCTTGTTCTTCTTCTTGCCCATCACTGTACATCTTTGTACATCTTGTTCTTCTTCTTGCCCATCACTGTACATCTTTGTACATCTTGTTCTTCTTCTTGCCCGTCTCTGTACATCTTTGTACATCTTGTTCTTCTTCTTGCCCGTCACTGTACATCTTTGTACATCTTGTTCTTCTTCTAGCCCATCACTGTACATCTTTGTACATCTTGTTCTTCTTCTTGCCCATCACTGTACATCTTTGTACATCTTGTTCTTCTTCTTGCCCATCACTGTACATCTTTGTACATCTTGTTCTTCTTCTTGCCCATCACTGTACATCTTTGTACATCTTGTTCTTCTTCTTGCCCATCACTGTACATCTTTGTACATCTTGTTCTTCTTCTAGCCCATCACTGTACATCTTTGTACATCTTGTTCTTCTTCTTGCCCATCACTGTACATCTTTGTACATCTTGTTCTTCTTCTTGCCCATCACTGTACATCTTTGTACATCTTGTTCTTCTTCTTGCCCATCACTGTACATCTTTGTACATCTTGTTCTTCTTCTTGCCCATCACTGTACATCTTTGTACATCGTGTTCTTCTTCTAGCCCATCACTGTACATCTTTGTACATCTTGTTCTTCTTCTTGCCCATCACTGTACATCTTTGTACATCTTGTTCTTCTTCTTGCCCATCACTGTACATCTTTGTACATCTTGTTCTTCTTCTTGCCCATCACTGTACATCTTTGTACATCTTGTTCTTCTTCTTGCCCATCTCTGTACATCGTTGTACATCTTGTTCTTCTTCTTGCCCATCACTGTACATCTTTGTACATCTTGTTTTTCTTCTAGCCCATCACTGTACATCTTTGTACATCTTGTTCTTCTTCTTGCCCATCACTGTACATCTTTGTACATCTTGTTCTTCTTCTAGCCCATCACTGTACATCTTTGTACATCTTGTTCTTCTTCTTGCCCATCACTGTACATCTTTGTACATCTTGTTCTTCTTCTTGCCCATCACTGTACATCTTTGTACATCTTGTTCTTCTTCTTGCCCATCTCTGTACATCTTTGTACATCTTGTTCTTCTTCTTGCCCATCACTGTACATCTTTGTACATCTTGTTCTTCTTCTTGCCCATCACTGTACATCTTTGTACATCTTGTTCTTCTTCTTGCCCATCACTGTACATCTTTGTACATCTTGTTCTTCTTCTTGCCCATCACTGTACATCTTTGTACATCTTGTTCTTCTTCTTGCCCATCACTGTACATCTTTGTACATCTTGTTCTTCTTCTAGCCCATCACTGTACATCTTTGTACATCTTGTTCTTCTTGCCCATCACTGTACATCTTTGTACATCTTGTTCTTCTTCTTGCCCATCACTGTACATCTTTGTACATCTTGTTCTTCTTCTTGCCCATCACTGTACATCTTTGTACATCTTGTTCTTCTTCTTGCCCATCAGTGTACATCTTTGTACATCTTGTTCTTCTTCTTGCCCATCACTGTACATCTTTGTACATCTTGTTCTTCTTGCCCATCACTGTACATCTTTGTACATCTTGTTCTTCTTCTTGCCCATCACTGTACATCTTTGTACATCTTGTTCTTCTTCTTGCCCATCACTGTACATCTTTGTACATCTTGTTCTTCTTCTTGCCCATCACTGTACATCTTTGTACATCTTGTTCTTCTTCTAGCCCATCACTGTACATCTTTGTACATCTTGTTCTTCTCTTGCCCATCACTGTACATCTTTGTACATCTTGTTCTTCTTCTTGCCCATCACTGTACATCTTTGTACATCTTGTTCTTCTTCTTGCCCATCACTGTACATCTTTGTACATCTTGTTCTTCTTCTTGCCCATCACTGTACATCTTTGTACATCTTGTTCTTCTTCTTGCCCATCACTGTACATCTTTGTACATCTTGTTCTTCTTCTAGCCCATCACTGTACATCTTTGTACATCTTGTTCTTCTCTTGCCCATCACTGTACATCTTTGTACATCTTGTTCTTCTTCTTGCCCATCACTGTACATCTTTGTACATCTTGTTCTTCTTCTTGCCCATCACTGTACATCTTTGTACATCTTGTTCTTCTTCTTGCCCATCTCTGTACATCTTGTTCTTCTTCTTGCCCATCTCTGTACATCTTTGTACATCTTGTTCTTCTTCTTGCCCATCACTGTACATCTTTGTACATCTTGTTCTTCTTCTTGCCCATCACTGTACATCTTTGTACATCTTGTTCTTCTTCTTGCCCATCACTGTACATCTTTGTACATCTTGTTCTTCTTCTTGCCCATCACTGTACATCTTTGTACATCTTGTTCTTCTTCTTGCCCATCACTGTACATCTTTGTACATCTTGTTCTTCTTCTTGCCCATCACTGTACATCTTTGTACATCTTGTTCTTCTTCTTGCCCATCACTGTACATCTTTGTACATCTTGTTCTTCTTCTAGCCCATCACTGTACATCTTTGTACATCTTGTTCTTCTTCTTGCCCATCACTGTACATCTTTGTACATCTTGTTCTTCTTCTAGCCCATCACTGTACATCTTTGTACATCTTGTTCTTCTTCTTCTTGCCCATCACTGTACATCTTTGTACATCTTGTTCTTCTTCTTGCCCATCACTGTACATCTTTGTACATCTTGTTCTTCTTCTTGCCCATCACTGTACATCTTTGTACATCTTGTTCTTCTTCTTGCCCATCACTGTACATCTTTGTACATCTTGTTCTTCTTCTTGCCCATCTCTGTACATCTTTGTACATCTTGTTCTTCTTCTTGCCCATCACTGTACATCTTTGTACATCTTGTTCTTCTTCTAGCCCATCACTGTACATCTTTGTACATCTTGTTCTTCTTCTTGCCCATCACTGTACATCTTTGTACATCTTGTTCTTCTTCTAGCCCATCACTGTACATCTTTGTACATCTTGTTCTTCTTCTTGCCCATCACTGTACATCTTTGTACATCTTGTTCTTCTTCTTGCCCATCACTGTACACCTTTGTACATCTTGTTCTTCTTCTTGCCCATCACTGTACATCTTTGTACATCTTGTTCTTCTTCTTGCCCATCACTGTACATCTTTGTACATCTTGTTCTTCTTCTTGCCCATCACTGTACATCTTTGTACATCTTGTTCTTCTTCTTGCCCATCACTGTACATCTTTGTACATCTTGTTCTTCTTCTTGCCCATCAGTGTACATCTTTGTACATCTTGTTCTTCTTCTTGCCCGTCACTGTACATCTTTGTACATCTTGTTCTTCTTGCCCATCACTGTACATCTTTGTACATCTTGTTCTTCTTCTTGCCCATCACTGTACATCTTTGTACATCTTGTTCTTCTTCTAGCCCATCACTGTACATCTTTGTACATCTTGTTCTTCTCTTGCCCATCACTGTACATCTTTGTACATCTTGTTCTTCTTCTTGCCCATCACTGTACATCTTTGTACATCTTGTTCTTCTTCTTGCCCATCACTGTACATCTTTGTACATCTTGTTCTTCTTCTTGCCCATCACTGTACATCTTTGTACATCTTGTTCTTCTTCTTGCCCATCACTGTACATCTTTGTACATCTTGTTCTTCTTCTTGCCCATCACTGTACATCTTTGTACATCTTGTTCTTCTTCTAGCCCATCACTGTACATCTTTGTACATCTTGTTCTTCTTCTTGCCCATCACTGTACATCTTTGTACATCTTGTTCTTCTTCTTGCCCATCACTGTACATCTTTGTACATCTTGTTCTTCTTCTAGCCCATCACTGTACATCTTTGTACATCTTGTTCTTCTTCTTGCCCATCACTGTACATCTTTGTACATCTTGTTCTTCTTCTTGCCCATCACTGTACATATTTGCACAGTTCTCTCTTATTGTAAAAAAATTTGTTGGATTTTATCCTTGCTAAATAAAGCTAGCCTAAATGAAAATGCTTTATCTAAATGCCTCTGTGCCAGTAAAATAGCCATTGACTAGTAGAATGTATGCTATGGCATAATTTCTTTAGATAAGATGTCAATACTGTACTATAGAATATGTGCCAACTGTGTACTGTGGAAGACATGACCACTGTACTGTGGACTATGTGACCACTGTACTGTGGAGGATGTGACCACTATGCTGTGGAAAATATGACCACTGTATTGTGGAAGATATGTGACCACTGTACTGTGGAAGATGTGACCACTGTACTGTGAAAGATGTGACCGCTGTACTGTGGAAGATGTGACCACTGTACTATGGAGGATGTGACCGCTGTACTGTGGAAGATGTGACCACTGTACTGTGGAGGATGTGACCATTGTACTGTGGAGGATATGACCATTGTACTGTGGAATGTGACCACTGTACTGTGGAGGATGTGACCACTGTACTGTGGAGGATATGACCATTGTACTGTGGAATGTGACCACTGTACTGTGGAAGATGTGACCACTGTACTGTGGAGGATGTGACCATTGTACTGTGGAGGATATGACCATTGTACTGTGGAATGTGACCACTGTACTGTGGAGGATGTGACCACTGTACTGTGGAGGATATGACCATTGTACTGTGGAATGTGACCACTGTACTGTGGAGGATATGATCATTGTACTGTGGAATGTGACCACTGTACTGTGGAGGATGTGACCACTGTACTGTGGAGGATGTGACCACTGTACTGTGGAGGATATGACCATTGTACTGTGGAATGTGACCACTGTACTGTGGAGGATGTGACCACTGTACTGTAGAGAATGGGACCATTGTACTGTGGAGGATATGATCATTGTACTGTGGAATGTGACCACTGTACTGTGGTGGATGTGACCACTGTGCTGTGGAGGATGTGACCACTGTTCTGTGGAAGATATATGACCAATGTGCTGTGGAGGATGTGACCACTGTACTGTGGAAAATGTCACCAATATACTATGGAAGATGTAACCACTATATTGTGGAATATATCTATAAAACCTGCAATACTTCAGTTACAATGAAGTGTCAAATCTTGATGTGGTCACCGTGTGAAGGACATTGACTGGTTTAGTAGTGTAACATTGTGACATTAAGATCACAGGTTTCTGACCTTTTGTTCAATTTAGTCTATACAGATTATAAAAATAGTGCATGTTTAAGATACGTGTAATAACTGTACGTATTTTCTCCAGGCAGCATGAATGGTAACAGCAAGTCTAGGTGCATCGAGTTACTGTCTCAACTGAAGAGCCCACCGCCCAGCTACAATGTGTCCTTAGTGGCTATTGATGGCAGGTAAACACAATGACCAGCTACAATGTGTCCTCAGTGGCTAGTGATGGCAGGTAAACACAATGACCAGCTACAATGTGTCCTTAGTGGCTAGTGATGGCAGGTAAACACAATGATGTTGTTTCTGTTGATTCATGTCTAAATAGTATTAATTGCGCTGTGTTTAATATGAAAGGAAATGTACCGCAATTTTCATTTGTTAACTCATTTAGCTGACAAACAGCTGGTTGGGGATTTCTGTATTATTAAAATGCTCAAATTATTTTAATGTTAGGTTCTCAAAGTACATCTAAGTTAACACTGTATACTTCATGTTTTAATCTATATTGATGTGATATTTTTACCATTAGGAATTGACATATCAATAAATAATCCTACAAAAAATTTTATATTTATATTTCACATTCAAGGGTGAAGAGTTATTGGTCTTACCTTTATTGCCAAATTTGCCATACAGTGATCTCTAAATATATGTTGTCAACTGGCATATTTGATGTCATTGCCAAATCGTGTGTTTTCTAAAAATATTCAGATATGAAAGATCTTGAAAGTACCATGTTTGTATGGGCAATATTTTTAGACGACCAAGATATTATAACTACTCAGTCGTGTACTCTGCCTTCATGCCCTGGCTGCATCGGGTAGCCAATCACAGCAAAGATAGTTGGATTTTCTACCTACGTGTGTGGGCTTAACTACAACACAGGGAAGCGTAATAGTCTCAAATCCAGTACATCGATGTTGGATCCATGCTGTGGCTATTACTACTTTCATCGGTGCTGTTTGTCTTCATTCAAAATTCACCATTTCATCATTCATTTGTCATAATATTTAGGTTATTCAACTTTCTACAACTGCTTTAACGAACAGGAGAGATTTTTGAAATGGATGCAACTCAGGGGTGGGTCCAATTACACAAAATTATATCAATTACAATTACATAATTTTTTTTTTCAATTACAATTACAGTCATCATTTTCCAAATCAATTACAATTAATATTACACTGTTTCAATTACAATTACATTATGCGGAACCAAATATATTCAGCATTTGTTAACGATGTATTTTTGGACGTTTTGCTGAATTTCAATATTTTGTACACAATTGATAAACAAATATAACGGTAATGTTTGTACATTTTGTTGAATTGTGACTTTGAATTATACTAAATAAAAAGATAGCAGTTTAAAACATATTTTCATTATATCAAAATACAATGCAGTATCCAGACATAATCCTACAGGACATATTCCTTACAGACAAAATCACAAAATATGAAAAGTGAACAAAATCCCACAGGACTAAATACAAAAATGTGAAAATTGGACAAAATCCCACAGGCTAATAATACAATATTTATTTGTAGTTCTTCTCTAAGCATCCTTTCTAGTTTTGTATACATTTATCTGTGTGCATTTCTTACATTTTTCTTCGGAAAATACTAATAATAGGGTATGATGTGTTTACTTTGAGGTTGTAGCTCCTGCTCTAAGCTAACATTCTTAATTGGTCTGCCCTTTGCTTTGTGTCAGTTGGGAATGGGGAGAGAGGCTATATAAAATGGTCTTTGCCACCTGACCTGTCTCCAATCTACCACAACACAACAAGGGGTGTAATTGGCTTGCTAACTCTGCAAAGTTTCACAGAGCTGATATTTTCTGAAGCAATATCAGGATACAGGTCTTTCCATGTTGTTTGAATACCAGCTTAGCCTTTGTCTGACAATGTCTGTGCATTGTTTATTGCTTCCTGGCTGTTACCAACTTATTGAAAAGGCTAATCGCTAAGGCTTACCCACCACTAGCACCATGGACCAGTACCACACAGACAGTGAATACTGTAACTTAAATATAAATATATAAGCAGGTGTTATTATTAGTCTTGATTTTCAACTCATGTGAGACTTAAATTATATTTTTATTGACAATTCGTTCAGGTAGTTTGTGATATGAAACGTACTGTAATTGATTGTAATTATACAAAATATAACAATTACAATTACAGCAAAATTTCGAAACCATAATCAATTACAATTACACAATTTTGCTGTAATCAATTACAATTACAATTATATAATTGGTCCCAGCCCTGGGTCACTGCAACTTGTAGAATGTGTTTTCCTTGCGCGTATTTGTAAGTTAAAGGGAATGTACACAGATTTTCTTTGGTTAACTGTTGTTGAGCTAATTAGGGATTTTGTATAAATAAAATGCCCCAGTGCTTTTAAATTTTCTTCTCTTTCGAAGTACATCTAAATTAAAAGCGTTATTAACAGCATAATAATATTTATTGCTGTAGTACATGTTCCGTCAGAAATTGTATACAACGGGACTTTAACAGTCCAACAAAACAACTGATGAAAAACGTTATATTTCCCTTTCAGATGTGAAGAGTGATTAGTCTGTCAATAATTGTTGTAGTAAAAAAACCAGCAAATTAAATTTATTCGCCAAATCGTATATTTTCGAAAATAATAACAGATGAAAGATCCCGAAATGAGCACGTTTTGTATGGATTCTATGTTTAACCAACTTAGACGTTACATAGTAATACAGTGCGGCAACATCCGGTATAGACCAGTCGTTCAGTTGAAATGAAAACCGTTGTACATTCCTTGAATATTAGTACGTCAGCAACAAAGAAGCATTGTGATCAAGACAAGTGTGTTCTGTTACCAGATTTCAAGCAAAGGTGAAGTTCCAGTTGCCATGCGTTGCCAAGTCTGGATATGGGGTGAAAGGTAAGAAGAAGGCCGAGCATATGGCAGCCGAGGAAGCGTTGAAACTGTTGACGGTTCCACTAGGAGGTTCCACTGCTAAGTCAGCCTTGATTGAGTGGACGCAGACCGAACGCATTCAAGTTCCACAATACTACTCGTACAATGCAGACCAAGGCGTCGGCGTTTATTGTGCAGTTGTGTATTGCTCTCGTCTATCGGCAAATAACGTGTCGTTTGAATTGGCTGGCAGCGTCTTCGCGAGTGCACCAGAGGCTGAACTGAGCGCAGCGGAACGAGTCATTGCGATGATCGATGGACTGCAATTGATAGAAGGCTTTCGCCTACAGAGTAGTTCGTCTCCCTTGAAAACTGGACACGAACCCGGTCCAAAGGTCGAAAACTGTTACGACAAATTATGCAGACACTGCCAGCAGTTGCAACTGCGAGTGCCGACCGTCAAGATCCTGCCGTCCGCGGACGGCGACGACTGTGTGGTCGTCAATATGTTCTACAGGTTCTCGGAGAAACCGCCGCGAACTCACACGACCAAGAAAGACGCCGAGAAGTCCGTGGCGCGGTACGTGCTCACGACTGCCTTTCCGTGTTCGACGCCACCAGAAGCGGATCAGTGCAAGAACCGGCTTCAGGAAATATGCCAGAAACTGTTGGTGCCATCGATGCCTCGATATGAGACGGTGCCGACGGACGACGGGAGGTTGTTCAACAGCACCGTCACCGTGCCGTTGGAGTACAAACAAGCCTGCGGGAAAGAACACAAAAATGCCAGACACGTGGTAGCCATGATGATACTGATGCAGCTCGGCATAGATGTTTGATAGTTAGTTAAGATTGTGCATGTGGTTTCTATTTAACACCGCAATACTGTGATCCTACGTTTGTTCCGCTATTTAGTTATGTAAACCTGAAAGTGGCTTTAGCTTGCACGTGCTTTCACAAAGACGCTGATCTAATAGAAATGAAAGCTATGCGGCTATCCAACATTCTATGGTATAATGTGATATATGGTGAGTCTATGGTATAATGTGATATATGGTGAGTCTATGGTAGAATGTGATATATGGTGAGTCTATGGTATAATGTGATATATGGTGAGTCTATGGTATAATGTGATATATGGTGAGTCTATGGTATAATGTGATATATGGTGAGTCTATGGTATAATGTGATATATGGTGAGTCTATGGTATAATGTGATATATGGTGAGTCTATTAGTGTTGTATCATTTCATTTCATACACTTTACTTATGTAATCCATATAACGTGGAGAAAACGGTCACGGTCTGTCATGGCGTTGACCAGATAAACCCCACTGAACGTGGTGTTCTTCTCAATGATCTTGTGTAGAGTTGTATTAGGGCGACCTCTTCTCCGCGGGCTTCCACAGTAAAGCTTTGCTTGCTATTTCGTCACCACGCATCACATACCTGCCATACTTAGACGACGTTATCTCGCCATGGTTACAGATCAGATACGAAGTTCTGGAGCAGCGAATACTTGATTACCACTCCAACGCCACCGATTTCTGCATATAGTAACTCAGGATGAGATAGGTCCTCTGTAGCCATGGCTGTCATCCTATTTACGAGGTGGTGTCGCCGAAGTTAATACCCCGTCGGTAGCAGTAACGACGCACAGTACCAGTTGTATTACCCAGTTGTATTACCCAGATGAAACATCATGTATCTAATTACCCCCGTACCCCACCCTTTTACACAAGCGTGCCTTCCACCCAACATCGCCAAACTGACCAATCGGAGGCCACATCTATTCTCACAAGTCAGCTGATTGGTTGACGTGACTGTCATGGCCGACCATTCAAAAAGTGGTTACGTTCTTTCAAAACGTTAGTGCTACTACATGGTTTCAATGGAACTGACATTACCACTCAGGAAGTTCCATCTTTACTAACATCATTTTCCATTGCAATTAATATCCTTTGTTCACTAGTGGGCGTTACCATAAAATAGCTTCATTGTTGTTTGCAGGAGGTCACTACACTACAGTATCTATGTTGATCCGGGCGATAATATGGGTGGTTCTCGCAATAAGCCCCTTGGGGTTTCCAGAGAATCTCCTAGTTACCAAATCAAATTATTTATGACCATACCTATAACATCATTGTAAATCAAATAAGTAACCAAATAAACTCACATTGATTTTATTGATTGAACTTCATAGGTGGAAATAGTGTATACTTGGTCGCTCCAATAAAACTGAGTACAGTGTATTGTAAACCTTATGCTGCAGCAGGAGCGAAGTGGAGTGAGTTTGAATGAGTTATCAACTAGACGGCTAATTTTCCCACCAGGTGCACTTCGTGACAACTTTCCCGGCCCACCTTGTGATATTAAATTTCCAGCACTGTCTTCCAGTGGTCCAACGTTGTCTTGTACGTTTTGTTTACTCCTGACATAAAAACTCGTTGCTGTCATTGGTTTATGTTACATGCTGTTGAGAGTTCATCCGCTGCTGCACCCTTTCCGTTTAGATGAAGCCTTCGTGTACATTTCAGCCCTCCCAACAAAACATGCTGTTGAGAGTTCATCCGCTGCTGCACCCTTTCCGTTTAGATGAAGCCTTCGTGTACATTTCAGCCGTCCCAACAAAACATGCTGTTGAGAGTTCATCCGCTGCTGCACCCTTTCCGTTTAGATGAAGCCTTCGTGTACATTTCAGCCCTCCCAACAAAACATGCTGTTGAGAGTTCATCCGCTGCTGCACCCTTTCCGTTTAGATGAAGCCTTCGTGTACATTTCAGCCGTCCAAACAAAACATCCCCACAATTCCTCTTGCCTACATAGCTTCTGAACTAGCGTGTTAATCCCATTACTTTTTTGCCCATGACAGTTTCCACAGGAACTTGTTCCCTTCCACCAAAAAGTGGCTCCTACCATATATTCTGATCGATCCAATAACTACTAACACAGGCGTCGTATCGACCCATACTCGGCATTGATGCCGGGCGGCATCCGGCCCGTTCCATAAGTAGAAAGACATAACTGGCCAAAATCGTTTCTTCATAACTCGCTTCTACCTTGCCTTTTATAATTACACCACAAACGTACATGCGGACACGGCATCTCTCCCACAAAATTTGCGTAGGTTTTCTGCATTTTTACCGCACACAAATGCCATCTTCGAGCACCAGCGTCCCTCAAAGGTCAAGGACGGACCAAAAGCACAGGAAGCGCGAAGAAGCACACCTGATGATGACGCCCCTTGACAAGAAGATCGTTGAGGACCTACCATGTCGACAAAAACCTGGTGGGCCAATAACATCAACTGAGACGACATGGGCATGATGATGAGCAGCCAGGCGAAGATATGTCCCCCAAATGGCCGAGGCCATTCAGTCAGAAGAGAACGAGAAAGAACCTACGAACAACTTCTGGAAATTGATATCTGCCAGTGGCAGGAATACGGCGAGCTGACGAGCGTTATATTGTGTGTTCGAGAGAGAGAGAGAGAGAGAGAGAGAGAGAGAAAGAGAGAGAGAGAGAGAGAGAGAGACAGGGAGAGCGAGAGAGAGATATATATAGAGAGAGAGAGAGAGGAGAGAGAGAGAGAGAGAGAGAGAGAGAGAGAGAGAGAGAGAAAAGAGAGAGAGAGAGAGAGAGAGAAAGGAGAGAGAGAAAGGAGAGAGAAAGGAGAGAGAGGAGAGGAGAGAGAGGAGAGAGAACGGAGAGAGAGAGAGAGAGAGAGAAAGGAGAGAGAAAGGAGAGAGAGAGAGAGAGAGAGAAAGGAGAGAAAGGAGAGAGAGAGAGGCGACAGTAGTTAGGTGTAGTAGTTTGGGAACTGTTGTTTCGTCTATCCACAACGGTCTGCTCTGTTGAAAAATAATTTTCAGGTCTAGCACGGATCAACAACTGAACAACTACACTACATGTCACTGGAACAAGCATGTTACTGACTCTAGAAAGTCATCGAAGTGGTGGCGGACGAGTTTATTGAGCTATGTGACTCAAGAAAACAGATCTGCGCGCATAGCAAAACTGACATGATTTATTCACTGTACGCAAGTGTTCTCCATTCTCAACCGTTTCCACTAAGGAACAGTACAATACTTAGTTTGTTCAATGTTTATATTTGCTTCGAGACGTCGTAGCTGCGCGGCTTTGTTAAAAGATAGGGGTCTGTGGCCATCATACCCGCCCTGTTCTGACAGCATTTGTGAACATATCCTCTTCAAATAGACCCCTCCCCGGAAACGCAGCGGCCGTGATACGATCGCCGTGGTTGGATGCCGGGCAGCCCCAAAGGCTGATCGGTGGGTTTACGACGCCTGTTTGGATCTCGCAAAGGGGAGGTTGGGGGGGGGGGGCAGCTTAGCCACCCATTAGTTTACCATACCATCAGGTATTGGCGCAATAGGTTATGTACGAAAACCTGAAAATATTAAACAAAAGGTGGCCCATGGCCCAATGTCGCAACCCCAAAATTACGCCACTAACTGCAATACAATTGTGCATAAATCGTCATATAGAGGTGGGAGACTCCGGTGGCACATGAGTTTATTCAACGTTTACCGTGCATTAAACAATGTTTAACGTGCAATAACATAGTCGTTTCGATGGTACGCATGGAAAACTGTGGAACTGCTGGTTGAATGAAAGTCTGTATGTCTACGGTCGGGTCCGTACGGTTGGCGTCGTCGGCGCCTCAACGGCGAACTGGTGGTCAACCATCTTTAAACTGACAATGCCAGTACTACCACGGAACGCGTGATAACGCATTCGCATCGTGTGACGTAACAGTAAGATTGTGCGTATTCCTGTCGTCGCCTCACGGAAACCATGGGATCCCAGAAAACACAACACGGGTCAATGACTTATCTTACGTAGAATACTGGCCAACACTCCTAGGAGTCAAGCGTTTAGGGTTGTGTGATTGATTGCTGCTTAGTCGTGTTTGGGTGGAAGTGAGGTGGTTAGAGCTTGCTTAAATTGTTGGGGTTATGTGACGCTGCTTATTGTGTCTGGTAGTAAGTTCCAATACGTTATTGTCCTGGGAAGATAGGATAATTTATAACAGTTCTTGCTGGTGTGAATGGCATTGAAGGCTGTAAGGAACCACTATTGGTACCTATGACAAATGACAGAAGAAAGTGAGCATAAAACGTATAGCCTACTGGTTGTACCGGCCGCAGGATAGCTCATTGGATTGCTCTGTTGTTTCACCGTGTACTTGAGGCTTATTGGGTTGGTTCTAATTCAACGAATGTCTTCACATTACAAAAGTTTCTGATCTGGTTTATGTGGGCTGCAGACACTACAATGCATGCGGAGTTATTGGTTGATAGTGTCTCAATGATATTGAGAAACTATCTGCGAAGCGTGTTGGCCGAACGCGTCTTTTGTTTAGTCTATGATGCCGACATTTCTCAGACCACTGAACAGACCTCACCCACTCTGTACATACATTAAGTTGTAGTAGGTCTAGCCTTCAGCTATGAGGGCTGTGGAGTTCAAGATGTGTAAGCATGGTGGATACATACCCTCTTGTCTAGAGCGATCATCACCATTGTTAAAACTGTTCAAGGGAACAAAGGCGAATGGTGGGTAAAGGAAGTTTAAGCCGCAAGTCTGAAAGTGGAATTACGCACCTTGTCCAATGGCTTCCTCGTGCGTTTTGGACTGGATACCGTGCTGTCTAAGAGCGTAGCTTTACGTACCTTGTCCACTTGCTTCACGTGCGTTTTGCTTCGGATGGCAATTTTGTTAAATCGTGTTCAATCACAAGCCGTGATAGTTTCCGTTTTCTATCCTACATTTCATTAATGATTCCGCACCAGACAGTTTATTACAACGTCGCGTATATGCTTTACATCATGGTCGTGTTAGTTAACCGGAAAACGAAACATTCGCGTTTTATGAC
The DNA here is from genome assembly GCA_963662155.1 of Lamellibrachia columna. Taxonomy (NCBI): domain Eukaryota; kingdom Metazoa; phylum Annelida; class Polychaeta; order Sabellida; family Siboglinidae; genus Lamellibrachia; species Lamellibrachia columna. The sequence continues at coordinate 4,751,948 of OY759273.1, forward strand.
ATATTTCTTAATTTAGCATGTCCACAGAAGCCATTTAATGTAAGCACAGCGCGCGCATGCAGCTGTCGGTGCATGCGCAGCTAACAATCTCTTGGATCCTAGAGAATTCGTTCCACGACCAAAGCAAGTCATCAAAGCGTTATGTATACAAATGAAAGTTTACTCCATGTTGATATCTCCGTGACTCTTACTTCAATAATACTTGCATGGTGTGCGGCAGTGATCAACGCAAGCGTCCAACATCTACACAATACACTACGATTTGAACAGTTTGACCAGCATACCAAGCGTCCAACATCTACACAATACACTACGATTTGAACAGTTTGACCAGCATACTGTCGTAGTATGAACTAATCCTGGATATGCCAACATCCTGTAACGCATCCTGTTAAGTACGTTATGTTAAGTACGTTATGTCATCGTAAAAATGATTGACACGAATTTTTTTTTTCTGTGGGTAACTGTCGTAGTTGTCATACATGTATTCCCTTTCATTGCATATTTCAATCACTGAATACATCACATTCTTCGGCTTGATATTTTTGAAGCGTGTGTGCAATACCCTTGAAAAAGTGTAAAGTCATCTCCCACATCCTACGTGATTCCATAAAAATACTCTCTCTATCTAGGATATGTTCCTTCTATATGTTGCTTCTACATGAGGCTACGCCAGTTTTCCACTGTATGGCTGGAACAGTTTCAACATTCGTCAGCTTGGGCGCAATCGATCGCCTCATGGTCGATGCAGACTCCTGGTTCTTATCCTGTGGTCTTGGCGTTCTTCTCATCCATAGGTCCGATGGTTGTGAAGCTGACACCGCAGTCTCCTCCTGCAATAACACATAGCAACTATTTTGTAAGCACTACACACGCATGGAGACACTGACACTTGAATGAACAAGACACGCATTGCACATGAGAATAATATCAAAGGCCAAAATGACAACCACATCAACACTACAACCACCACCACCACCCCCACCACCACCACCACCACCACCACCACCACAACCACCACCACCACAACCACCACCACAACCACCACAACCTCCATCACCACCAACAACAATACCAACACCACCAACAATACCAACACCACCAACACACACCACCACCAACACCATCAACACCACCATTAACACCAACACCGCCAACAACACTAATTGAAAATATTAACAAAGAAAGTAACCCTCTAAGTACGGGGAATTAAACACAATGCTTACTGTCACCCGCTACCCCGTCCTTCTTCCCGCCAACTGCACCGATCTCGTCATACGGCGACTCCTCCTCCTCGTAGGGCGGCGGTAGGGACAACGTGTCGTAGACGCGTGACTCTGCGGCCGGAGGCTCTCGCTGAGCTGCGCGGAGAGGCGGCGGCAGAGCGTAGATGGTGTTGTCGTAGGCCGGGTTCTGATACGCCGGCAACGCATGGCGGATCTTGCGACGACGCTTCAGGCGCAGATAGATGAGGACTACTGCGCAGATTATGAATGCCAGCAGGACCAACGGCAAACAGATGTAGAGAATCAGCATTGATATCGACGGGTGCTTCTTCTTGGCTGCCGGCACTTCGTGGTTTCGCACTGCAGCTACGACAGCAGTCCCGGTCACATGATTGACAACGCTCGCTGTCGTTGACGGACTCGGTATGACGACCACTGAAACAGTCACACTTTAACAGTATTTTAGCAAACTACGACAATACAGTATGAACATTTCTATTGGGCCAAAACACAAATGCGCGTCAAAACCAAAGCATTAGGCAATCTCAAAATCGGTAAGCAATGTTAAAGGTGTCAACAGTTTGACGAAAAGTACACACATTTACTCCAAATGTGATGAGGCTTAGATGGTGCGTGAACAAAAACGTCAGTAGTGCCGCCTTAAATCGTGCATGTTTTCTCTTAATTTCATGTACGTCTTCACCAATTCTGCCTCTTCCTCTACGTACAGCCCCCGGCAGATATTTTATTATTACATGTTTTGACACAGGGTTACATTATCAAAAGACAAATAACACCCAAATGTCGTCGATTGCATAAGCGTTTCTTAGATTAGAGTGGGCAATATAATTGATAACAAGTTAGTTATAGCACATAGTGATAATAATATAATTACAAATAAAATTGTGCATTCAGCGTAACACATTATTTTGAATGTACTGTAGCGTAAAGTCATGACAATTGTTAGTATATCGTACTAAATATGGTTCGTATCATAGATGTACAGCAGACGAATAGCATTACGTACCGGGGTCACAGTTGGCTTGGCAGTTTTGCATATTTTACAAATGCCACAATAGTAACAACAGAAAGTATGAAAGCCGGCTACATAGTCCTATGTTCTCTCATTGTAGCTTCCTTTGAAGAGAGTGGCCTCATGGCAATGTCATATCTACATAAGTTATGAACGTTGCTTGATGGAGAATGGTTTGACAACACTAGCTATCATGATATTAAGAGGAGATCAAACATATCTTAAAAATAGTAAATGGTTATGAAGATATTGTTAGCAATAATTTATTCAAACTTAAAGTTGGTAGTAGAACTAGAAGGCACACGTTAACACTAGTAAGATAACAATGTATATTGGATATCTTTTAAAATGCAATTGACATATATATGACAAAGGCGGGATACACATCAATGTAGCATTGTTGGACTCTCAATAACCCAACAGCTTCCTTGTCCACTTTCCATGTGGAGTTTATCGCTTTAAGTGGCAATGTAAATAAAATCTAGATTAAATCTAGTTAAATATTACTAAATATACTTACAATGACATGACGTATGGTCTGTGGCCAGTACGTAGCCCTCTCTGCACACACACCGGTAGTGACCATTGACCAAGGCACAGTCGTGGTCACAGGCCGAACTGCACGTAGGAGTCTCTGTAACATCATTCCATTTCAAAACATATGACATATTGTTATGCTGCATTCCAATGTGTTTGTATTTACCATGAATACAAGTTTGCGGCTTGTAAGTAGAGTTCGACACACCATACAGTTTGTATTTACAAGTCATGAACTCTAAAGCACAAAGAGTGCCCGATAGGGCAATTGATTCTGTTTTACAATTTGACAAACTCTAAAATGATGACAATAGTATCGTATTATTAAGGACATTAGACGCAATCATAGGTAGAAAGCAGGTCACGATAAATGTGTGATTCTATTGTACTGTGTGTGTCAGCGAAGGACAAGAACGCAGTTGATTAATAGCATCCATGATTGTTTTATTTACTTCCGGTTGGATTGCGTCGAACCCAAATAAGTCGAACACACGAGTTCCAAACACGTATTCATGGTACAACCGAACACCTGGAATGCACCATAATAGCATAAACCGCTCTTCACCCGCAGCGGCTTACGCCGTTATTCAGTCATTACATTAGCCACAACAACCGGTACCATTTAAGATGCATAACAATTTCGTTATTCAAAACATTACGCATTAATGTCATCACATACAAATTATATTTTAACGTGATAATGCGAGAGCTATCTTTGTGCAGCTTTGACAGAACACGTATTATGATACTTTTGCATGGGTGAATCAAAGTGTTCGCCCTCCGGTGGAGCGCATTAAAGGTTATCTAACATGGCGTCAAAGCATTATACCAATACTTTGAACAAAAATGATGACACCGTGATATTTCACACACATAGCATGTCATCATACCCATTAAAACGCATTAGATTCACGGGATTCTCCGATAGTGTATCGCCATTTTGTTATTCATTTACATAAGTCTAGTTTGCTGACTAGTAACCTTTCCAGTTTCAATCCAGTTTCACTGCCGTCTCCACTACCCGTCTCCACTACCCGTCTCCACTACCCGTCTCCAATACCCGTCTCCACTACCCGTCTCCACTACCCGTCTCCACTACCCGTCTCCACTACCCGTCTCCACTACCCGTTTCCACTACCCGTCTCCACTACCCGTCTCCCCTCCTCTACCCCTCGCTCTCTTTCTCCATTCTCCTCCAAATCCCGCCAAGATATCTCACACAGCTCCTCCCACCTCAGCCGTATACACAATGTCATAATATACATATATACAAATGTCAATCCATCAGGTCATTACGTACCAGTTTCACAGTGGCTCCCCGTGTAGCCATCTTTACAAACACACGTGGACCCATTAACTGTATCTATGCAACTTCCATTATTTTGACATAGCTTGGATGCACAACGTTCGAGTCCTGCAAAAATCAAGTCTTTATATACGATGCTATAAACAAATCACCCTACAAGGCTCATATTTCCAGAATTTAGCATTACTTAAAGCTTTGTAAAACGTTTGTGAAAAACGTTCGTAAATAGCATTCGCATTCGTAAATAGTAAGCATGCAGAATGCACTATGCACCAATAAAGGTTTATTAATTTGTGTTCACACGATAACATTATTTTTTGTTATACTTGTAATCCCTTCATTTCGAGACGATGCTCGTGAAATAATAAAATATATGTATATTCTAGACATATTGCTTCTGGTCATGCTTGTTTACAAAATCATTCAAAATCTAGTTATGTATGTAGAAATATTAATTAAAAAAACTTATATATATATATATATATATATATATATATATATATATATATATATATATATATATATATATATATATATATATATATATATATATATATATATATATATATATATATATATAATTATATATATATATATATATATATATATATATATATATATATACATATATATATATATATTATATATATATATATATATATATATATATATATATATATATATATATATATATATATATATATATATATATATATATATATATATATATATATATATATATATATATATATATATATATATATTGCACAACTTAGTAATCTTCTTCCAAATATATCTAACATAACACGAAACATATACACACGTGTCTGACAGTTGGCCCCAATGTAGCCGTCTTTACAGATGCAGACGTATCCGTTCACGGCATCAATGCAATTGCCTCCATGTTCACAAAGGTTAGGGTCGCAATCATCTTTATCTGTCATCAAATTTAAGAGTGATAAATAGTAGTGTTAGTGTTATGAACAAAGCTGGAATTACTGTGTTGTCCGATAGGAATTTAGCAGGGCTGCTCATTATAGGAACTGGTCAGGCGCAGCATTCGACCAGTTTACATACATTTCATACGTGTAGCGAATTGAGAATAAAACAGACACTATAATATACAATGGGTATGCAACTAAATGTAGAGCAAGATGTATTTTCTGGCACGTTCTGCACCATGTACACTTTGTATCTAGCAAAGATGAAAGAACTAAATCAACACACACCAGTCTGACAGTTGGATCCAATGTAGCCGGCTTTACAGAGACACCTGTAGCCGTTCACTGCGTCGATACAGCTGCCGCCATTGTGACAAGGGCTGTGAGCACAGTCATCTGCATCTGTAAATTCAAGATACAGTTTCTATGCTGTCCATATCAAACGTAACATAACGTTTTGTGGCAGCCGCTTTTTCAATTCCTTGTGTGAGATTTTTTTAGTTCGCGTATCATAGACACCAGGTAGGGACCAAATGGCCAATGTCTCTTCAGATAGGCACATGCAAAATGTGGTGAACGAAATTGGCAAGATTCGAAACGGCAATAAATGGACTTGAACCTCAGTCCTGTAGAACTACAGTCCGGTAAATGGACTTGAACCTCGGTCCTCTCGAATGAGAGTCCGGTAAATGCACTTGAACCTCGGTCCTCTCGAATGAGAGTCCGGTAAATGCACTTGAACCTCGGTCCTCTCGAATGAGAGTCCGTTAAATGGACTTGAACCTCGATCTTCTCGAATGAGACTCCGGTAAATGCACTTGAACCTCGATCCTCTCGAATGAGAGTCCGGTAAATGGACTTGAACCTCGGTCCTCTCGAATGAGAGTCCGGCACTCTAATCGCCGAGTTACGGCGCCCCCAGTAACGAATACACACCAGTCTGACAGTTGGATCCAATGTAGCCGGCTTTACAGAGACAGCTGTAGCCGTTCACTGCGTCGATACAACTGCCGCCATTGTGACAAGGGCTGGGCTCGCAATCGTCTGCATCTGCAAATTGAAAATAAAATGCGTCTTTATAATGTATAGTGTTCAACATTCCATTTATGTTACGAAATCAGAAGAACCAATGAAATGCTCCTGTGCAAAACATTATAATTGTTATATCCTTGTATGTAAAGTCAAGGTAACGTTACGACTAACTAGAATGGATGTATACAAAGTTAAGGATGTTATAGCCAAAACTGGTGTGCTAATTTCTTATGTGAAATAAATCAGCAACAATTTGTCAGTAATGTAATTTTTCAAATACTAATAACTGACAAACACAGTTGGCTTTTATTATAACTCAACTATAAATAACATATACACACCAGTCTGACAGTTGGCCCCAGTGTAGCCGTCTTTACAGAAGCACTTGTAGCCGTTTACCGCATCTATGCAACTGCCTCCATTTTGACAAGGGTTAGGATCGCAACCATCTGCGTCTGTAAAGCAAAAACATGGAAGAAGAAATTAATAACCGGATTACCAAGTACAATAAAAATGTAAGATGCCTGTACTGACTGTTAAAAGACACTTAAGAAAACTAAACAGCTCATACACAAACCCATCTGAAGACCTAATATCCTTTTTAGCAGTGGATGTTGGACCTTGGAAAGGAGACTTGAAAGTCGAATCACTGCAGCAGAAGAATGACATAAATGGGACAAATGGGACAGACTACGAAATGGTCGTCTCTACAGGGAGAGCTACATCACTCCAATTGTAGAAGTGATAAAAATGAATAAATTAAGATTGTATGGTGATGTAATGTGAAGATGATTCTGTCATTAAGATGAGACTGTGCATGACGATGACTGCAAATAGGTACAAGCTGCATATCTTAGATATAGGCTGCAATAGAAGGTATATTATATATATATATATAACTTGGCAAGAAACTTCTCGTGAAGCAGAGAATATCTGGGAGAGGGGGCAAAGACGCACGCACGCACGCACGCACGCACGCACGCACGCACGCACGCACGCACGCACGCACGCAAGAATGCACGCACGCACGCACGCACGCACGCACGCATTCTTCTGTAGAGTCAACCGATGTGTATAGCTAACATTCAGCGTATCATTGTATCAAAGAAGCTATCCGCATTATATAGTATTTGTTTCATTCCATTCAATTGTATTTATTATTTCTATGTGCATGACAAAATAAAAAAACTGCACACTTTGATAGTGCATGCCATTAAACAATGAATGTATATGTAAACCATATTTTCTACACGAATATAAAACAAGTACTGTTTTATTTTAATTTTAAAATCATACTAAAATAAAATATGCCATTTGTACTTATACGCACTAGTTATATGTCACCAAATGCGCCTTCAATACAATTCCATAACAAATAAAAATTATATAAATGTTTGTCTTACTTATAATCTCCATCTAACCATCTTCCTATGTTCCTACCTACTGAATGTATAGCGTGAGTGTATAGCGAATGTATAGGTGAATGTATAGCGAATATATTTATTCAGGTGACAGCTCTGTAATGCTAATGTATAAATAAAATAAAATCAATACATACCAATTTGGCAGTTGTTTCCCACGAAACCATATCTACAGGCGCACCTGTAGCCGTTTACTGCATCGATGCAACTTCCACCATTATGACAAGGGTTTGGATCGCAATCATCTTTATCTGTGAAATAAATGCAAATGCAACAATTTTCACAGAGATTTGCAGCAATTTGTAAATGTAATTTTCAAAACTGATTAATATATTAGTGTTTTCTTCAAATATTAGATACACAGGTTGAAAGTGATACATGCTAAATAAAAATCTTGCCACTTCCATTTTTGTGACGTGTGGAAAATAGTAACCAATTAGTACTTCATTTTCCAGCTGGATTTTTCGAAAGGAACAACTAACAATTAAAATCGATTCAATAAACCTATTTGACAATTGATCCCAACGTAGCCGGCTTTACAGACGCAGGTGTAATCGTTTAACGCATCGATGCAACTGCCGCCATTGTGACAAGGGTTGGGAGCACAGTCATCTGCATCTAAAAATTTAAACAAAATGTGTCTTTATTATGTTGGGTTTAACATTCCATTCATGCTGCGAATTCAGAAGGTCCAATTCAATATTCCTTTGCGAAACATTATAATTTGACATAAGCCTATTTACAAATTGAATCAACACACACCAGTCTGACAGTTGGCACAAATATAACTTTCTTTGCTGACGCAGCTGTAGCCGTCCACTGCATCGAAGCTACTGCCGCCATTTATACGTTTTTGTCAAGCGTTGGTATCGCAACCATCGTTGTCTGCATTTGTTAGTCGAAATACATCAATATGTTAATATATTTTCTTCAAATGTTTGTAACCCAGGTTGACATATATAGGTTAAATACAACTATATTCTCCAATATAGATAATGCAGGCTGAACTATATACGATTTTGTGCATAAGACAAACACAAATATTGACATGGTAACATATACACACCAGTCTGACAGTTGGTCCCAATGTAGCCGTCTGTACAGAAGCACTTGTAGCCGTTTACCGCATCGATACAACTGCCCCCATTGTGACAAGGGTTGTGAGCGCAGTCATCTTTATCTGCACAATTCAACATTAGTCAATGTAGCAATACGACAAATTTACATCGCATGTATAAGAATCTTGTCGTCAGATAACATTTAATACATAGCATAGTACATTTTTCTTATGTGACTGTTCAACAAACACTTGTTCGATGTCGTTTTCAAACACTAATAATTGACATTTAAATGCATATAAGGAAACAACTAAAATTTATCATAAGTGACATAAGTGACATAATAAGAACAAGTGGCAAAATAATAACAAGTGACATAATAAGAACAAGTGACATAGTAAGAACAAGTGACATAATAAGAACAAGTGACATAATAAGAACAAGTGACATAATAAGAACAAGTGACATAATAAGAACAAGTGACATAGTAAGAACAAGTGGCATAATAAGAACAAGTGACATAATAAGAACAAGTGACATAGTAAGAACAAGCGACATAATAAGACCAAGTGACATATATAAAAAGAAAGAGTGACATAATATGAACAAGTTACATAATACGAACAAGTGACATAATAAGAACATTCCTAGTTACTAACAATGCATCACTAAACGTGCACCGATAATTTACTTAGTACAGTTCATTGAAATATATATATTAAAAACCATACCAAATATCAGCATGTGAGTTGCTACTGGACTTTGAACGAAGTTCAAATATATCTGTCGAGCTAATGCTCAAGACTCTGATAAGTATCTATGCTTCGTTCAACATGACATATATGTATTTCATGCAAGTCCGCGACATACACCTGGCAACAAAGCATACACACCAGTCTGACAGTTAGATCCAATGTAGCCATCTCTACAGAGACACCTGTAGCCGTTCACTGCATCGATACAGCTGCCACCATTGTGACAAGGGCTGGGCTCGCAATCGTCCTTGTCTGTGAAATTAACAAATTGTACATATATTATTCTTGATATTGAGTAACAATTTTCTTGTTATCCATAGCAAAATTAACAAAAACACTTAAACAATAGCTTATATTACGTGACATAGCTATACTTCGTTCAACGTGACATAGCTATACTTCGTTCAACGTGACATAGCTATACTTCGTTCAACGTGACATACAGTGGGACGCGGTGGTCTAGTTGGTAGAGAGTTGGACTTTATCGGTCGAGGGGACCGGGGTTCGCAGCCAACCTTTTCGAAATAAAGGCAATTTCGTTCACCCCACTTTGCCTCTCTTTCGGAAGAGACACTGAAAGCTGTTGGTCCCTTCTATATGTCTATGCCAGGGGAAATAAACGATCACACGCAGGGGGTAAATGTCTAACCTGTCGTGGACTCCATCTCACATGAGCCGATGCAGAAACGTCCATGGCGCAGATCAATCAATTCTGATAACTATCTCGTAAGAAGATACAAATGAATGAATGAAGAAATAAATGAATGAATGAATGAATGAATGAATGCGTGCGTTCGTGCATGAATTAATGAATTCATGAAACATGACAGATATTTATTGGATACAAGTCCGCGACATACACCTGCCAACAAAGCATACACACCAGTCTGGCAGTTGGTCCCAATGTAGCCATCTTTACAGTAGCATCTGTAGCCGTTCACTGCATCGATACAACTGCCACCATTGTGACAAGGGTTGGGCTCGCAATCGTCCTTGTCTGTGAAATTCACAAATTATACAAATATATATTCTTCACATTGCGCTAAAACAATAGTTTATACTTCGTAGTACAGTTCAGTTATTTCTCAAATATTAATAACAAACGCTGAACGTTATACGACTGTATACACAAAGCAAACACAGTTGGGTTTTTATCATAACTTTCACAGATAACATGTACACACCAGTCTGACAGTTGACCCCAATGTAGCCCTCTGTGCAGACGCATCTGTAGCCGTTCACTGCATCGATACAACTGCCCCCATTGTGACAAGGGTTGTGAGCGCAATCATCTTTATCTGCACAATTCAACAGTACTCAATGTAGCAATACGATAAATATTTACATTGCATATATAAGAATCTTGTCGTCAGATAACATTTAATACATAACATTATGTAACTTATGTAACTATTCAACAAACATTTGTTCGATGTCGTTTTCAAAAACTAATAATTGACATTAAAATGCATATAGGGAAATGTCTAAAATTGATCATAATAAGAATAAATGGCATAATAAGAACAAGTGACATAATAGGAACAAGTGACATATATAATACGAAAAAGTGAAATAATAAGAACAAGTTACATAATAAGAACAAGTTACATAATAGGAACAAGTTACATAATTATATATAATAAGAAAACGTTACATAATAATAAAAAGTTACGTAATAAAAACAAGTTACATAATAAGAACAAGTGACATAATAAGAACATTCCTAGTTACTAACAATGCATCATTAAACGTGCACCAATATTTTATTTAGTACAGTTCATTGAAATATATCTACTAAGAACCATGCCAGATATTAGCAAGGGAGTTGTTACTGGACTTTAAACGACGTTCACTGTCTCAGATATTTTGCTGACGAAAGGACCGAGAAGGTCCGGAATGTTCCGTCGAGATAATACTCAGGACTCTAATAGGTATCTATGCTTCGTTCAACATGACACATATGTAGTTAATGCAAGTCCTCGACATGACAGCTGTTGGTCTATCGCAGCTATATGTCTATGCCAGGGGAAGTAACCGGTCCCACACAGGGGGTAAATGTATAACCTGCTGTGGACTCCACATATCTCACGAGCCACTGTAGAAACGGCCCTGACGCGGATCAATCAATTCTGATAACTATCTCGTAAGAAGATACAAACGAATGAACGAATGAATGAATGAATGAATGCGTGCGTGAATGAATGAATGAATGAATGAATGAATGAATGAATGAATGAATGCATGAAACATGACATATATTTATTGCATACAAGTCCGCGACATACACCTGTCAACAAAGCATACACACCAGTCTGACAGTTGGATCCAGTGTAACCGGCATTACAGTAGCATATGTAGCTGTTCACTGCATCGACGCAACTGCCGCCATTGTGACAAGGGTTGGGAGCACAATCATCTACATCTGAAAATTTAAACAAAATGTGTCTTTATTATGTTGGGTTTAACATTCCGTTCATGCTGCGAACTCAGAAGGTTCAATTAAATATTCCTATGCGAAACATTATATTTTGCCATAAGCCTATTTACAAATTGAATCAGCACACACCAATCTGACAGTTGGCTCAAATGTAACCTTCTTTGCTAACGCAGATGTAGCCGTCCACTGCATCGAAGCTACTGCCGCCATTTATACGTTTTTGTCAAGCGTTGGGATCGCAACCATCGTTGTCTGCATTTGTTTGTCGAAATACATCAACATCAAAACGTACCTATACTATTTATCCAGCTAGAGCGTGTATGTAGTATATTATGCTACTCCTAACAGCTTTGCATCTCGGACGCCAAACTTTCATGGGTTCATGTACGACCCCACGGTCGGGTCATCTACGACCCCACGGTCGGGGCGAGACACTTATTTTTTTCGAAATTCACCCCGATATTACCCTTTCGAATTACGTACAATTGTCCGCGATACAATGCGAACGATGGCGTACAATTGTACACACTATTATGCCTCTTTTCTACGATTGTCCCAAGTTATGTAGTACAAAAGCAAGTATTATGTCGCAATTTCGAGAGTTGCATTCCACGAAGCCATCAAGATATTGAATGGCACTACCAAGTACCTAGGCATATATGAATATTTCTGTGATAATAGGGTGTATCCTGAAATTTGGTCAGTATTGTTATCTTGACAGTTACACACAGGGTTATGTCAGTAGTCGAAAACTACCTGGTTATCCCGTCCGAAGGAAATGTTCTACTACCAATAATACTAATATACCATTTTCACAATGGTTGGGATCCCAGTCATTTTCGTCTGTAAAATTCAAGATTTAATAATACGATATCATTGTGAAGCATATATTTGTATTAAGAATCAAAAACAGGTTATGTCTATGTTTCCTATGTTAAACTGCGGCATGTTTAAACTGCGGCAGACCTGCCAACAAAGCATACAAACCAGTCTGACAGTTGGCCCCAGTGTAACCGGCTTTACAGACGCATATGTAGCCGTTCACTGCATCGATACAATTGCCATCATGTTCACAAGGGTTAGAAACACATTCGTCTACATCTGAAAATTAAAACTGTATCTTTATAGTATTATTTTTAGCGTGCCGAAGCAAAATATTCACGGTCGCAATCACGCACAGTAACACGTACATGTGCGCACACGCACGCACGCAATTCGGGGAATGAGTGCCCTTTGGCAACTTGCCCCGCTTACGGGGCTAGTTGTTACAGTTGACCGCACCTGGGAAACTTCACATATCTAACTACAATGTGGAATATCAATGGTTTGGTACATTATATTAACACGATAGTAAATTTACTGTATACGTTGACAGAAATAATGCATCTAACATACTTTTTACAAAAACTTACTTTAATTGACAATTGTAACAACAAGCCCCGGTCTCCCCTACGATGTGGGTGAAGTGGGGGTCCAAAGATCTAATTCAATATGGCGGCTTAATGGTGCTGTCATTCTGCACAGTTCTGAATATGACGTGATTATCAAGAAAGTAAGAGGCGCTGCGAACGTTAAATGGGCAAGCTATATGCATGAATGTGCATTGCTATTACATAGACATACTGGAAACATGAAGTGATATAGTATTGCCACGCAAGAATTGATAGAGTATTGCCACGTGAAGTGCTGTAGTATTGCCACGCCTCAGCAAATTGTTGTTGTGTACTGAATCCTGCAATGCCTCCTAAACCAACACGGAGCAGCAGTCTCACAGACGACTCGGCGAAGTGCTTTCGCTACGAATTATTGAACAATTAAATGATGACGCACTAGTTGCAAAGTTGAAAAAGCTGTGTACTCATGCGATCTAGCGGACAAGATCAATTCACTGAACGCACACATCAAAAACCTGACCAAACAGGTAAAGACAAAGGACATGCGTATCGTTGAGCTAGAGAAGAAGATACATGCACTCGAAGAAAGCAGCGACAACCTAGAACAATACACACGTCGGCCCAACTGACGAATTCACGGGGTTCCTGGGACAGGCGTGATTAATGGTGATTAAGATGGGTGTCACCCCGCCACGCTCACTGCACGACTTAGAGAGGAGCCATCGCTTAGGAGGAAAGCGTACCGGCAGTCGACCCATAATCATCAGATTTTGAACTGAACGAATTCGAGATTACGTGTATCGCGCCAGGTTCACATTAAGGAAACATAATGCACAACAACGAAACGCACAAATCTTCCTGAACGAGGACTTGACTGCGCGACGATCGAAATTGGCGTTCGAAACGAGGAAGCCTAAGAAACTAAGGACATAACAGACACTGAACTAATGACGGATGGTGACCAAACCCGAAAGGAAATCTTCACCCCTACAGCGGATCTCCTAACACCAAAAGCTACCATCAAAGTTGGATGTTGGAATGTAAGAACTTTGTTCCAGACCGGAAGACTTGCACAAGTCATACACGCGATGAAACAGTACAAACTTAGCCTCCTTGGCATCACAGAAGCTCGATGGACAGGTGCAGGAAAGACAACCTTGGCAACTGGTGACACCATCCTCTGGTCAGGCAGGAAAGATAATCAACATCGGGAAGGGGTGGCCCTGGTCATCGGGAAGGAACAGAATAAGACACACTTGGAATGGAAACCCACCAGTGAGAGATTATTGTATAGCAGATACAACTCCAGATTTGCAAAACTGTAAATTATCACTGCACCGATAGAAGACGCAGAAAAGGAAGTGAAGGATGACTTCTATGAGAGTCTGCAGTCAGCAGTGAAAGCAGTTCCAAAACATGATGTCTTGCTAGTTATTGGAGACTTAAATGCACGAGTTGGTAACAACAACACAGGAAGGGAAAGAGTCATGGGTAGACACGGCACTGGCACCATGAACAACAATGGAGAAAGGATGTGTGACCTGTGTGAATTCAATGACTTGGTAATTGGAGGAATTATCTTCCAGCATAAGCTGATACATAAATTAACCTGGAAGTCCCCAGGTGGCAACACAGAAAGCCAAATTAATCACATTCTCATAAATGGTAAGCGCGACGTTCGTTACAAGATGCGATAATCAAGAGACATGCGGACACCGGGAGTGATCACAGCCTTGTGGTAGTTGTCTTGGCTCTGAAGCTTCAATGTTGCAAGATTGACTGACCCTGACATCAAACAGAAGTTCAACATTGCTCTCAAGAACAGTTACAGTGTGTTGCAGAATGAGACTGAAATGACTATACGTGCATTCAACCAGGTAATACAAGAAGCAGGAGATATTATTCTTGGCTACCGGAAAACACAGAAGGAAGAGTGGATATCCCAGCTTACATGGAAGGCGATTGAAGACAGAAAGCAGACAAGAAACGTGTATTGGATGCCAAGTCCCCAAGACTAAAATAAAAAATATCAAGAGAACATGTGAACAAAGACAAAGAAGGATAAACGACACTTTATTGATGGACTTGCTACAGAGGCAGAGGAAGCAGCTTGCCGACAAGGCATGAAGACGCTCTATAGAATCACAAAAAGCTTGAATGATGACTATGGAGCAAGCCAATATCAACCTGTAAATCACAACTATGGTAGGCTTATCTCAGATGAGAAAGATAAAATATCGAGATTAAAAGAGCATTTTCAGAGCATCTTAAACAGACCAGAACCAGCAACCACAGCTGATATCAAAGAAGCAGAAGAAGATATTGATGTCAACCTCGATCGGATCACCGAAACTGAAGTTAGAGAATCTATCAAAGCACTAAAAATGGAAAGGCACCTGGAGAAGACGGGATCTGTCCAGAGATGCTGAATGCTGAGGAAGTTGTGACACCCAAGATCCTCTGTAAGATTTTGTAGCAGACATGGGACACTGAAGACACTCCAGAGGGATGGAAAACTGGCACTATTGTCAGGCTTCCAAAGAAAGTTGATCTTGGGGACTGCAGTAACTGGCGGGGGATAACATTGCTGCCTCTCACAAGCAGACTTCAGCAGGATCATCCTCAGACGAATTTAAGATGCAACTGGGAAAATCATCCGCCAGGAACAAGCTGGTTTGGGGAAAGGGAAAAGCTGCGTTGATCACATCTTAACCATCAGATAGATCATTGAAAAGTCAGCTGAATGGAACAGCACCATTTACGCAAACTTCATAGATTTTTAAAAGGTGTTCGACAGCCTCCATCGAGAATCACTCTGAAATATCCCCCGATCGTATGGGATCCCCCAGAAGATGGTGAATATCATAAAACTTCTATACAGAGTTTTGAATGCAAGGTTATTTGCAACAACCAGCTCACATATATTTTCAGCATCACCACAGGGGTCAAGCAAAGGGTGCATCTTATCACCATTCCTCTTCACTATTGCCATGGACTGGCTAATGAAAGTGAAGACAACAGAGTGCAGAAGGGGAATCAGATGGACCCTCACCGGCTACATGAAGGATTTGGACTATGCTGATGGCATCAGCCTGCTTTAAGGTCGGCAGAGAGACACGCAAGAAAAGACAGACAGACTGACTGATATAGCACAGAAGTTGGGCCTGAACGTGAACACCAGCAAAACAAAGCTGATGAAAATGAATCACAAGCCAAATGACCCAGTCACCATAAACAACAGTGACATAGATGAAGTGAACGAGTTCACATAGTTGGGGAGCAAAATAGCAACATATGGAGATTCCGAGAGAGAGGTAAACTCCAGGATCACCAAAGCCAACCAGTCCTTTGCCATGCTGAAGAACATCTGGAAGTCAAAATAAGTGTGAACCAACACTAAACTCAGAATCTTCAACAGCAATGTCCTCAGCGTTTTACTGTATGGGGCAGAGTGCTGGAAACTAACAACTAGAATAGCCCACAAAATACATACCTTCCAGAACAAGTGCTTGCGGAAGATTCTCATAATATTCTGGCCTAGAAGAATTTCAAATGAAGAACTGCACCAGAGAACAAATGCAAAATCTCCTACCCAAACTGTGAAGAAGAGAATATGGAGATGGCTGGGGCACGTGTGTCGAATGCCACCTGATGCAATGCCCAGAATTGCCCTACGCTGGACACAGGATGGGAAACGGAAAAGAGGTCGTCCCAAGGAGACCTGTCAAAGAACCATGGAGAAAGAGATGAAGGCACGAGGACTGACGTGGGAAACCATCACCAGACAGGCCGCAAACCGACAGCAGTGGCGCTCTCTTGCGGAAGCCTTATGTGCCACTTGAGGCACGAAGAGGGCTGAGTGAGTGAAAGAAACTAAAGACGCTGGCGGACTGTTGGACGTTCAACGGGAAAGTCATAGTGAAGGACCTGGCAAATAAGGTAAACGAAATAACATCCGATGACGACCTTCGTCTATATTAAGACAACAACACTTTAGTCGATGCCGTGTTTTCTTATACAATAACATGTGACTGTATACCAGTAACCACTGACTGATTCATTGTCAACACGGAATGCCCCACTAGGCATTACTCGGTCAAGCATCACCACATATCAGATGGCCCGCTCGGTTTAGCCAACTGGGGGTTGTAGTTGCAGTGAAATACCAATTTTGGTATTGCGCAACATAGTATAAAGTATTGTGCAACATAGCACCTGTTTTACGACTGCCATAAATGGCCCACTAGGCAACTACTCGGTGAAGCGTCCCCCACATACAAGAGGCCTGCTCTTACTGAGGCCACCGGGTGGCTTTGTAGTCGCGGACTAGCAATGTTGGTATTGTGCATCATAGGATCTGGTTGGTGACTGTTCATAAATGGCCTGCACACGAGCATGCATACATGTATTTAACTTGTTACTAACACATTATTTGTTTCATTGCAAAACTGCAGTGTAGTTGACTGAGCTGCTTATATATTATTAGTTTTACTGCAAAACTGCAATGTATTTATTTATTATAATGTTTTTTAGTGTGTTAAATTGTTTGTAATACATTATTAGTTTTACTGCAAAACTGCAGTGTTGTGCTGCTAATACATTATTTTACAGCAGTTTTACAAAAAAAAACTGCTGCGTCTGACTGGGTGGCTAATACGTTTGCCAGACTAGCTACATGGTATCGATTGCTGAAAGAGCGATAATTGGCATAATATGTGTCATGATTGTTTTCAATAAGGCGAAATACCACATTTATGATAATAATGAATTCGCCTCTTACCTTCTTATCTTCTTAGGCGTACAGTTAACGCCTATGCAAGAGCGTGTTGCTTTGTTAATTTTTTCTTATTTAATTTTTTTTCAATGTATTCTATCAGATCTGTTGCACTTGCTTGGACAGCTGTAGCACACTCGGATTGCAATATACCTATTTTAAACCTGGCACTTCCACCGTACACATTGCAAAATACCTCACATGTGTACGATGGTTTCATCCAACAATTTAATTATGAATTAAACATGAAATTAAACACGCAAAAATACTGAGAGGGGCAAATAATGCAAGTAAATGGAGGAGGCTTACCACAGACAATCACTATAGGAAATATTGACCGACCTCCAAGGCCATTAAATAAAATTATAATGAATTTACAACAGTCATATTATCTATGCAAAATAAAAATACTTGGAAAAATATAAATTAAATTCTTTTCTAAAAGTAAAACTAACAAATAATTTCCTATATATTTTAAAGAATAAAATTCTATTGTGACAAATAAATTGGAAATTGCAAACAAATTAATGCATTTTTGTACTAATATAGGGAATCATCTGACAAACAATATTAAATACAAAGGTTTCCATTTGTATTATCTAAATAAAAAAGTAAACTTTTTTTACATTTATAATTTTTTTTATAATATACTGTAAAGATCATAATAAATAATCTACCTAACAAAAATAGTTGTGGATTTGATGGTTTTTCCACCAAACTACTAAAATTAATTGAACCGGCAATAACTAAATCTTTAACATTATTAACAAATCAAGTATTAACTACAGGAGTATTGCCTGATAAATAAAAAATTGCTAAGGTAATTCCAATTTATAAAAAAGGCGAGCCAATAATATTTTATAATTATAGACCCATATCTCTTCTATCAGCTATCTCAAAAGTACTGGAAAAAAATGTTTGACCAATTGTCATCTTATTTAAAAGACTCCAAACTTTTCTTTGACCATCAAAATGGTTTTCGACCCAATCGTTCAACGGAATATGCTGCACTGGAATTAACAGATAGGATTATAAACCAAATGGATCAGGATGAAATACCCATAAACATGTATTTATACATTTCTATAAACTTTGATACCATTGACCCTTTAATTTTAAAAGACAAATTAAAATAATGTGGTATAAATGGTACAAATCTGAATTTATTTGGTAGCTACCTAAATAATCGTAAACAATATACTGAAATTTATCATATAACGTCAAACATGTTACCAATGACAACTGGCATACCACAGGGCTCAATCCTAGGACCTCTGTTATTTATTATATATATATATATATATATATATCAATGATTTTGCAACAGCCAGTAAAATGTATAATTTCATCATTTATGCTGATGACACAACCTTATCAAGTAGTTAAAATATTTTTAATGATAACATACACAATGACAATTTATAATCTGTAATAAATGACGAACTTTTAAAAATAAATTAATGGCTCAAAATAAATAAATTATCACTAAATATTGCAAAATCTAAATATATGACATTCCAAATAAAACAAATAAAAATGTACAGACGATTACTCTGAAGATAGATAATATAAATATTGAACAAGTTAAAGAATTTTATTTCTTAGGTTTAATTATTGATACAAATTTGAACTGGAAAAGACATACTGAAAAAAGTTTAAACACATGTTCTATAAAGATTGGTATTTTAAATAAATTAAAACATTTGTTCTCACAACAAATTAAAACATTATTATATAATTCAGTAATCATACCACCATTAATTAATTAATTATCATTAATTATTGCATCATGGCTTCGTGTTTTCAAACAAATAGAATAATAAAACTTCAAAAGAAAGCTTTGAGAATTATTACTTTAAGTAATTATAATCCCCACACAGAACCACTCCATAAAAACTCAGCATATTAAAAGTAGATGATATTCTTAAATTACAACAATTAAAATGTTATTATAAATATTTACATAACAATTTACCAGTTTATTTCCAAAACTAGAGGATAATCTTCAAATATGACATACATAATTATGATACACGAATCAAGAATGAAATATATACTTATAAAACTAAACACGAATTTGAAAAAAAATTCTTCACCATAATTTACCATTTTTATAAAAAAAATATTCCCACTATAGTTAATGAAAAGCTTAACACACACAGTTTACAGGGATTGCTCAGTACACAAAACTAATTTTTTTACAAACTTATCAAGATTCATGCACAAGGCAAAAATGCCATATATGTATGCAACATTAAAAAAGACAACCACCTGTCACCCTTATATTAAAAGGCGCCTAAACTACAAACACACATAATCAAGTGAGAATATTAATGCACGAACATGCACATGCACACGCACGCGCACACGCACACACGCATACACACACAGTCAGAAATGATATTATTATTATGTTTTTTTAGTTTTGTTTCTTCTTCCTTCTTCTCTTCTCGAAAGAATTATATATGTTTGACCAACTGATTTATTTTAATTTTGTTTTGTAAGGTGGCTCCTCGATAGTGACTATCAAAGTCTCAGAGGAGTCCCCTGACCCTTGTTTATCTTAATATATACCATGTTTACGTACAATCATATGCACCTGTATTATTAAAAATTATAATTCAACATGGATATATATATATATATATATATATATATATATATATATATATATATATATATATATATATATATATATATATATGTATATATGTATATGTATATATGTATATGTATATATGTATATATGTATATATATATATATATGTATATATATATATATATATATATATATATATATATATATATATATATCCATGTTGAATTATAATTTTAAATAATACAGGTGCATATGGTTGTATTATGTGAAATAATATCATGGGTTAGATAAAACAGTTTGTGTACAGTTGCTGTATTATCATGATGTATATATATATATATATATATATATATATATATATATTAAAACTGCTTTCGTGGATTATATTTACAAGAAAAGTCTGATAATAAATTACGTTTCGTGGACACTATTTGGAAAACATTTATCTTAAATGTGTTTTAATGACATTAAGCAAAATTATCATCATGTTTCAGGTGACATATGGGCAGGTAACTAGTTCTAGTTGTTTCCAGCACTCGGCAATGTTATATTAACTGCCTATGTCTGTATTTTGTGGTTATTACAATTGTATGGTGTGTCGAGGTCTCATTCAGCTCGCCAGCCTTTTACAGAACATTATCGCCAGCCGATCGTTACAGGGTCGTCAATGCCAGGATGCAGGTCGTCCTCAATGGTTATTTTACGTCCTCAATTAAATGAGGCGGGACCGACATGAATGTGATCACCCGAACCATGAGAGATACACAGTCTGCTATGTTGAGAGCCATGTGTTTACAGAAAACAAACTCCAAACATACACATGTCTTGAACTCAGAACTCTGTCATGTAAAGCCAACCACTACACTAACGCGCCTCTCACTCACTGGCTTTCTAGAATCCTAAACAATACCTACTTTCACAAATGTGTCCATCACTCATCAGCTTGTAGCCCGTATCGCAGTAACACCGGAAGCTGCCTCGAGTGTTATTACATATTTGCTGACAAGTATTCTGTGTTGCATCTCTACACTCATCGATATCTGAAGGCAAATAATTTGTTTTCTCATAGGCCAATTTCGTCACCGAAATCTAAGCACACACCTTGCACATAATCTAATCACAAGTCAGATTTCCATTTGTAGTATATTAAGTGCATAGCTAAACCATTTTTAGCAACGACACAAGCGAATGGTCAAAACAGCTTCTCCTGATCTCCGGATTTAATAACATAAATAGGGAAACTAGTAGTTACAATATATTCGCCAGGTATCGCTATGGGTTGTCCACATGAGAGCGCGTGGAAGGGAACCAGCGAAGTGTGTCGTTCGCCACGCTCTGCTACATTGCCATTATACACAGTTTACACAGCTACGGCCGGCATAGTGCACCCGTCGCGATAAGTTTATCGACCAAGATTCATGCGATATATTTGTGTTGGATCTGCGCCGCCATACGTGAATCTTCCATTGCATCATGTGTTCATCCAGTATGAAAAGCTGGGACAACCGTGTGATGAATAGCGTCTAGCTACAAACATACGCGCGGCCTAGTTTATGTCTGGGCGCATACAAAGTGCCATATCGATTAACTGATTAGTTGTTACCACCTGTTCAGACTAAATGTTGCGGGACGCGGTGGCTCTGCAGTTAGAGTGCAGGACTCTCAATCGAGAGGACCGAGGTTTGAGTCTACCTACTGCGAGGTTTGAGTCTACCTACTGCGAGGTTTGAGTCTACCTACTGCGAGGTTTGAGTCCACCTACTGCGAGGTTCGAGTCCACCTACTGCGAGGTTCGAGTCCACCTACTGCGAGGTTTGAGTCCACTTACTACGAGGTTCGAGTCTATCTACTGCGAGGTTCAAGTCCACCTACTGTGAGGTTCGAGTCCACCTACTGCGAGGTTTGAGTTCACCTACTGCGAGGTTCGAGTCTATCTACAGCGAGGTTCAAGTCCACCTACTGCGAGGTTCAAGTCCACCTACTGCGAGGCTCAAGTCCACCTACTGCGAGGTTCGAGTCCACCTACTGCGAAGTTCGAGTCCACCTACTGCGAGGCTCAAGTCCACCTACTGCGATGTTCGAGTCCACCTACTGCGAGGTTCGAGTCCACCTACTGCGAGGCTCAAGTCCACCTACTGCGAGGTTCGAGTCCACCTACTGCGAGGTTCGAGTCCACCTATTGCGAGGCTCAAGTCCACCTACTGCGAGGTTCAAGTCCACCTACTGCGAGGCTCAAGTCCACCTACTGCGAGGTTCGAGTCCACCTACTGCGAGGCTCAAGTCCACCTACTGCGAGGTTCGAGTCCACCTACTTCGAGGTACGAGTCCACCTACAGCGAGGTTGGAGTCTACCTACTGCGAGGTTCAAGTCCACCTACTGCGAGGTTCGAGTCCACCTACTGCAAGGTTCAAGTCCACCTACTGCCGGTTCGAAACTTGAGAGCAAATCCCCACATGTTCTTCCAGTTCACTCAGCTGTATAGCTGAGTACCTGCCAATAGACAGTGGTGGTATTCTGTTGATGGATATAAATAAGAACGTACAACTTTCGCGCAGTAATTGCAGCATGGCTGGATGCTTCAATAGAATTTGAAATGGCGTTTGAATGAACAGATCTGCTGGGGACTCCGTTATTACAGACCGGGAGCACACTTGCACGTACGGGAACGTTGCCGGGAGCAGTGTACGTGTAATGAACACCCACCTTCACACGAGTGTCCGTCATTGGCCAGTTCGTAGCCACGGTTACAGTAGCACTGGTAGCCGCCGTCATGGTTGCGACATCTCTGCTGGCATGTATTTAGGGCAGTTTCTTCACATTCGTCAATATCTGAGGACAATAGAGCACAATGAGCCTATTTAGATGGTAACAGTACATCGCCTTACGTGCCCAAAGTAAGGTCTGAAATGGCCTAAGACTAACAATGGCGTGGGAATAACATTACCTCATGAAATAATTTCCCACGACGCTTAGGTAGTTTCATGGGAAATGCAATCAATATCGCACACACGCACGCACGCACGCACGCACGCACGCACGCACGCACGCACGCACGCACGCACGCACACACACACACACACACACACACGCTCTCCAGCACCAGAATAATTGTGAACGCCTGTACCTCGTTGTCTGTGGGCACTGCAGCCAACCAGCTCAAGCTCAAGAGAAAGGAGAGACCTTCCTTAGTTATCATTTTACAAATTACACAAACCGGAACATAAAAACAATATGACCAAAATCAATAGTGAAAACTTGAAACACATCAACAGAAAACCAACCCTTGAAACGACCATATTATTCAATTTTGGGTAATTGTTGACCGCGCTTAAAGTATGTACTTAAAACATGTGCCTAGATCCATCACATGTGGAACAATCCGGTCGGCTAAGCATTACAATAATATTATTAGCCAACTTTAATGTATATGTTTACATCGCACAGTAATTTGTTGCAATTGTTACAATTATTTATTTATCTTGATAACGTTTTGAGAACGATCTGACCTGGAGTTGGATAACACCGGGTTCGGTTATGCAGGGTATATCCAGTTTCGCAGGCGCAGTGATCTGCGGGAATAGTGTCACTTGCAGAAACACACATTTGTTCACACCCGCCGTTGTTGATCGCACAGTCAAGCTTCTCTAAAAAATAAAGCATCGCCGACTTTATCTAATATTGTTTGTGTCAACTCGATGAAATTTGACATACCGTTGGCATTCTGTGTCAAACAGAAACACAGGCAAACTATGCAACTTCTGTCGCACATGCCATAAATTACCTCTAATTTAAGTATTTGCTTAGATGCAACACTAGCGCTTTGTATGTGTAACAATACCGAAATATCTAGGCGTGTCCAACCGCGTTATGTTGAGCGTTGTAAATATGCATAATGCATTATAAACTGAATATGGCGATGGCAATATAAGCAGCAGTTTCTCCAACCATGTCGTTTTTCACGCCCTACTTCTTTAACCGAACGTCGAAACACCACTCTGGTGTGTTTTTACAAAGCATTGTGTCCGTTACAATCGAATGTTCAGCACATTACATGCGAATGTTTCATAACACAGTACAGAACCAACCGCAGTGAGTAGTTGTGAACCGGTGCTAACCCCGCCTGAAGTATTTTAGCATGTGTGGTAGTAAAGGTTTGAGAGGGCGTAAACAAATCGCTTTATGGGACATACACGGGGCGTCTATTGAAACGTTTACACAATGGATCATGTTACTAAACACAGTGGTATTATTATTATTATTGCCCCAAGATCAAGGTAGCAAGGTATTAATGAATGAATTACGTCGTCTGGTTTCAGGATTTGGAAGAGTGACAACAAATCCGTGACTCCACAGCGGGTTAAACATTTACCCCTTGTAAAGGATATTCTACTACTATTATCCATGGCATAGGCATCAGGTAAGTGATGGGCAGATCGATTCTTGCATTGTATCACATCGTATTCAATTACCGTGTGAGCCTGCAGGCTTCGATTCAAAACAAATACCTCTAGGCCACGCGGCGGTCGATGAACTGATCAAATAACCAATACTTAGTTTAAACGGTGCTTTGTCACGCTGACCCTAGTTGATATAAAGACGACCTAGTTTGCTGCGTGCTCGCTTAGCATACAGTGCGGAAAGCTTAACTTTATGTTGCGTATTTACGAACTGTTGGCAATTTCACGACAAAGACATAGTTTTTGAGTTCTTATCAAGGAAAGAATACAATTTTCGGTCACTCACCGACGCAAATTCCACTGGCGTCTTCTTCATAACCATTGCAGCAAATGTATTTGACGAAGCGTCTGTCTATGTGCTCCACGAAGCAGAATAGATGAACGACTGTGCTGAAATAAAAATCAATCATAAAATAAAACATGCTTTAAAATAAAATTAACATGTTTATCCCGTACAGCGTCACTTGTTCGGTGACTGTAGTGCGTAAGTATATTAATTGTTGTACGGTTTAATTGCTATATACATGATATAATATTATATTATGATGATGGTGGTGGTAGTGGTGGTGCGTGTGTATCCTGCGCGCATGGATGCGTGCGTGCGTGCGTGCGCGCGCGTGCATGTTTGTATGAGTGCTTGCGTTTGTGCTTTTTTGCGTTTTTGAGTGAGTGCATGCGTGCGTGCGTGCGTGCGTGCGTGCGTGCGTACGCGCGTGTGTGCCATACGTCTGCCCTCAATATATTTAAAAGATAATTGCATTATCAATAATCAAGACAAAGTAATTTTATTGATATAAAACCACTGAGTAATATTTCAGTTATTCTCATTAAGTCTTGTAATTCAGGGGCTGCTAAAGCCACTGGGGCCCACTGTATTGCAAAATTATCGATACAGTAATGAAGATGTGCATTTTTATTAAATCAAAATATAGTAAAATTATAATTATCGCACCCAAGTATATTTTGCACAATATTTCAACCAGTTCTACAACGTTAACCATGCATTTGAGAATGAGAAATGGGGTTCAGTCAAAAGTACAGAAATACAGAAATAATTTTTTACACACAATTAACGTGGGCATTGCGTAGTCCTTTGGCACCACTTCGAACCATCCCGCGGACCACCTGAGGGCCGCGGACTACAGTTTGGGAGCCCCTGTCGTAATTCATGTACAACGTGAGATGCCATTCTAGGAACAGGTTCGCCACCTAACGAGAATACCCAACCACCTAGCGACATAACGCCGTAGTAAGTGCCCTGGCGGTCGTTGCTGACAAAAATGATGGCGACACATCCTTACCTGTTCTTGCACATGTTCCCACTTTCGTGGATGTCACCGAGACAGGTGCATCCTGTCTGGCAGCAGTAGCGGGGCTCACATCGTTGTACGAGTATCTCTACGGGAACAACTTGTTCACACATGTTCCTGCAAAACAGTGTATTCGGTTCAATGCGTTAGGTCGGGGATGGGAGGATCGTCGTTTGGGAAAAATGAGGCGTATACTGGGATAGGGAAAAATGTGGACACGGAATTCTCAAACAGTCGATCTGAAAGACGTATGCCTGTGAAGTATGCACTTACGGTGGCATACTGTTTTTAATAAGCAGATTATCACAAGTATAATACTAAAATGGGCAACCCTGCCCCCCCCCCGAATCAGACAATACGACATGACTTTCTTGGTTTCATGTAATGGTTCATCTTCACCTTTATTTGTGAGATAGACAGATATTCATGTTGGTGGAGTCTCTCGTGAAGCAGATTAATATAATAATAATAATGTTAAGCATTAAAACAACACGTTGGACTTTTAATGGAGAGACTGGGTTTCGAATCATCTTGTTGCCATTTCGAAGCTTTGGGAATGTCTTTCACTCCACTGTGGCTCAGTTCAATCAGCTATATTAATGAGTGACAATGGTGAATATATGTGAATGACCAGTCTTAGAGCAGTAACTGCAACGTGGTTGAATGCTTCCTAGATAAACCGAAATGATGGTGGAATGAACAGGTCTGTCGAGGAGAAGAGAACGTGCCTTTACTTTTGCTTAACTCAGTATAAAATGAATAAAAATCACACGTGAAACAACTTCACTGTGCCATCATTACATAACGGCGGTTACAATCACATGTGCACCTGATGGTATAGTGGACACTACGCATATAGTAACTGGTCATCACATACGACGCACTGTGCGGACACTGGGCACATGGCCAAGGTACTTGGACCGAGACGCGCCAAGCCCAAGTAGATAGAACCCTGGGGTCACCTGCTTGGTGAACCGTGGTGTTTACAGCGAGCACAGCGACAGTTTATAAGGCACCGTCTAGGCTACGTGCATGAGTCATCAATCACATTTATCATTCAGGAATTGTGCAGGAAAGTGGAGGGGGTATTTATGTGCGTCGTGCGTCACGAGAAGGGGTATCAGCTGTGTGTGTGTGTTGTATTCATGCACATTTAATGTATGTTTGCCTGAAAAGTATTCTGAAGACATGGACGCGATTTATGGGGGCAAGATTGTCATCGACTTCTACAACCAAAGGAACGTGCAGATGCCGTTCCTTCAGTTTGCCCAACGTGATCTATGTCATGTTACTATAGTGTCAACGAAATGAATATTTTATGCAGTAATCTTATAAATACCTTGGAAAAGAAATAAGGATCAAAAACAAAACTAAAGAGGAATGCATGACTAGGATAACATATGGGCTGTTTTGGAACTTCTAATATGTCTTAAAGGTAAAGTTTGTTATCAGTGCGCATTACCAATTATAACATAGGATACCAAACATTGTCAATGACTAAACAGTTAAATAGCTAAAAGATAAGATACTACACGAGGCCATCAGAATAACAAATATAGACAATATATATACATATATAATGAAATATAGCATGAAAACAATGTTGAGATGGGTAGGTTATCTAGAAAGACTGCAAGACAACACGTGGACCATCAGAACAGCTGAATTGCAACACGGAAAATGGAAACGAGATAGAGACGAAGAGACGATCGTGCGATGATAAAATTATATTGAATAATGCAGGTGCACTTTGAACAGGAGAAGACAAAGACAGACAAAGGTGGAAAGGTTTAGCGGAGAGCTACACCATACAAGTGGATGGACAAGGCGTAAGTGAAAGGTCTAGCAGAGGGCTACATCCTGCAGTGGATGGACAAGGAATGTGTGAAATGTCTAGCGGAGGTCTACATCCTGCAAGTGGATGGACAAGGCCTAAGTGAAAGGTCTAGGGATAAGACCACTGTTGACCTTCCTGTTTATTGTTTCACACGAATGTAAGGGGTATTAAATTGCGATATGTGAATTTAAACAATTCATATGATGTGACATAAGTGCAATTGAGCAGGCATATTCACAGGTTTGTTTGTTGAAGCTATTGGCTGTGAAATAGTGTATTTTTTAATATAACAGGCGGAGGGATTTATGGGAATTTTTCTGCTATGGGCCTCGTGGGCGCATGAATACATGGTTATTTTTTTGTCAAAATTGATGGGCATCACACGTCGGGGCGTTTTAAAATATCTGGATATACGTGATTCTGACCAAATTTGGTCAGCATGTCAATGAGATTATGATAGTTTCTGTGAAATATTTTGATGGTCACATTTTCTTATAATCAGAAAAAAAAACGTTAACATAACCACCAATGCAATTCTCTACAGTGGTCTGACCCCTCTAGTAGAGGGCTACATCCTGCTGTGGATGGCCAAGGACTGGGTGAAAGGTCTAGCGGAGGGCTACATCGTGCAAGTGGATGAACAAGCCTAGATGAAAGGTCTAGCAGAGGACTACATCGTGCAAGTGGATGAACAAGCCTAGATGAAAGGTCTAGCAGAGGGCTACATTATGCAAGTGGATGGACAAGGCCTAGATTAAGGTCTAGCGGAGGGCTACATCCTGCAAGTGGATGGACAAGCTTAGGTTAAGGGTCTAGCGGATGGCTACATCCTTCAAGTGGGTGGACAAGGCCTAGGTGAATGGTCTAGCGGAGGGCTACATCCTGCAGTGGATGGACAAGGCCTAGGTGAAGGTCTAGCAGAGGGCTACATCATGCAAGTGGATGGACAAGGCCTAGATGAAGGTCTAGCGGAAGGCTACATCCTTCAAGTGGGTGGACAAGGCCTAGGTGAATGGTCTAGCAGAGGGCTACATCATGCAAGTGGATGGACAAGGCCTAGGTGAAGGTCTAGCGGAAGGCTACATCCTTCAAGTGGGTGGACAAGGCCTAGGTGAATGGTCTAGCGGAGGGCTACATCCTGTAGTGGATGGACAATGCCCAGTGAAGAGAGATAAGGCACCTCATGTGTCAGGAGAGATTGTGCTAATAGTTTGACAACTGTATAAGACCCCCCATACTGCATTACCTTTAACAGACTTGAACTCAAACACGAAGTCCATAGGTATACATACATGATGTAGTATAATATAGTATAGTATAGTATAGTATAGTATAGTATAGTATAGTATAGTATAGTATAGTATAGTATAGTATAGTATAGTATAGTATAGTATGTTATAGTCCTTAGCAGCTATGGTAGTCCGTTTATGGCCTGTATGTGCGCGTTGAAAGTCATATATTGTAATTGTTTACGTCACAGTATATTTTTCCAGAGTTTCAGGCTTGATTCGTTGAAATGGTCAAGCGTTTCTGCGTTTACTCTCTGGTCTGGGAGACTGTTCCAGCCGTTGACGATGTCTGTGTTTACTGTCTGGTCTGGGAAGCTGTTCCAGCCGTTGACGATCTCTGTGTTTACTGTCTGGTCTGGGAGACTCTTCCAGCCGTTGACGATCTCTGTGTTTACTGTCTGGTCTGGGAGACTGTTCCATCCGTTGACGATCTCTGTGTTTACTGTCTGGTCTGGGAGGCTGTTCCAGCCGTTGACGATCTCTGCGTTTACTGTCTGGTCTGGGAGAATGTTCCAGCCGTTGACGATCTCTGCGTTTACTGTCTGGTCTGGGAGGCTGTTCCAGCCGTTGACGATCTCTATGTTTACTGTCTGGTCTGGGAGACTCTTCCAGCCGTTGACGATCTCTGTGTTTACTGTCTGGTCTGGGAGGCTGTTCCAGCCGTTGACGATATCTGTGTTTACTATCTGGTCTGGGAGGCTGTTCCAGCCGTTGACGATCTCTGTGTTTACTGTCTGGTCTGGGAGGCTGTTCCATCCGTTGACGATCTCTGTGTTTACTGTCTGGTCTGGGAGACTGTTCCAGCCGTTGACGATATCTGTGTTTACTGTCTGGTCTGGGAGGCTGTTCCAGCCGTTGACGATCTCTGTGTTTACTGTCTGGTCTGGGAGACTGTTCCAGCCGTTGACGATCTCTGTGTTTACTGTCTGGTCTGGGAGATTGTTCCAGCCGTTGATGATCTCTGTGTTTATTGTCTGGTGATATATGTGTTTACTGTCTGGTCTGGGAGACTGTTCCAGCCGTTGACGATCCTGGTATTGGAAGTGTTACAACGAGATCGCTTCATGACATATTTGTTAGTCAGTGTTTTTAAGTGTCCACGTGTGGCGAGGTTTTTGAAAAATAGTTCTTAGTCATGCACTTTGTCTAGTCTCCCATGACGTGAAACGTGTGAACATGTATATTGGCGTATTGTGTATGACTTAAACTAATAAAACTAACTCAGGCTTAGTTCTCATTCTCCTTCGGCTGGCCGGAAAACTGTCTTTGTAAATAATTTAAACTAACAAGAGTTGAAGGAGGTTGTGTACAGTGGGTTTAATTATTTATGCTTAAGAGTGTTGTTAATCATTTTAAGGTGTATATCGCCGAAACTCGGATGACGCCAGTGGACTTGATTGTTCTGCATGCAAAGATAATGAACTATATATGGGTTTTGCTTAATCAAATTTGTGTGTATATGCGTGTGTGCACAGGAATAGGGTCAATTTTATGGCGTACGCCATTCAAACATCAGGGGAATGTTGGGGCCAAACAAGATTTGTTGCGTCTGTATTATTTGAACATTTCATTTCTAGATCATACTGTTCTTACCGGGTGGCGAAGTAAACCGGCACCAGCATAAAATAGATGTGATTGTCCCTCGGCGTCCATGTATCATCACAGAGGTACATGTGAATGTTAGCTGACTGTGGCAGGGGCGAGATAATTTCAAAAAACCGCAGACCAGGCAGTCAGATTAAGTAGGGATATTAAATTCAATGACATAAGACGCAGGCATGCGAAAAGTATTCTTCGATTCGATTCGACATAATGGGTCGGCCTCCAACGAATTTATCGATGCATCTTCGTCACAAATAGTTTACCTTCCCTAACACGGTTCAGTGGGATTATGGTTGTCTCCACAGGGACACAACAACGAACGCTTGCTGTACGTGGTGCATGCAATTTATAGC
Organism: Lamellibrachia columna; assembly: GCA_963662155.1. Lineage (NCBI taxonomy): Eukaryota > Metazoa > Annelida > Polychaeta > Sabellida > Siboglinidae > Lamellibrachia > Lamellibrachia columna. Next base: position 4,783,310 of record OY759273.1, read on the forward strand.
AAATTGCAAACTAATCACCTGCTGACTGGTCGAACCTACCTTGAAATGCACGCACGCACGCACGCACGCACGCACGCACGCACGCACGCACGCACCCAAACACACACACACACACACACACACACACAAACACACACCCCCCCCCCCCCCCACACACACACACACCCACACACACCGACACACATACCGACACACATAAGCACGCACGCACGCACGTACGCACGCACGTACGCACGCACGCACGTACGCACGCACGCACGCTCGCCGACACTAGTTGAAGACAAACTCCACAGTTCTTATGTACACACAATCTATCACTACAATTATGTACGATCTATCACTAAAGCATTGCAACTCAGTCACGCTTACGCACAATATTTCACTAAAGCATCGTAACTTTTTTTCACCACGACAGTTGTACAGCTGCCGTTTTTTCTGTACTATGACGTCATAGCTTTTAAATGATGATAATGGACAGTCGTGACTCCTTGCTTGTGAACACACTTTGATTTCTAGGCCGGATGCACAGACATGTCAAAAGCTGACATCGGGCAGGGTCACAATTGAGGGTTATCATGTGCGGGGTGTTTTGCTGAAGTAATATCTCAGGTATATCTTGTTCGCGAATTTTACACAAGAGATAATTTAATGGGAGTTTAATTGGTTGTAGATATTTAGAAGAAAATTATATAGACAAACGTTCGAGTGAGTAAAAAACACCCTATTATAATGGCCATCATATGCTACGCTAGTTGACTGACTCCACCCGATGTTTAGTTAGTTGCGTTGAACGATATATTTGTTGTAATCAGTCCATCCAGCGGGACAAACCAAACTGACCAGGCATCGACACTGGTGTAACGGACACACATCAATGTTCGATGGAGGTCAGTGTATCTGGGCCGTTCTTGATCTGTGACATTTGCTCGACACTTCCAGCTTCGATTACCTGGGGATCATTTGTGTATCTGGTGTTTTTAACTACTCTTTGTGCTTACATAGTATGACATAATGATATAACTACTATGTGTATCTGATATGATGTGCTCTGTTCCATTTTAAGTAGGCCGCTATCCGAATATATAAGATGCGTTGGGGATCATTTGTGTATCTGGTGTTTTTAACTACTCTTTGTGCTTACATAGTATGACATAATGATATAACTACTATGTGTATCTGATATGATGTGCTCTGTTCCATTTTAAGTAGGCCGCTATCCGAATATATAAGATGCGTAGACAGCCAGTGACACAACAATAATTGTTGCCTCCATCTTTTCAATATCGCCTGAACAATTCCCTTTTATTAATGCTACATGTAACTTCCTGTTTGGGCACTACGTGTTTGGGCACTACGTGTTTCAGCAATACCCTGGGGTGTGACTGCGCGCAAGCTATGCTCTCTAATTGTCACCATTGTAACTCCAGTTCGCCAGTATCACATGATTATCCGCATTTATCTTTTTACTGCATTGTGATTGTTTACAATTAAAACAGTAAAACAGAAAAGCATTAGGTTTAGTCACTGAAAGCTTATTCGATCGTTGTGATGTCGGCACGCAAACATTTGTGTGTGTGTGTGTGTGTGTGTGTGTGTGTGTGTGTGTGTGTGTGTGTGTGTGTGTGTGTGTGTGTGTGTGTGTGTGTGTGTGTGTGTGTGTGTGTGTGTGTGTGTGTGTGTGTGTGTGTGTGTGTGTGTGTGTGTGTTAAACTAGGTGTTTGGAACCATTATTGAGTGAACTAGATGACGAGCACGCGTAGTCAGTAAACTTGTCACGTTCGTTACGGTTCGTTGGTTGTGTCGTGTGTCTTGCATCGCGCGCGTGTGTACGTGTTCGTGCTCCGTACGTATGAAAGCTTATATGTATGTATGAGTGCTTTGTATGTTTTTGTGTTAGTAACAGCTCATAAAAGATGCATTCCTCCACAACATTATTATTGTTTGCAAAGTAAGTTTAGTTAAACTGCGTCTCGCCCCACTGATGACGGGATCCAACACATTACACACAGTACGCTACTCCGATAAGCATAATACGAATACATCGCTGTGATTTACTCATGGGGTAACACCATGCCTCACAGGGAGCTCATGAGGGCAACCAGGTTGGATTGATAGTGTACTTACCCGCCCTTAGGCTCGTGTGGTGCTCTGATAATCTCCCCGTCCTGATGTCCGGTGGGAACCTCACAGGACGGTTGTGACCCGAAGCAGATGCCGAAGACAGCGGCCCCCGCCAGCAGCCACGTCGCCGTCAACATTGCGACTCGGCCTCAATTCACATGTTACGTGGAAGCAACTAGTAAAGACTTTCACCCAGGTTACTGGCAAAACAAATCCTTCCGTGTGTTGTCAACAGCCGCGTGGGGTGCAGAGATTTACCCCACATCAACGACACGACTACGTCTGCCAGTGGAGTGTCACGCGACGCGACAACGCCAGTCTGTTGTTTGTGTCATGACGCGGCACTCATAGCGCGGGCCATGCGGTCACGGTTCGCTAAACTGGCACAATGTGTGCACCTATTTGAAGCATCGGTTTATAATGATTCGGGTCATACTTGTTCCTCGGGTGGTTCTCCAATATACGAATGTACCCTACTTTGTCTAGCGCAATATATGGAATAGTCATGTAGAAGGATGCATACGTCCGCTTTAGTGCAGTGAACGCGAGCAGTGGCGATGAAGCGTAATCGATATATCAGTAGACCGTGACGAGCCCCGAGCTGTTGATATGGCTTATTTTTACACGGACTCTCTAATATATACTGTGTTAAATATTACAACAAGTACAACGATACATGCGTTTTGTTGTGGCTTGTTCGTTGTTCGATGAACGTCCGACTCCACGAGTAACAATATCTCCAGAAATGTCGTATGAAGTCGTTGCTCTCTGTCGGCGAATAGAACGCAATTGTCATCCATATTTGATGAAGACGTCGCACGCACCGGCCTTCGATCAATCAACAACTGAACAATCCGGAAAGAACCGTTGCCTCCTCACGGAACGGTCATCATCGCTCCATCATTGTATCGCGTAGTGTTTATTAACATTCCTTCCTTGTACAGATGTGCTAGAGAGGAGACATAATATTCTTATATAATATGTTAGGTATTGTTGTCCAATCTCCACTTAGCTATTTCCGAAACCCCCATATCTTGTCTTGTACCTTTTGCATGTCGGATAAATCAGGACACGTTACAATGGACGACATTGCCTACATACCCAGCTGCAAAACATCCCCTGTGACACCCCTTTCGGCTAAATGTCGAAGCCACCCCTGTATTCCAAATATAAACTGTCGTGTTTTCACATTTAAACGATTTAATCAATAGCGTATGCTTTTATAAGGATTATGTGTCATGTAATTGAATATTACGATATAGCTTAGACACGCTTTCAGCTATATTTTTTCGCGCAGCGTACTGTAATTTGGTTTGGTGGTACTGCTGTCATCAAAATTCGCCGGTCACATGATCTTAATAAGTGACACACACACGCCCGCACGCACGCCCGCACGCACACCACACACACATACGCACACACACACACACACACACACACACACACACACACACACACACACACACACACACACACACACACACACACACACACACACACACACACACACACACACACACACACACACACACACACACACACACACACACACACACACACACACACTTTTTTAATTCACTGATGTGGTCTAATGAATGTTTGTCAAAATCTTTGGAGACACAATATTATAACATACGAACTATACATCTTTGAAGAAGAACAATTGCCGAATTATCCTATTGTGTAGAGTCACGAAAAATAATGTTTCGGGACAACGGGTGCCTGGCTAAGGGCCTGTTTATAACTGAGTATCTAACTTGCCAGTTTTAAACGTGTTCGTTTTTCCAAAAAAAAATTATATTAAGTGTACGGAACATATTTGTGCACGAAATATTACGTGGTTCAAGTATTCTTGTAAGACGGTTGTATCTAATCGTAAGCAAATGCGATTTTATTCAACATAAGCATATACATAGTAGCCAAAATCTGATCAAGGGGCCACCAAGGCTTCAGAACATTACTTTGTATATACAACGTAAACATATACAGAGCAGCGGCAGCGGCAGAGGCAGCGGTAGAGGCAGCGGCAGAGGCAGAGGCAGCGGGCAGCGGCAGAGGCAGAAGCAGTGGTAGTTGCAGCGGCAGAGGCATAGGCAGCGGTAGAGGCAGCGGCAGCGGCAGAGGCAGCGGTAGAGGCAGCGGCAGAGGCAGCGGTAGAGGCAGGGGTAGAGGCAGCGGCAGAGGCAGCGGCAGAAGCAGCGACAGAGGCAGCGGCAGAGGTAGAGGCAGCGGGCAGCAGCAGCGGTAAAGGCCGTAGCTCTTTCCTTCGCGATCACTCTCTTTGAGTTGACCTTCCCCGCATTCATACGGATGTATTTCTCTGCCGTAATAAAATACACATCCTTCGTCACAAAAGTTAAAAATTAGATGACAAACTTATTGCTGTCGAAGCATGACTAATTTGAGGCTTACTTGGCAGATAATTAGGCAGATTTCCAGCGAAAATATAATGCATCATTTACATTTTATGTAGGTCTAATTCATAGCCTGTTAAATGCCGACACTCGATCGGAATATGAATGCAATACGTCGATTATTCAATGAAAAATTATATACGAATTCATAGAGGTTAATACAGAACTTCAAGTAAAAAATACGGATTTCTACCCAACAAAACGGCATATCTCTCATAATAGCCCAGTGTACGGTGGCCTAAGGACAATTACCTCCACGTCACTCGGTTGGTGGCAGCACTGATGGTGGCACGTCATCCATTAGATGGAAGCACAAAGAATAACCAATTTTCTATGTCATTAACAAGATTGCCATCCAAGGCAAAGGCCCCGATGTCAAGTGGACAAAGAAGCCATTGGGTTATCGAGATACCAAAAATGTTTCATCTATGTGTTACCCGCCCTCCTGAGATATTTGTCAACTTTGTTTTTAAACACAATCACGCTGGTAGGATTTACACAATCTGTAGATAATTTGTTCCATTCATGTATTGTCTTTTGTGAGAACGAATACTTCCTGATATCCAGTCTACACTGATCCTATTCTAATGATACCCCGTGTCCTCTAGTTCTGCTATCGAGGTGAGCTATTTTCATACACATTGTTGTTAAACCACATTCTCTTAGACGTTCTTCATAACTAAGGTCTCCAGTTCTGGAATAATTTTAATTGCTCTTCTGTATATTCGTTCAAGCTTATTTATATCCTTCTTAAGATATCGTCAAGTTTGTATACAGTATTCAACATTTATACAGAGGTATATGCAGAGGTATAATTAGCTCTTTTTCCTTATATGTTATATTTCTCCTAATCAACACAATAATTTGATTACCATTTGAAGCGGCAATACCACACTACTACGAAACTTCCGTATCAGCATTTATTGTTACTCATAGGTCCCTTTCTTTTACGGCAGTACTTAGAACAGTATATCCCATTATATAGTTTACATCCAAGTTTCCGTGTCCTGTGTGTAGGCATTTACATTTCCCAAAATTGAACAACATCTGCCATTTCTCAGACCATGTAACTAATATGTCTAGATCGTTTTGTAAACGTTGTTTATCACCATCATGTTTAACCTTTCAAAACGTCCGCAACTTTCAGTACGTTTCTTGTTATATTACCGCCATCGATATATTTGAAGAATAACAAAAGGTCCTAATACTGATCCTTGTGGCATCCCACTCAAAACTGATTGAGATACAGTGAGCTAGCAACATAAACAAGTGTCAACATTAGCGGTTGCATGTGGAAAATAATACTTTTCGCTTGGTCCCGGTTTCGGACAAAATAAAAAAAATAAATAAAAAAAAATCACCGTAAGATTTTTGCACACGAGGCCAGTCTAGGCCCATTTTATTTATTTGTCTCAATTGATTTCACATTTTCTCGCACATGCGTTTATCGCGTACAGAAAAGGCACATTAAAATGGCGACCCGAAAAAGAAAACGATAAAAAGGACGAAAATACGCGAGAAGATGTCGACATCTATGCACAAGTATTTCCGAAACATATAAAATGACACTTGCTATGACTGATTAGTTAAACATACAGTAGCTAAACACGCTCACCCGATATATAAGCGTCGTGATGACGCATTATTTATCGTTGACTTGGCATTGTTGAATCTTCTCAAATTCTTCTTCATTGCACGGGAAGAATTTCTTCCCATCAACAACATCATCATCACCGTCAATTAAATACTGACATATTTCGTACAAGCATCTTTTGCTGAAGCAATTCAGACCAGCAGAACTGCCTACAAAGTAGGCATCGCCTAAAACCCCAACCGGTTCGCTGATGTCCAAATGTGTAGTGTTTGAATAGTCTATGTAACATCCGCAGTCGATTTAATAAAATGCCTATTTTTTTAAGCATCGAAAGAATTGATTTTAGTCTTTAGATCTGGTAAAACTCAAAACAGTGGATATACAAAAATGGTAAACATTGTGCGGATCTATGCGTGAATTTCATCCTCTCGCAAAATCACGACAGTTACTAAATTTCACCAATACGAAATGTGTGAGTTTTCAACGTTTCCATTTTCACTTCAATTAATGTTTGATCAAACATTAAGCAATGTAATACTTTGTCTTATGATTTCACAAAAACTACAAAAGTTCACAAAACTTAACGAACGAACGAACGAACTAGTATGTAGCACTAGGTAGGTTTGAACTTTCGCGAAATTAATTTGAAATTAGACTAGCCAAAAGTCGAATTGAGGAGGAACCTTTAAATAATTTGTATAACGTCATAAAGGTAGAAAGTATTTGTTCTTCAAAAAAGTAATGATATATAATATAAACTATACCGATTCTATCATGCTGACCGCCCAGTATATTTTAATAAATCACACATTAAAATTTTAATATACTATATACTTTGACCGTTATCTGTAATTTGACTGTTTGGAGGCGTGTTTATGTTGGATGCGAAGGAAACATAATTGTAGGTTGGTAGTGATGTGCCGATCACGTCATCCGTGACTCCGAAAAATTGTTGTATTGGAAATTGTGGACAGCTGTTGGTGGATACACTTAATGGAAAGGCTGATGTTCGTAAACAGATAACGGTCAAATAAAAATGTGGTTCATTGTAAAACATTCGGGGATCAAGATTCTTGATTTAAATGTAGTTTATATACTACATAACATGACGCCCACCTGAAGCGGCGATTGACGCTTGCACATCAGGTTGCATGGGGTACCTGAATGCCTCAAACGATTTTGGAGTTTGGAGGTCTTACAACAGTCTTCGGTGTTGACATGGAAAAAGAACCTTGCATGTTTCTCCTGCACATGGAGGACATCCTCCATGGGATGACTCGGGAAGACACACACACACACACGCACACACACACACACACACACACACACACACACACACACACACACACACACACACACACACACACACACACACACACACACACACACACACACACACACACACACAAACACACACACACACACACACACACACACACACACACACACACACACACACACACACACACTTTTTTAATTCACTGATGTGGTCTAATGAATGTTTGTCAAAATCTTTGGAGACACAATGCGTTGCCTGATATGCAACCGATGAAGATCCACCAGAACTGGTGTGATATGTGCAGAAATAGGTATAAGAACAACCAGGCGGGCTGCCCTATAGTGTATCTTCTGCAGGCGTGTCAAGTGGTATTCGGGTATTTCCAGCAGGAGGGCATTGCAGTAATCCAGACTTGAAACAACGAGATGTAGGAGCCTGATGAATTTGATACGTCGCAGATGGAAGTCACACTTCTTGCAAACAGCATCAACATGATGCCGCATGTTCTTCGGTAGTCCAAATTTACTCAGGTGATGAGGGCTGAGTGACACCATAAACTTAGTCTTAGCACCGAGCCTTGTGGAACACCTTACCTAAGAGGACGTTCGTTGGATGTGTTTGACCCAATTTGCATGCGTTCGATACGATCTGACATGTATGAACTGAACCATGTAGAGGCCGAGCCAGATATTCGCAGGTGGTCATCAATAGTCTTTAATAGAATAGATGCAGCAGAAAAATCCAGGAGAAGCAGAAAGACACCGCTGGAGCCAGCCAGAGAAATGGTGATATTGTGCTGCACTCTCATTAAAGCAGTCTCAATACTATGAAGAGGTTTGTAGGTTGATTGTAGCTCCTTGTGGAGGTCATTGTCAGTTGGATATTGAATGAGATGTTTGGCTGCTACCTCCTCCAAGATTTTAGACATGAATGGTAAACTTGAAACTGGTCGGTAGTTTTTCAGTGTATTTTTAACCAAGGTAGGTTTTTTAACAGCGATGTTATGACAGCCTTCTTGAGCTCCCGAGGAACAGTCCCCGACGCAAAAGAGACGTTGATCAGATGAGTCAGAGTTGGTATATGCGCAGGAAGAGTGCTCTTTAGCAGTGATGTAGGTAGTGGGTCCAAGCTTGGTGACTTGGGTTTAGCAGCCTAGATGATTATCTGCACTTCATTGTCACTGGTGGCAGCAAGATCAGTCATGGGATGTTCGACTACTTATACATGGGATGTTCGACTACTTATACATGGGATGTTCGACTACTTATACATGGGATGTTCGACTACTTATACATGGGATGTTCGACTACTTATACATGGGATGTTCGACTACTCTCTGTGTCGCAGTTTCATTGTCGCTCATGTTTGTTTCTGAAGAATTGATTGCAGCTCGAATTTTATTTGTAAAAAAGTCCAGAAATTAGTAACACAAGTTATACATAGAATCAGTGTCCAGCTGTTTAGACGATTCCAAATTTAACAGACTGTCCACTGCTTTGAATGCTGCACTCTGATCGGCATCCTGCTGTGGATTCTGGTAGTATTGGATCTTCGCTTTACGTATCTCGTTGGAGACAGCGTTTCGATGGTCCACATTGATTTGCCTGTGTATTTCCAAGTCGGATGCTCGCCAAACGTTCTCATTGTGACAGCGAAGCTTTCTCGTTGCACGGATATCCGCACAGTACCAACGTGGAGTACTCCTCTTGCGTGGCCCCCTAAGCACTGGTGCAGCGTGTTCATCCAATGTTGTATTAACAGCAAGCGTGATTGATCCAGAATGATACCCGGATGTGTGGATCATGGATCCATACGAGATAACCGAGATATGATTTCACCAGTCACCGTTTTACTATCTACATGTCTAAAATCCAACTTAATTAGGTCAACGAATGCATGCTACATATAATGCTATTAGGCTGTAAAAGAAAATTTCCCCATTAGTTACTAATATAATAGCAAACAAGATACATTAGCATTTTTAGGTAAGCAGACGGATGCTAGCATCAGGGTAGCAACTTATTTCACGTTTATTTTCGTGACTTCACATCTTAACATAATAACAAAGAATATCAATAGATTGTATATACTAAATATAAGGCAGTTGCATCGCACATTAGCTTTGTACTGCCTGATTTTCCGTTAGCTATGTGGTTGTGTTCCGCCTTCCCCTACTAAGAATCAACCATGATAATTGTATTAATAAACAAACGGAAACCCTTTGCACCAATGACAGCCAATAAGTCATACGCAAAGAAGACAAACGTAGCCAATAATAAAGCTTCGATAATACGTTTTTACGAGTCTGTCACATCGACAGAAAAGATTCCGTTAGTTCTCCCTCCTTCATTGGGGCGCATTGTTTATTTAACTACTGAACTCGTCGACGATGCGTTCTGCATCCAGCATGTCCTCGTGAACATGCGTAAGGACCAATCCCAACAATCGCTCAGTTGTTACCGTGGAACGGAGATATTTCTTGAGGCGTCGCATTGCGCTAAATGACCGTTCTGTTGTGGCAGTCGAGACATACTTCACCAGCAGTATTTCGACTACTGTAAACATGTTAGGGCACAGGACAAGATTGGTTTCCTGTATCGTGTTAACGAGTATGTTTGGGTCTGTGAGCGACATTGGCCATCTCGCACCTCGTTCAGCTGGACAACTCTGGTAATGGATTCACCTGCTGTCGTAATGTGAGGTATTGGGCGACGTAATGATGGTGAGATACTATTAGACGTGTGTCCATTTCCTGCAGCAAGTTATCCAAGAACGGCAAATACAATGCCCTCATCCAATACCGGCTGTTGGCCCTAATGTCAGTTATATCAGCCGGCACGTTCTCACGGACGGTGCTCGTATGATGCTGATAAATAGTACAGCTTGATAGTAGTGAAACGACGACGAAATTCAGACGCTTTTATTAACACGAACATACACGCGAAACGGTTGCTCGCCTCAATCTCTAATATTCCCGCTAGTTCTACAGCACATTCAAAGAATGCGTTCCATACGTTTAATGGAATCCTATATTAATAACAGCAATTAATCATAACAGAACAACGCGAAAAAAACGAAAATTAAAAGTAGAGCTGGAGCGCACGAGATCATCACTTCATTTAGTAAATCACCCAGAGTAAACACTGAACACGTACTCTAGTGATGCAAATGACAGCAAGACGAGAATGGGCGACGCTTCTACGGCGGTGCCCGAAGAACGAAATACTTTAGCCTGTCTTGGCCGCTTCAAGGTAAGTGCATTGCCGGCGTCTATCGTCAGCGGACGTTCGTTGCACAGATTCGTCGAGCAACACGTCGTGGTCATTGCTATGTTGCTGCTGACGTTCTCTGTCATATCTGTGCAGGCCATGGCACACCCATGGACATGCCCGCAGGGGCGACTCTAAAACGCACAATTCGTATGTATGGCAGTATCTTAGTTAACCAATAATGACATCTATATATATAGTCTGTTCATAAAAAATTCCCTAAATATTCGATCTCATTGACGCACGCACGAACGCACGCACGATTACAGGAACGCACACACGCTCGCACAAAGCGCACACATACAAAATACGCATGCACGCACGCACAGATCAATATAAATCCGTAGAGACTACTCAAGGCAGTTATATGTCCCTCTTGTAAGCAAAAATACCCAGTAACATAAACAAAAATGACATAATTATAGTAAATCACCTCTGGCTTGGTTGTGGTCCCCAAAAACATATCCATGTCGCCAAAACGGATCTTTATCGGTTCGGTTTGATTCTGGAAGGCAACAGAATGTTGTTAGCAGTAACGTACAACCGAGCATCAAGATATGTATTCCTGTTTGCCGGATATGTATTCAGAGAAGGCAATGAAAGTGATAATTGCGGTGTACAAATGAACGAAACGTGTAAGAACTGTGACAACAGCAGCAGAGCCGCAGCTGTGCGTCGGCTCCCTGTCAGTTGCCCTTTCCTGCAGACATGCCGTTTTCTACTGACTACGGTAGACCTGTATTCAATATGCTGGGAGGAATGCGGCGGTATCCTGTATTTGTATGATTTTTTTCCAAGTGACAGAAAATCTGCCCTGATAAAATATATATTTTCTTGTGTCACAAAAGGTAAAAAAACTGAATGACAAACTTATAGCGACGGTCAAAGCATAAATACTTTGCGGCTTGCATCGCAAGTTAGCATTAAGCAGATAGTTATGCAGATCTTATAATATTATGTATGTATGTATGTATGTATGTATGTATGTATGTATGTATGTATGTATGTATGTATGTATGTATGTATGTATGTATGTATGTATGTATACATGAATGCATGTCTGTATGCATGTCTGTATGCATGCCTGCATGTATACATGCCTGCCTTCCTGCATACATACATACATAAATAACTTAATAGTTAAACATGTTGGTAAGTACGCTCACCCGATATGTTAACGTCATCATGGAGCAGTACTTATGGGAGACTGGACATCGTTCAATCATCTCAAGTTCTTCTTCCTCGCACGGGATCAATTTCTTGCCACCGTGGTCATAGATATTCTGGCACACCTTGTACGTGCAACGGCTGATAACGCAATTCAGAGCAGAACTGCCTGCAAAGAAGACATCACTTAAACAGATTCCCATATTTATTCTATCACAGCATTCAAGTTAAGTCTGGATCAGCCGCAGGATTAGTTTTAGGGATGGGAACAAAAGATTGTGATAATATCCGCCATGTCGACCAGCAATCATTCCATTTACCAACATTTCCACATTTAACGAACGGTAACAATAAAATCGTACACAATAATAAATCCTTAACAAATGTAATAGATAGATTATATATTTAAACAGAAAGACATAAATTAACAAAACAGATATATCAGTTTTCGTATATTTATCTGTAAATCCATTGAGCGATATTACAATAACTCGGAATTACAATACTGTGGATAGTTATCACGGCACGAGCTTTATAACACCGCCGTCGTCGACCATCATCTCCATGTTTCCGAAACATCTTGATTCGGAGATTTAGCAACCCCTTAACCATCTATGCAAAAACTTCGTTGACGTGAAAGCGTCGACAACTAAGTATGACGGGCAACTCACCGACATGCTGAAACTGCTGAAAGCGAAAGACGGGAAAATCGACCAACTGACTACTCGCGTCGAAACATTGGAATTTACCGTGTCAGACCATGAAACATTTCATTGCCACCGGACTTAAACTTCATTTATTTTCGCACCGTGCTACTTCCAGACCTCAGACGCGTACATCAGTTTCTGCACCGACCACCCTAGACGAACCGTCAACCAGCGACGTCGCCACCATGAAGCGAAACTGCATTACATTTGCTCCAGAGAAACTACATGTCGACACTCCCGAAGTGGAGATCACAGCTATCTACGACTTGCCACAGCGACGAGATGGTACAAGCGTCACCATCATACAGTTCCTGACCAGTGACAAACGTACCGAAATAATGAAGTCACTGAAAGGATCGAACATATACTTGAACGATCACCTGTCACCCCTGAACAACGAACTCTTCCATCGTGCTCACACAAGAGAAGAAATATATACAGCACCCGGACAACAAGCTGCACCGTGTAAATCAAGTAAATCGAACACCGATCCAAATCAAGGCACGTGCCGACTTCAACACACTCAATGGCTGATATGGACATACATTCATCAGATGACTCTGGTGAGACTGCTATGGACATACATTCATCAGATGACTCTGGTGAGACTGATATGGACATACATTAATCAGATGACTCTGGTGAGACTGATATGGACATACATTCATCAGATGACTCTGGTGAGACTGATATGGACATACATTCATCAGATGACTCTGGTGAGACTGATATGCATAATAATGACAGTTTGACCATGATTAATGTGATAAATTAGAAAATAATAATATTATGAATGTTGACGACTGTAATTTCGGTATGATTCAGTTTCGATAGAATGGTTGCAATGCACATTATCTCGTCCAAGACTTGAAGACTGATATGGACATACATTCATCAGATGACTCTGGTGAGACTGATATGCATAATAATGACAGTTTGACCATGATTAATGTGATAAATTAGAAAATAATAATATTATGAATGTTGACGACCGTAATTTCGGTATGAATCAGTTTCGATAGAATGGTTGCAATGCACATTAACTCGTCCAGGACTTGTTTTTAATGACAATTCATCCTCTTGCAAATACTACGCAGACCCACAACATGAAAGTGTTTCTGTCAATAAAAACATAATACACTTTAATGTAAGAAGCCTAAATGCAAATTTCAGGCAAATCGAAAATTTTATTAATAAACTTGACCTTAACATTTTCCAGGTCGAAAGCAAATCCTTGACAGTAAATGGTATCACAGTAGAAATGGCTACAGAAAAAAGCTGTATCTATCGCAAACCAGGATCTACCACAGACACTTTCTGTAAACATATAGAACACATATGTGGCACCCTATGAACAAACAAGACATTGTTCTTGTGTGGACACTTTAAGGTTGACGTTTTGAAACATGATAATCAATCAAGTACAACATTTTTGGTTGATTCTATGCATAGCGTAGGTTTATACCAACTTATTGATAAACCAACAAGGGAGCTAAAGATACAGCCACGCTGACTGACAATATGGTGTGATTAACAGAAACTCACAAAGGCATAAATATGTAAGAAGTCTAAAAAATGAAAACAAATTGTCTCCTAGCAGATTTAAGTAGTGAAACATGGGAAGATGTTGTAAATAATGATAATGTTAACATGGCTTAGTTATGATACATTTCTTGATATATTTATGAAGAAGTATGATAAACACTGTCCAACCAGAAAAAAATAACATAAAGCATGTGAATAATAAAAACCATGGTTCACAACTGGCTTGAAAAATGCTTGCTACGAAAAGAACATTTTACATCGAAGATTTCTCAAAAGCAGATCAGATGAAACAGAACAACGTTACGAAAGATATAAATTCACCCGTTAATGGCGTCTCAATTTATGATTATCTCGAAAGCAGAAATAAAAAAACAGCATGTTCCTAAACCTGGTCAGTGAAGGTGAAATCATTAGCATCGTTAAGGCCTGCAAAAACTTCAACAGATAGTAATGACATAAACGTGAATGTAATAAAAAAATCATAAAACCCATAACTATGCCATTGCCAGCAATATTTAATACGTCTTTTGAAACTGGAGTTTTCCCTTCCAGCATGAAAGTAGCCAAAAGTATCCCTATATTTAAAACGGGTTTAAATGCACAATATCTCTGTTGTGTCAATTGTCATAAATACTTGAGAAATTCTACAACAAAAGCCTTGACTAATTCATAGAAAATAACAATTCCCTGTCAAACAGCCTATATAGCGTTCAGTCATCAGTGTCAACCTCACATGCATTGGCTGATCTGGTGGAGGAAATCAGTGCATCGCTAGACAAAAAAGATATACATTGGGTGTCTTCATCAATTCAAAAAAGCATTTGACACAGTAAACCATTCTACATTAACAAACATTAAAAAAAACCTAAATTTATATGGTGTTCATGGCAAGGCAGAGAAATGTGTCGAAAGTTACCTATGTGACATAAAGCAATTTGTTAAAATATGAATGTTAATCTATTTTATGTACCACAAGGTTCTGTGTTAAGGTCTAAACTGTTTATTTTGTGCACTAACGACATATGCAATGTATGACGACTGCTGAAATGTGTGTTGTTTGCAGGTGACACCAATATTTTATATTCTGAGGCAAGTGTATTTTAGATGTGTTGTTAATTACGAACTTCCTAAATTTTACACAAGGCTCAATTATGACATAGATTTTATAATTCAAAATAGCCAAATAACTTGGGTTAACACAACAAAATTCGTTTTGATTTATGAAAAGTTTGATTGGAAAAACCATGTAAATTAAGTCCAAACTTTTTTAAGTAGTTGGAGTGACGAACAGAGCAAGTAATATCACCTGAACAACAAGGTAACGTACCCTGTATTATTAACCGTTTTTACCTATACGTAGTTACTGCTGTGAAAGTTTGGGAACTACATATATTAATAATGTGCAGTGCATTGTTGTGTTACAGAAGAGGGTGATCAGACTGATATGTGGTGTTGATAGACTTTGTCATACTAACATGTTATTTTATAGATGTAGAGTACTAAAATTCCAAGACAGTAAATATGAAGGACTTGTCTGTTATGTTGAAGACGTATAATAATATGCCAATACCTATCAATGTCCAGTGTCTTTTTACTAAGCATGTTGCTCCATATCCTTCTCGACTAAAATGTCAATATGTACCGCAGTGTGTCCGAACAAATGTTACTGACAATGGACCTTGTATTACATATTTGTGAGGGAATTCTTATTGAATTTATTTATAGAAAACATAACCTCGGAACAGGCACGAAAATTACCATCAACTATATTGGTTGGCAGTTGAGCCGATGGCGAAGGGTGGTCTCCTTTAGAAAAAAATCAATATAATTCCATTTAAAAGTTCCATAGAAATGTACAAAATGTCTACACAACATGTATGGATTGCTTTGTTAAGGGGTTTAACTTTTAGGGGCAGACTGATAAGACGATGTTGTGATGACATAAACCAAAGAAGCCAAAGACAGAAAGGTGAACATGTCGGAGGGATACATTACTGCAGTGCCTGGGCTGTGGATACACGAGGTCTGGTACTAGGTAAACTACTGGTTGGGCGGGATTTCGTGACACTAAAGAATCTTTTTCGACATAAGACAATATGTTTACAAATAACGCATTACAGGTGGATACATGAAATAATTAACAACATTTCATCAACTGGGAAGCCGCAGCAGAAGTTGTACATGACGTTTGAAGTTGATTGAAAAATTGAAGTCGTAAACCAGAATACGGTAACATTTTAATAATTAAAAATAATTTGGACTTGGTCCCAGTTTATACATATATGCTTACGCAATATTATATACAAATATATTGGAATATTGTAGACACAACTGTTGTTAAAGCAAAACTTTAACAAATGGTAGGATGATCACGCGATGAAAATGTGTCACTATGTTTACATAAAACCTTCCATTTTCGCTCGCAATTCTCCCCAACAACTGACGTCGTCCAGACGCATCGTGTGGTGTTTGAAAATGAAATGTCAGTCAGGCAGTAAACCAGTCAACGACTGTTTCGCAACAGTAACATGACGTAGAAAACATCTAAGACTAAGTGTAGTAAAGAAAAGTTTAATATTGAACTCGCCCGAAATATTACGACACCTAGGCCCTGACGAGTATGCATAACCATGGCATAGCCATAACTTCATAACATAACTTCACAAGACAAGCTACCCGAGCAAATATTTTGTCTATACTCACGTAGAAGTGCGTTAGCGAGGATTATGCATATAGTGAAAATAACTTTCTTCATAGACATAGCTGTTTGTGGTTGATCGGTTTAATGGTAGGTGTAAATCGACCAGTTTTTGTGAAACAGGATGGGTGCGTCGCTCCGGCTCCAGCAAACAACAAAAACGGCAAAAAATATAACAGCTGATCTGAGGAACAACACCCTCATATAATCTAGCAGATATTACATCGTACAAGTTCTAAGCAGTCACAATATTGGTGAAATGCTTAGCGGACTAGGAGAAGGCATGCAGTGTTACTTGAGCCATTTTTCATTCTTTTTGATATGTAGGGCGCAATCATATTCATAAGTCAAAATTGTTTTTACTCACATAAACTACGATTATTAGTAGATTATTAATTTTATACTAAGAAAATATGTCTTGTCTGCATAGATAGCTATATGTATCTGATTCAAATAAAATTGATAACTAACACATGATGTGGCAGGGACGGATCCAGGATTTAGGAAAGGGGGTCCAAGGTAATTTAAGAAGCGCCTCGGGGGATGGATTTTTTAGACAAATCACTTGAAATGGTATAATTTGGGACATCCATAATCTGGTTTGAAGCGAGTTAAGGCCTAGGCCTAATGTAATCAACCCAAAATTCCGATACGCGACATCATACGAATTTTCCGTATACAATAGGGACTTTTGGGAGAAATACGGCCTTAGGCCGTGTCCCGTTTTAATACGGATTTGCTGGGAATAAAATCGTGAAAAAGTATTTCTATATTTCTTGTATTCGTCACATAAGTATAACTTCGAATGTCAACTTTACAGTAGACGAGGTGCAATTACTTTTGAGTCTAGAGTTTCGGCAAAACGCAGCGGATTTTATTTCAT
The DNA here is from genome assembly GCA_963662155.1 of Lamellibrachia columna. NCBI lineage: Eukaryota > Metazoa > Annelida > Polychaeta > Sabellida > Siboglinidae > Lamellibrachia > Lamellibrachia columna. The sequence goes on from OY759273.1 coordinate 4,800,987, forward strand.
TTACACCTGTAGGTAGGCCTGTTCCAACGAAGAAAATGCGATGTGTCTGAAAACGTCCAAACGAAAAGACGATATTAAACATCTGTCATGTTCCATTTATTGCAATTGACTAAAACAACTAATGCAAATGTTTAAGCAAAATACGAGTATGCTACAATTATCAGTATTATTGTAAACTAAAGGCACTGTAGTGTAGTAATAGTAAAACTATATATTTATTCGTACGGCAATGTGTACAATTAAATTACAATTGAAGTATCTTTGCGCACAAAGTCTGACTAAAACGTGGTACGCGCATTATCTATATTATTCAGCACATCCTTTGCCAAGGAAACTGTGTTTAATAGCTTCTTATCCAGCCCCTTCTGATAGTGGTTCTGAATGATATAATAAAAGTATCTAGGTTTCATATTACAGAAAGTCGTGGCATCAACTGAGACAAGGTGTGATTATTGAAACTTTTAGACATAATGAACCAATACCCAGAAAGGCTAGATTGCCCTGTCAAGTGAGCCTTTCCAAACTGTTGTTGCATTTTAATCTACTCTGTATAAAGCGCACCTTTGGATTCATGATCTGAATTTGAATCGGGAGACATTCTGCTAAAAGTAGTATTAGTACCATATAACAACAGTGAGTGCAAACTGGTAGATTTCCTGATACCTTTGAGCCATGAAAATTAAAACGCATCATAGAAATACATACGCCATAGAAAGAGGAACAGTGTGACATAACTAACTGACGTTGTGTACTTATATTACAAAACAAAAAAATGTAAATGTAGTGATTAGCACATTCGCCTTTCATGCCATATTTCTGAATTCAAGACACGGTAGATTTGGTGTATAATCCTGGCTCTCAACATTGTGGACTGTGTATCCCTCGTCACTCGGAGATCACGTTAATGTCGGTCCCGTCTCAATTTGGGACGTTAAAAAACCACTGAGGTCAGCTTGGCGATAAAGGTCTGAAAAGGCTAGCTAGTTGAATGAGACCTCAAAAGACCATAACAGTCTAACCACAATATACCTATAAAGACTATAGTCAGTTAATAAAACGTTACTGCGTGCTGGAAACAACTAGATACTAGTAACTGTGTTTATATCAGCTGTGTTTTAATAACTGTTGTTCATCAGTAGATATGTCAATCATTACACAATAAGCTCCACTACTCTTTGCTTTTTCCATTGTGATAATATTAGCACACCTGATTTGAGTCACGTTGATTATTGATACAGTATGTAGCTTGAGAACATTTTCCGTTTGTTCCGTTCTATGAACATTTGACAAACTGTTTCCAGATCAGTCTCCATGCCGTGGTTCATGTTTATCAGGGTAAGCCCAGAAAGCCGATCTTCCCCCATCCTGTTGCGTAGGTAGGTTTTGACACGTCGCAGGCAGGAGAATGAACGCCTGCCTCACAACTTCCAACAGGAAGAGTGCAACCGATCCTCAACTGGGTGCGGATATTCGGGAAGATGTCTTCATCTGCGTGCTCGTGACATTTAGCCAGGTTAGGCGAGGACGGCAACTGTGTAGGCTCTGTGGTTCTCCAATAGCGCTGACATTCCTTCACCTCAGCTCGCAGCGAAGAGACGTTTGGCATGTCTGACTCCCAGAGCATCAACCCGTTCACAACATCTTGTACATTTCCCGTCTCTCTGTAATGATCCCGAGGAGTAGAGCAAGAATATCTATGCCCTTCCTGCTTTCTGGGTTAAATTGATTATGGAATTCGGCAGACAGGTGATCACAAAGCGGACTGCCAGATTGCGCAGGTAGTGCTCCCTTGCGCCTTAGTCCTGGTCTCCTGATCCCAACTGCCAGTCCATGCAACTTCCTCGTAGATGTCATGATTCAGACGGATTCAGTACGGCTTCCAGACATTCACACAAGAACTCATACATGTCACCACACATGTCGTAGCATTTGTGACGCTCCACTCATCTGGACTTGTATATTCCGACAAGTTTATTTTCCCTCATGTCTGGTGCGAGATGTTTTAGGATTCGTCCCAGGAATCGTTGTTGTTTGGTCGATCATATTCGGATGGCAGGTGTTCTACAGGCATTGGCGATGCTGAATTTGAGCACATGTCTGCTGCAGTATATACACAAAGCTCGTGATGATAACTGCTTTATCCTCGCCTGTACGCCAACCTTATCCGAGGACATACACAGCGCGCCATCGTAACTCTGACGTCCTTCTGGTCTCAAGATGTTCTCGTAGTGTGTCGTCGCGTTTGGCTATCATCTCTAGAAGTGCCAAGAAGTTTCCCCTGTTGGACGATGTGCTTGTCCGATCATCCCTATGTCCTCGAAGTGGCAAGTTTTGTTTTCCACAAAATACAACTGTTTCTACAGTGCTCTTTTGGACGTGAACGTTTTTCTTGTACATCTTCTGGTTGGACTGGCTCAATTAATTAATGAATTAATGAATTAAGCTCATGTGGCATGCTTTCCTTGGATAAATATAGCATAATTCTGGCTTAAACGGATGACATAGACAGGCAACTTCTAATATAAGCCTGGCTTAAATTAAATATTTAGTACGGGCTACTGCCATAATACTAACCAGACAGCATAGATTCCTGAAATACGACAGAAAGGCCATTTTAAAAATAATTAAGCCTAATCATGTCATTAAAAATACATCACTCCTCTCTATCCACACGACAAAAGAATCTTTTCTGTGTGTCCTTTGGACAAGTTTCCTTTTTTCCTTTGTGTAAAGTGGAGCCACCTGGCTTAACTACCTCATTGGCTATTTCACTGTTTCCCCCGACTGGAGGGTATTTGTAACTGATCTGGGTTGGTGTGATCGAGGAAGGATATCATCATGATTTGTGATGGTGTTTAGTAAATACTTATTTACTCTCACCCATCCCCTGCCATCTTCTCCTGCGACCTGCTGTCAATGGGTCTGCTATATCTTGCGATCCTTCACTTTCATTTATTCCCTCGTTCTTTCCTCGTGTGGTCTCGTCTGTATTTATTTTAAGTGGGACATTCCTGTACTGGGAAATTCCATGACGTGTCAATCCCTTTAGCCTCACTCTCAGAATAGAAGGGAACCCCCTTTACGTCACCAGAAGGTCGCCTGGTCCAGTAAATGTTTGAAGACCATGTAAGGATGAGGGGTGTGCCAGGGTGTGGGAGGTGGGTAAAACAAAATAGCGGAAAGTTGGTTTCTTCTTCTTCGTCGAACGCCCAGACAGGGACTCCGGTTCCTCGTACGATCCTCCCGTAAGCTAAATATATTTTCTTTTACTGGTGTTTCTGTAGGCCAGATTGCCTTCCTCTCGTTTTGGTGTGTAATACAATCTTGCAGGAGGTGTTTGTGTTCTTTTGGCATGGCTCTAATAACAGTGGATCTTGCAGGAGGTGTTCCACTGTTATTAGAGTCATGCAACAAGGACACAAGTCTGTGTCTCCAATGTGTAGTTTTGTGTGAAAATTGTGCCTGAGTCTGCAGTCCTCAAGCGCACCATTATCACGTGGTCTTTCTGGACCGCTGTTAAAAGTTGTCCTCACTGTTGTAGCTGGGATGTTGTTTCAGCCATCTCTTCTTCTCCTTGTGATACACGATGGTTTTTGTTTCTTTCTCTCTCCTCTTGATCCAGTTGGTTTCAAAAATAGGTGGGAGGTGGACTCTCATATATAGTGGGAGGTGGAATATTGGTCCCACAAACAGGTGGGAAATGGGAGGTTGAGACCTCTGCCACATCCCTCAGGGAAATTACTAATGCATGTTTCACAATCAAAACAATGTATGACCTCCCCACTGGGAACCATGTGAAACTTCAACAATCAAGCGCCTTTAAAGGGGGGGGGGGTGAAGCACTCGAACAACCATAGCCCAAACATAATAACATACCATTTACAGTATATATCACCCTTATATGATGGGCGCAACGCCACGGTAATTTTGTAATATCCTTTTAAACTTTGCTATTATCTTCGCTGGGCGGCGCCATATTGCTCTGCGGGGGGCTCAGCGGCAGAGTGGTTTGAGTACGAGCTCCTGGCACCGCGTTCACACAGTAAAAACCTCTCGGAAAAACGGCCGAAACGCATGGAAAATCGAATAAAAAGAAAACTGGTGTGCACTGGATGGCTCCTGGATATATCAACTAGTACTACAAATACAAGGAAAAAACTTTTGATCGACTTTCGAGGAAGAATTTGCAGCGGAAAAGGTGGTTGCAAATGCGGAAATTGCCGTGTCCGCCAGCCGCAGGCTCTGCGAGTGACCACTTTTCCGATGCAGATTACAAGACAAAAGACGTATGTGATGAGAATGGACAGATGTCATTCTTGGTCAAAGACACCGTTCCATCTTAGATCTTTTTTTCCGCATATGAACATGCATCTACAGACTATTCTGCGACAAGGAAACGTCAGATATCAGAGGGCAGAACGATGCGTAGGAAGCGACGAGCCGAAACCAGGTTAGTAAATTGGATTACCGTTACCATTGTGACTTATCACTACGATTATAATATAGTTCCACCCCAATAAGCACAGCTGTGCTTCAACGTCAGCATATATATGACCCACAGTAAATCGAAATGTATGAATACAATAAAATGCGAGTATGTGTTAATAGTTTGATATAATTACGAGTGTTTTCCAATCCGCCGATTTATTTTCGACGTGATCAGACGTACCGTCAATACGTGGCCGTACTCAAAACAATAACAATAACTCAGTAAGTGCTACAGGATATACTGCAGCCATATAACATAGGCCATGGCGTATGTACTAGGCAAAATTATTCAAGAAAATAATTTGATATTATTTATTGACAGTCATAATAATTAAGTATCGTACTCCTGTGTTCTAAATGCCTAGAGAGCAAGCGGCAAGCGTAAGGCTAAGCCTGGGGGGTTAGATGCATGGGAGAAACACGACGAAAAGACAGTATAGACTATAGTGCAACAGAAGCCTACTGTTGCTGTTTACATTTCAAATTCTTTATGGAAATATTTAAATATACAAATACTTTCATTGTGATTAAGTGCAAATGCAGTTACAAAAACTTTTTAAAAGTATTTAAATATTTAAGTAAAATGCATTTCACCCATGCAATGTCTAGCTGGAAAGGAAACTAAGGCATCGTCATCTACCCAGTTGAACACTGTCAGATTACATGTCTGGTTTCTATAATGACACTTTACAATTTCTGTCTGAATTCTTGTGACTTGACAATAAGGCAAAATTATATAAAATTAATTTGCTTTATTGATCAGATTAAACCCCACATGTAATAACCGGAAGTTCATAAAGAGATGTATTAATTACATTTTATTCTAACACGACTGATAACACTGTAATGAATATCGTGGGGGAGGGGGCAACTGTCGGCAACCCACAATAGTATTAGTACAAGCTATACATATGAAGGAAGTATATCAGACATGGGGTCAATTCTGTTTTGTCAATTCAAAAAAATCAGTTCTAATTCCGCCTTGCAAAAAATCAATTCCAACTGTTAAAATCCTAGGCTAAAGAAAAATTCAAATCCAATTCGTTTTAACACAGTTTTATTTGTCACGTGTGCACAATCATATTTAATTAGATATGATTAAAAAATGATTGTTCGTTAAATGCACACATACACACACACACACACACACACATATATATATATATCAGGTTTGCCATAAAAAAATTTAAAATGGCATCCAGCCATTTCATATGTACTTTCTGCTGCGACACCTCTCCTGGAGTTTTGCTAACAAAACCAGACATTTTGGACAGCCCTGGACAGTTGGGTCATTAATCTGAGTTTTGAACAGTTTCCCCCGTTTATATTGGGTCCAGGTCATTTTCCCCCCTCCCGGACATTTGCCCCTTTGTCACTTGCCCCCCAGACATTAGCCCCTTGCCTTATTCAAAATCTGGACATTTGCCCCCTGTCCGTAGCTTCTGGATTATTTGTAAGTTTTTTTAAGAAATGTTTTTTTAACTTATTTTTTTAATTTCTGAACATGAATTCAAGATATATATTACCCTAATTGCAATTAATGTTCTTTGTGCCAGATCAGCCAAGTAAATTACTTTATGTAGTTGGAGATGATCCTGTAATCAAAGGATTATCTTTATTGCAATTGTGGAAGAAGTCAGTGACATTAGGACCAGGACATGTTAGGACAATTGAGGATATTTGAAAGAAGACATCTCAACAAGGTTTCTTTTGAATTGCATTTACCATGGAGAGTTGGAGTGACTCTGTTTTTCTATAAAACTGGATGCACAAGCCAGAGTTGTCAGAAAACACTTATAACTTCATCATGGAAATTACTACTAGCATCTGAGGAGGTCAGAAGCTATGTTTTGAGTGTCATTCCTACACCAAGAAGGGGGACCAACAAGATTACTCTTCAATGGGAGTGAAGCCAGCGTCGTGCAAGGGTGCTGTGGTCACTGATCTGATCTCCAGATCCAGAATGTGATCAACAAGACTGCCTGCAACCATGATGGTGACACGGCACAGATAGAAGCTGCCAAGGTCCGTGAGGACCTGAAAACTAAGGCAGCTAATACCAGGGGCATTCCAAACCAGCTGATCTCTGACTCGTTACTGTCCACCACTGTTTGTGGAAGCATCACCCCAAGAACCCATCTTCCACCACTGATCTGACTATCAATGATACCTGGAAGACAACTGGTGACAAGATCTTCTCATACACACTCCAGGGGATAGGCCATTGCATTAGGCTAAAGTGACTTCGACTTGTCATTGAATGTTATGTTATTGTAGTAATAATGATAAAACTGCAAACTGATTTTTACTTGTCAACTATCATAGAAAAAAGGGGCAGATGTCCTGGGGGGAGCAAATATACTAGGAGGCAGATTTATATCGCTATCAGTTGTGGTATCATTGATATTTCATCAAATTTACTGGAAAGTTTGAGTCTTCAACATCCTAATCTCCAACTTGTATTCTCCATGGGGACATTTTTAATTACTACAAAGGGCAAACCCTACAGCCACATGTAACAGCATTGTACAGGTGACCAGGGACATGTTTAGTATGGGAAACTTGTGGGCTGAACATTAGGCTTGGATAAAAAAAGGGGCTGCATTCAAGTGGGGCAGGCTTCCTCTCTCACACAAAGGGAATGAGCAGACAAGTGCCCTTAATTGGCAATCTCTGTAAATAAACCTTGTACACTGAGAAAGAAAATGAGGCCTGAATGGTCTGATTTTGGTTTTACTGTCTGTTACAGTAACTTAGTATTTCTTTTTGATGCAAATGCTTGATTATATTGTTCTTGGTCACAATGTTTCAATACCAGAGTAGACAGTGTCTATGCTGTAATGTTGACAACTTCCTGGCTGTTACCAGATTCAGGGTGACATGCTAATAGCAGACAAATATGATTTTAAAAGTAATATAAGTAAATATAAGGGTAAATATTAACAGTATCAAGTCAATAATTCCAACAAAATCAATTCCAATTCCCCCAAAAAAAATAAAAAATTCCAATTAAAAAAACATTTTTGAAGTCAATTCCAATTCCGGAACTGGAATTGAGGGTCAGTTCCAATTCCGGAATGGAATTGACCACATGCCTGAAGTATATTCATGACAATATCTTGTCTCTGTGTACTACAGCAACAGTCATGAACAGTATAATTGAATTGAAACAAGCTTATGTCTGTGGGGCTTTTGTCGGGAGGGGCTTTTGTCCATGCACCATACTATCTAGCAGATGCTTTCAGTATAATACCTAATAATTATATATATTTACATATATACACATATATATATATATATGTGTGGGCAGGTATGTGTGTGTGCGTGCAGCATTTATAAGGTAAAGATGTCACAAGCATAGATCTGCATTTGGTCCAATAACAATATTCATGCATTATGTTATCTAAATCGAGTGTCAGATATAAAATAAGGAACCCCATAGAAAGTATACCTATGGGTCCATATTTTGTTATGGAATTTAGACCCCTTATAGAATTTTGATCTCCCTGGCCCATTGAAAACAGTGCAATGTTGATTAGATAATATAATACACTTTGGAGCTAGGATGCTACAATTTTGGTTACATGCGTTTGGTTATGTTACCAGTGGCATTCGTCAAACTGACCAAACAGATTCATTAAAAACATTAAGAGATCAGTGAAAGACCCATTGGTTGAATTAACATGGCTCCATAGGGAAAATGCTTTTCCCTGTGGTTGATTACTTTATATATTCTATATGACACTGGCACTCTTATATTCTAAAAAATAATATATACAAGAGAAAGTTTCTCACATTGTGATTAATTTTTATTATGCAAAAGATGAATTTTGTAAAATTTTCAAGTCACTGTATGTGTAATCTTTTCAGATGAAGGATTCACCATTGGTTCGTACAAGTACAGGTACTAGTTTTGAAGCATCCAGCGCTACGGGTGATGCCGTCAATCTTTACATTACGGATGTCACCTTTAGTGCCATCACTGCTACTACTGCTGTGGCACCACATACAACTGATGCTGAAATGCAAATCGATCCGGTAACGATATTTCAAGTGCGACACTTCGCGAATGCTGCTGTAGTCATGGATGACATTATTGCACCAATGAACGTTGATCATGACTACTCCTATGTGAAGCTTCCAACAGATTCAGTGAGAATAAAGACATTGGTGCAGATGATGCACACTATGTGATAACAGCGACATAACCGAGGGTGACTCAAGCAGCTCCGACACCTATGAGAAAGAGAAGAAGTTTGTCATTCGTGAGAAAAACTGATGTCACTTTTCTGCACCTGCCACACAGCCATAAACTGTGACACAGGTTGTACTCATGTCTGATCTATCAGCCAAGGTCTTTCGGATACTGGGGTGTCTGTCAGAGGAAAGTGTGCTGATTTCTACCCCTGGATGAGTGAAAGGTGAATTGAATATGTTAGGTGTACATGTACTATCAGTCAGAATAAGTAGTGTATTGGTGTATATTTACTGCCAGTAGTGTATTGGAACAGATGGTTGGTGTGCAAGTACTATCAGTCAGAAAAAGTAGTGTATTTATACATATGATTGGTGTACATTTACTGTCAGTACAAGTAGTGTATTTGGTAGAGAATGAGACGCTTGGTTTACATTTGCTGTCGGTAGGAACAAGTAGTAGATTCAGTCAGAACAAGTAGTATATTGGATACACATGATTGGTGTACATTTACTGTCAGAAGAAGTAGTGAAATGGTGCAGATTCCAGAATGAGATCATTGGTGTACATTTACTGTTGGTAGGAACAAGTAGTGTATTGGTATGCATGATTGGTGTACATTTACTGTCAGTCAGAACAAGTAATATTGTTACACATGATTGGTGTACATTTACTGTCCAATCAAAACAAGTAGTCTATTGCCATTGGTACAGATGATGATGGTGAAACAGTTAAAATGCCTTGGCTTTATAAAGATTAATTATTTCCTAAGCTAAACTACCAGTATATTTGATATGTTGTGGCATAATAATGATGTATGTAACTGTGATATCCATGTTCCAGGTTGTATTTCCCGGTGGTAGAAGTCACTGTTTTAGGTCAATGTTTAGTCTTGGTTTCAGTCGTTCTAGTTAGCCTTATTTCTTTGGTAATTGTTTTACTATGTGAATAAACGTTTGATATATTTTATGTTGGTCTCAATATAACTGAAATTGTGTGTAGTGACATGCAAGATGCTGCAGGTAACATTTTTGTTGACAGAAATGTGATATAGATAAGAAGGCATTCACATCATTCAGTTATTAATATTTTAGTGGGAATTTTTGTAGTTTTCCAGGTTGTTTTTCGACCTGCTGCATACTGTGGGTGCCTCACAATTTGTCTATAACAGACTATTAGTACACTCACCTGTGTCAGGTCAATCTCCATAGCTAAACTTTCCATCAATTCAATTCGGTTCAGAATAGACATCACAGATCCTTCCCACATCGCAGGATGGGATTACTTGTCTTGCCTTTCCTGAGCCTGAAATATAATTTGTCAGGGTTAGTTGATAGCACTAATTCCATAATTACAATAATAGTTGCAAAACTGTGAACATTACATACTGTCAGTAGTTAATTACTGTTATTTAAATTATTACATTGCACCAAACAACAAGGTGTTGTGGTGTGCTACTGAGAGGGGCGATTACAAGTACGAATATTAATGTAATCATGCTTACAATAATTATTGCAATCACAATTGCTAATGTAGTCATGATTACAATCATTATTACAATTACGATTACGGTAACATTTAAGAATATATATATATTCACATAATGAATTAAATAAACCCTCATGTTATTATTGTCATCAATGTTATTCAACACAAAATCAAACACAATATTAAAATACAGTCACGGTACACTTCATTAGATTAGATACAAAATAAAGAGAAAAGCCTGCTTGCATTGCCATTGTAGTTCGGACCTCGCCCTCGGGCTAGGTAAAAGAAATATGCAGAAAAAATATGATTATTATCAACATAAAATTCAAATCGATCAGATGATCATTTAAATGGTTCCACAGGATAGAGTGTCCTATAAAGTTTATAACACTTTTGGAATTTTGTTGATATCTACATTATTTCCGAAGTTATTCCACTTTTTGATCTCTGAAAATTAGCATTGATGTCTATACAATTTGGTTCCATTTCTTGTGACCCGGAATACTGAGGACTGTATTTCATTTATATGAAAATAGCAATAGTTTTTAATGTATTGAACATATTGATGTGAAATAAAAAGGTATATGACCCAGAAACTAATGTTAATAATATATAACCTTGACATGACCTAATTAGTTGACCTACATTTAACCTTTGACCTATTTACATGGAGTAATGGGATTATTTGGTTGTAATTAATTAGTAAATGGGTTTATTAAACCTTTATGGGATGGAAATTGTCAATGTATCTACTTCAATGTCATGTGACTTGGTAAATCCATATTTTTTATGACCTAATTAATTGACCTACATTTTACATTTGACCTATTTACATAGATTAATGGGCAAATTTAGCTGTTATTTAATAGGTAATTGGCCTATTTAACTTTTAATGGATGGAAAATGTCAATTTATCAACTTGAATGCTATGTGACCATGTAATTTTACATTACCTAATTAGTTTACCTGCATTTCACACTTGACCTATTTACAGGGAGTAATAGCATGGTAATAAGTTGGTCCACTCATACAGGGCTAGGGGCATCAAAATAATTGTATGTGTTTAGATTATATTACAGTTAATTGTGCATATTTTACCATGTATTAATTATGAAAAGGTTATAGCATGTTATTCAAAAGCAACCATTTATTTCTATATGCACATACGTTTCTTCAGACAATGTCAATGCCTATCTATGTTCGTCATATTTTTTATTTCTTGCAGGCAAATGCAATAGTGTGTCAATGTTCCACAAGCACACTGTCTCAGCATCAAGCACATGATTTTATTTATCATGTTAGATGAGTGCATGGCAATAATTTCCATGTGTAAGAGTATAATGGTTATCGTAGACGACAGCACATTTGTCAAAACCAGAATTTATCACTTTGATGTCGCTCATTGATGGACGATGAATCTATCTCAAATCATCATTGAAGAAAGGAACAGTTGTCCTGAGATGAAGTCTTATATGCTGTTGCAATAGTGCATGCAGTGTTATCTCCAAGGTGTTCATCATTCGTTTCATTTGTATCATAACAGCCGATTGTAATCCATATAAATCACAAACTAGCTGAAGTCTCAGCATCAAGCACATGATTTTATTTATCATGTTAGATGAGTGCATGGCAATAATTTCCATGTGTAAGAGTATAATGGTTATCGTAGACGACAGCACATTTGTCAAAACCAGAATTGATCACTTTGATGTCGCTCATTGATGGACGATGAATCTATCTCAAATCATCATTGAAGAAAGGAACAGTTGTCCTGAGATGAAGTCTTATATGCTGTTGCAATAGTGCATGCAGTGTTATCTCCAAGGTGTTCATCATTCGTTTCATTTGTATCATAACAGCCGATTGTAATCCATATAAATCACAAACTAGCTGAAGTCTGTACACACAAGTTGCTGTTGAATACTTTTACCTGTAACACAAAATACTTTTGAATAATTAAATTAATAATTATAATATTATATATCTGATATAATCAGATGATAAAATATCAAAAGTACATTTTATAACAGTAAATTTTGCACAAATAAAAACTGGATCTTCTAAAATCCAAGATGTCAAATAATGTGTAAAATAAAATAACGATAATTAAGAAGATATTCAAGTTGGCATAAATGATCACTGCAAATAAAAATTAACAAAACACAAATAGTGGCAGATATTAAGTATAAAATATGCATAATCAAATATTAAAGTGAAAAGTATCTGCAGCTTTAAAAAATGATTACTTGGTTTTTAACAGTAATCACTGGAAGGCGACCGAACATATAGGCATATACAAATACACAACAATTTTGTTATTCATCATAAAGTATTCATTATCAATGCATACCTTAGAAACACTACACAACTCACACCAGTTATTACAATTTACAAATTATATAATCAGTAAAAAAGGTATGCAGTAAAACGCAAAACAAAAAACAATAAAACATAATTTCTGACAACTAGTAAATACTGCAACACAAACTACAGAAATACATATATAACAAATGCTATAAACAAAATGTGCCAGCAATTAATTGTTGAAATGTGGATTGCTCGGATTCTTCGAAAAGATTTCATATTCCAGTATTGCAGATGACGCTATGACGATGTCAAATCATCTTGCAGAATTTTCTTTTCGTAATTTTTAACATAAAAATATTGACGCATAGACAACAATAATACATTTATAATAACTTTTATCAACAAAACATGCAATTATTTAATCGCAGAAATACGGATGTCAACGGATTACGATGCGTCGAAAGGTCTTTACAATATACGTTCACGCGAAGCCACCGACCGCAGCTTCCGAACGACAAAACATGACAAATTAGCGCGCACCGGGTCATGTTGCCCACGTTTTTCTGAAAAACGGCAGTTGTCCACTGCAATAATATGCACATCATTTTAAAGCTAAGTAATTATTGTACTGTTCTTTTTTATTCCTATAAAATTCTTCTTTATATTATATGTACTTTTTAACAAATTTAAGCAAAACAAAATTTACTTACCTTCGTGCAGTCACAAAAGCGTCGGAATTAAAAAATTCCCGCGCCCATAATGTAAAGAAGACATTCATTGGTCGATATGAAGTTAAACAAACTCGGCCACGTCATTTGCATACCGAGTATTTTGGCTTTTCCCGCGACCATGTGATGCGAGCGTCACGCCTTCGTACCAAATATGGGACACATAAAACGACGCTATTTTTGACGACAACGAAAAAGTGACGCCATCTAGCGGAACTTGATATACCATGGTAGCTTCCTCGGCGCAGCATGATGACTCAACGTAAACGTGCGCAGACATCGGGACACAATTTCCACAGGTTCACCACATCACATTACCTAGTCAGGAATCGTTGACAGTCAAAGCGCTGTTGTAATTTTTCCTGAATCCAACGTCAACAAAGGCGAAGCCGACCTGGAGTCTGGAGCGTGACTCGCACACTCGGTGACACTTTACGACTGTCAACGGTTGTTTCCGTGTGGCCTGTCGAAGTAGACTCTTCGTCTGTGGTTTCCATTTCTCCAAAGATAGACAACTATTACGGAAGTTCAGTAAACCACTAATCGCTAGTAGCAGATCTGGTAAAACTGTCACAAGCGATGCATCTATCTTGTCAACAAATAAAAAATAGTTCCGGTATTACGTTATCGCATATTCTCGTTGGTTAGCGTCTCGTGTGTTCGAGAAGTGTGGCGTTTTCCACGATTTTGTGCGTGTTTTGTTGTAATTTCTTTAACCTTTTTATTTGGAACGAACAAAAACGATATTTTGTTCACGTGTGTAAACACTTGTATATATAACAGAGACCCATATCTTTTTTTTCGCTCCAGAATGCCTATTTACAAAATAAATCGCAAAAAATCGAAAATTTACATTGATTAGATATACGCGACTCAAACCACTCGTTTCGACAACAAGATGGCGATACGCAGTGATGCATTTTGTCGATTTTTGCCTCGAACAAAATCAGTTTTTCAGTTTATCTCATAAATTAGCAGGTATCTGTCACCATTAATGCATAGTTAGATAATATATATTTAAATATACGGCATAACACAAAATTGCTTCAGTTCCCCTTTAATATCAACATGAAGACGAAGAACTTAAAAAGAGTAAGTTAGAAAAATAAGATAAACCATTCTCAAACATACGACTGAGTTGTCACCGGCGTTCATACATATATTCTACGTAGGCTAACTAGCACAAATGTGATGTATTTCTGTCTTTGTATGGTGAAACCGGTGAAAAGTGTCCCAGTCAGCCCTGGTCTTCCCCAACATACTCTCTACTAGTGAGTGTTTCTCCAAACTAAAGTCCTGTTTCCATCCAACCATTCCAGATGTGAATGTTTGTGGATGCAACTGAACCAATTATCTTTAACCCATTAGACCCCGCGCGCCCGCAACCATCCGACCTTGTTTTCCCCACGGCGCCCGCTAGGGTTCAGCCTACTGTTACATTTCTCATTGGCGACCATGTTAAAGTTTTGCACGATTATAAGAAAACGGGACCATCAAAAATTCTGAAACTTCTTACCTGCCGTTGTCATCATCTCATTGACATGCTGATCGAGTTTAGTCAAAGTCTCGTACTTCTAACTCATTTAAAATGCCTGAACGTGCCATACCCGTCATTTTTTTTTACAATTTCTGCATGAATTACTACGCACACGTGCCTTATGGCGAAAAAATTGCCAAAAATCTTTCCGCCTATTGAAATCATCTAAAATCCACAGTTACATTGCCAACATTTTCTACCAGCAAACTTGGCAATGTGCCTGGCTGAAATGCAGTTATGTCAGATGATATGATTTTTTTTAATAACATCTAAAATTACTGTGCCCTACATTCGTGTAACACACAAGGAAGTCTAATTGAGACATGATCCCAAATCCGCTAGCGAAAAAGGCTGTGGAGGTGGCGCCATCGTGTGGATTGATATGAAACTAAAACTAGCGGAATTCTACATATCTTAGCTATGAATTGTGTGCCATATACACCATGTAGAAGGGACCAACGGATTTTAGTGTCTCTTCCGAAAGACACGGGTAAAGTTGGGTGAACGAAATTGCCCTGGTTTTGAAACGGCAGCAGGTGGTTTTGAACCCCGGTCCCTTCGACCGAAAAGTCCGACACTCTGCCACAGGTAGAACCCCGGTCCCCTTTACCGAAAGTCCGACGCTCTACCACTCGACCACCGCGCCCCACTCGCGTCGTTTGGTTTTCTTCGTCCAAGACTCGAGCAACACTGACATTGTGTGTTTTGTGCCATTTACTCGGCTTAGATTACTTAGCTGGTTGTGTATGTTGTTATACACCTGTATTATGAATTATAAAGCAAATAAGTAAATAAAACAGAAAAATCTGGCCCGACGAGCATCAGTGAAGCCCTGGCCTGGGCGGTGCCTGGATGGGTGGTGTTGATTTGCCTTTGGACATTGTTGACAATTTTATTATATTGACGGTGTCCGTGGTCTTTGTAATTAATTATATTTATCTATATTTCAGATATTAGTAAACTTTAAAAAGTCATGTCATTATTGGCTGCTTGTAAAAATTATAATTTGACACTGTTGTGTTGGATATGACGTGACAAATGCATACATTTTTTAATTCTTATTCTGTTTTCATTACTGTAGCTGTTTGTATGTTTCAGGTGGCAAGTAATAGTAGTGATGACATCCCTGATGAGAACTCCAACAGCTCATTGTCATCAAAATGAACTTGTTAGTTGTGTTGCGAAAACGGAGTGAAACGGCCATTTGGACGTGCGATTGAGACATGCTTTGGATGTCTGACAAGCAATGTGCATTTGTGCAAAATGGGATTCTTTGTGCAGTACCATGCATAGGAAGAACATGTCCTTGTGCGGAACCAGCAGTTGGTGATGTTATTGCACTAAAATATGACTATCATGTCAAACTTCACTCTCAATATTTGTTCACAAAATTTATTTCCGAAGTTCCACACCTCAGAATGACAACATATAACAGGTTTATATACACCACAGTTACACCGTTGCATAGATAATTAAATTTGCTTCAAAATAAACATAACTTGCAATTATAAGATATCAATTCTTTTGAAGCTACAGCTTAAAAACTACAAGCACCCACAATTTTCTAAATCTGCCTCAGGGAAAAGCAGCACTCACTTAATTCAATGTGTGAGGTCTAATGGGTTAATATATCCTTTTGTGAAAGGGCCACCAGCTTTGCTGCCTCTCTTTAGTTCATTCATGAGTCAATGAGATGATGACAACGGCAGGTAAGAAGTTTCAGAATTTTTGATGGTCTCGTTTTCTTATAAACGTGCAAAACGTTAACTTTACTAATTCTTTCTTAGTGCTGATGTATATGTTTATTGTGAATGTTATGTTTGTGTAGTAAACTGAATGGTAGAGTGCATTTTAGAGACAAGAACCAGGAACAAACACGTAGTGATATCATTAATGCTTGTGTTGCAAAATAGTAAAGAAAATGCATGAAAACGAATGCATATATACGTTTTAGTACACCAAAATAGAACTCTTTCGTACACAACTGGAAATGTTGAGAAAACGCAAAGTCACTTTGGTGCTAATACCCATTATATATTATGCAAATGTTTCAATGTCACAGTGTTTGTACAGCAATAACACAAACAGTTATGTGAACAAATATACAAAGTGCAAAAACCACAATTTAACATCAAAACCACTGTGTGTATATATACTGCTTCTGGTGATAATTTATGTGAACGTAGACCAATTGCGGTCTATTTACAGTAGTGCTATGCACTATAACACATTTAACCACTGTGAATGCACCATACTGACAGAGAAAGCCAACTCCACCATCTAAACCTTGTGGAACATGGATCTAAACATTGACCCATTTGCTGTCTTAATATCACTGCTTCATATTTGGCCAACCTACACACAAGCAACAAATTCCTAGCAGCAGATCAAGATCCCAAAATGGATATATGAGACATGACTGTGTATTGTAAATATTATAATAATATATATACACATATCACATGTCGAAGCATTAACATGTCAATAATATCATATAAAAACAAATAAATAATGGTTTGTTGCATCAACACAGCCACAATTTGTTCACAATGACACAACCTGGAAGACACATTGGAAGACAAACATTCATACAATCACAGGCAGAGAATGACTAATTAGTATTCTTAATTACAACATGCTTAGATTTGTATGCCATGATTCCTGATACTTATGCTGTAGCGATACTTCGTCACTTCAATAAATATGCCTATATTCTTCATTTTCGCATGCAGACATCATAACCATGATAAAAAGTGGACAAACACATCAGTAAATATCAGCAGATTTGGTAAATGCAAACAAACAATTACATTAACAGCATTGGTCATTAGTTTAACTCTAGTTTGTGATTAGGACATGGGTTTGATTTGTAACTCAAAATGTTGACCGTTTATAGAAACGATGACCAAAATTCAACCAGACTAATGTCATCACATAATAAAGGGAAATTGTGGACGACAAATACTTTCCATATATCAACATGCACAATATATAGGTTTAAATATGTCAATGGTAACATTTAAATTGTGTACCAACGTAATAGCTTCAGCGGTCTATGCTGGAGATATGGTAAGTGTCAAAGTATCACGGCTGTGTCCTGCACACCATGTCTAGTTGGATGAGATTACCTCCCTGTCGACCAGTCAGTGGACATTGAAGGTAGAAACATTTAGTTTCTATATATAAAAGATAACAACATGTTGAAATGCACATGTTGTGGTACACATGCCAGGTGTATAAACAGACAACTAAGAACATACACACAGCATTGAAAGCACCCATGGTACGTGCCTTTGAAGAAAGGCTGGCTAAAGAGTGGATAAACCAAAGCGACAACTGCACATGCCAAGTCAATATACTCTTTATGAACCAATGACAATGCACCTAATCTGTACAGAGGACCTGTGAGTATTATTTGTGAGTATAATACAGTATATCAAAACCATTTTCATGGTTTGAATGTACACAATTAAGGCATAACTGGTTTGTCACGAATACTGCTATCATATGTGTCCCCAGCAGAATTCCAAATTCTCTAGCAACAAACTATTTTGTGAAAATACAAATAGAAAGAACATTTGATTGACTTAATACAAAACACAACCATCAGAGGGCATGGTATTAATTTACGAAGTGGTTCAATAATCTGAAAAATGGAAATTTGTAGCCAATCGGTAATATCCTAACTATAATGCAAATTTTTAAATGTGACAGTTTTTTAATCTGACAGCAGTGGACACATATTTACATAAAAACATCACAACTTATAAAACACCATACATAATATCAGATAACCAGAAACATTCGGTACATACAGTCACAATCTGGACATACAGTTCAATCCAAACAAAGAAAGATGATATCCAATATATGACAGTTCAGGTCAGTGGATCTTTGAGATGATAACAATGGCTATCACCCAACAGAAAAGCCAACTCATCTTGGATTCCGCAGCAGTCCCTTTCGCTGGTGGAAATGCAGAGGCTAAAACACAAAAGACACACTTTGCATTGGACTTTGATAATTAAGAGTGTGGATGTGTGGAGAGTAGAGGGAAAAGAGGAAGACCGAGACTGAGAGGAGAGGACTGTGTGGAGATTCGGCAGGAGGGGGAGGGGAGAATGAGGGTGAAGAATGGGGGAGTGGAGACGGCAGTGAAACGGGATCAGTGACGAATAAGGGGGAAAAATTTATGACTGGTGTTGGTGCCAACCTCATCCCGGACTTCAGGGATAAAGGGGAGAGCAAGAAGATCTAAAATAACTGATGTTCAATTCACAAACAACAGACCAGTATCACTACTGCCACAATTCACAAACAACAGGCCAGTATCACTACTGCCACAATTCACAAACAACAGGCCAGTATCACTACTGCCACAATTCACAAACAATAGACCAGTATCACTACTGCCACAATTCACAAACAACAGGCCAGTATCACTACTGCCACAATTCACAAACAACAGACCAGTATCACTACTGCCACAATTCACAAACAACAGGCCAGTATCACTACTGCCACAATTCACAAACAACAGGCCAGTATCACTACTGCCACAATTCACAAACAACAGACCAGTATCACTACTGCCACAATTCACAAACAACAGGCCAGTATCACTACTGCCACAATTCACAAACAACAGGCCAGTATCACTACTGCCACAATTCACAAACAACAGACCAGTATCACTACTGCCACAATTCACAAACAACAGGCCAGTATCACTACTGCCACAATTCACAAACAACAGGCCAGTATCACTACTGCCACAATTCACAAACAACAGACCAGAATCACTACTGCCACAATTCACAAACAATAGACCAGTATCACTACTGCCACAATTCTCAAAAATATCAAAGCAAAATATTTCATGTGAGACTAGTTAATTATTTAAAGAAAAATTATACTTTAAATGACAACCACTATGGAAAAACAGATAAAAATGTAGCATTACTCAAACTAACAGAAGAAATCACTACGGATATTAATAAGAAAAAGGCAACTATAAGATTTTTACAGAACCTAAAATGTAATTTAAAACACTAGACAACAACAATGTTACTACATATATTTTAAATCCTTGTCAGTAAAGAATTGTTAATTGTTTGCTGTCACGTAATTATCTTTAAATATAAGAAAGAAAAAATTGACAAATTTGCTTTAGTCATCATGTCCGTATTATATGATACTCTGTAAATAAAACAAGTTACATAATATTACATACTAGTATTTCATTAAAAATAATCCGCATGATCTGCACACTGTTAAAATGCTACTCACCATTAAAATGTATAGATTTGGTAATATTGATGACCTTTATGTTTGTTGCAAATGTGTAGACGCACTCATAGTTAGCGGAGTCCTCCCGTACTACAAAAGAAGTCATGTTCAGTTATCATACCTGTATCACAGCATACACATAGCACATATTAGTCACAACTTACAGAACCAATATAAACAATCATGATCAGATACTGTAGGGTTTTAAATCTCCACCAGGTAGCAGCACTGAGTGATGCACTGCTTTGGTTGGAGCCACTGTTCTGACCACAAAACTCAGTTACTCAGATACTATAAAAACATCATTCACACGATTTACTCGGTGCTCATTGTTTGTTCTTATGTTCATCAGGTATGTGAAACCATCAACGCCATTTAATCATATTTATAAACATCAAAACCATACAGCATCATTCAAAAGTTCTTCAAAGTTTATGGTTGACAAATTTATCAGTTGTAAATGGTAATTAATATGCATATATTAAGAGTTCTAAAAAAGTCAACTAAGCATATTGCCTAAAATTGTGAGGTTTGATGAGAAAACAACTGTGTAAAAATCTCACAGCAATTCGTTGAAAGGGAGTGACTGCTCACATGACACAAATTATACCATTATATCTATATACAAATTTAACCCCACAATTTCAATATCTATATATAATTAAATATCTTGAAAACTACCGAACCAATATACATAACATTTTCACTGTTTTTTAATCAGACACGGTTTATTCACCGAATGAAGATCAATAAACAGATTAGGATTCCCTAACCCCAAACCCTGTATCTAACCCCAAACCCTATGTCTAACCCAAACCTAAAACAAAACAAAATAAAAAATTATAATAAAAATGTTAAATAGTTACAAACAGGTTAAAAGAAATGTTGTAAATATTGTTATCATGACAGTCATTTATTAGTTAACCCATCCAAAGATGTTTTCTAGTAAAAGTATTAATGTAATCACAGAGGCTGACAGATGAGAATCAATAATGAAACCCCCACTGACCAGGGTTTGTCTTCTGTATAGACATGAATTCTTGTCTCCCTGTCATGTTGTAGGCTGTTGAACTTGATGCAATGTCACTGCCGTTAACTCTCCATGTATGGCCTATGTTAGGATAATTCATAGTGAACCCGGCAATATAACAGGATATGTCAAGACTGTCTTTGGTCTCCTGCGTTGTCAATACTGCAAGGATATGGAAATACATTTGGAGAAACATTGCTTGTATACACATGTATATATATATATATATATTTATGGGTATATATATATTACCTATATATATATATATATATATATATATATATGTACCCACTTATACAAGCATATATATGTATATACCCATAATTGTTTTTCCTTTCCTGCAATATACACCTTCACTCTACCATTGTATATTCCCTCTTCAAGGGAAACAAGTCATGGTTTTGGGCCTATGCACCTATAAGAGTTACTAAAATGTAACCATTTGCAACTACAATTAAGAATGTCACGCTGGAGGATTACTGGATGGATTACTGGGAAAACCTTGTTGAACACATACTCTTGAGTGCCGAATAAGTGTCCCTATATGCATAGTTTTCTAGGGACGCCATGGCTTCACGTCAAATAAAAAAATTACTTTGGCGCTAAAAAAGACACATATACTAGTGACTTTTTCGCACTGTAGTATTATTTGTTTTGAATAATTTGCCTCCCTATACTGTTATTTGGCAATATACTATTATTAAATTTGATAGATTTGCCATCTTATACTGTTATTTGGCCTATACGTTTATTTGGCACTCGAGAGTAGCATCTTAATTTCATGGTCTGCACCATACTATTAGATAACCCGTCACGTGTGCTGTAATCTGGCAATATTCGCTCGACAAATTAAAATATATTTATATACATCTAGTCCTATACTTGCCAGTAGGATATGGCCATACTGTTTGCATCCAAACTCAACTTTTTGTTTCCTAAACTAGCCCTCTTTCTGATATAACATCCATTTTGATTGAGATTTTGCATTGGTTCTGTGTATACCGACCACGCTTAAAGCGTCATGCGGCAGTCTAGGTTACCTGCTTTCATAGAATTGTGCATGCACTTGTATCAAACAATCACATATATTTTTATATAAAAAATAATAATTATATATAAAAAATTATATATTTTTTGTAATTTTACGTCACTTTTTAACTGAAATTATTCACCACAAATAATCAACAAATATGTTGCATATGTCATATTTGTTTGCCTTTACGTAGCATAATATGCAGAAATAAAATAAAGCAGCTTTAAAATAGATTTAATTTTGCTGGCATTGAGTATGCCTACGATTGCCCTGTTCATATACTGTTATTTCGATAAGGAACTGGTAATTGGAGTTGGTATTTTGTAATTTATATTTTTGAGATGTAATATGAATTGGTAATGGTATGTGTAATTGTTACAATGTAATTGACCCCAAATCTGCACACAAACACCATTTCAACTTCTCCTGCATCCAGCTGCCATTGCTGCAAGAAAGGTGACCATTTTTACAATTCCAATACTGGAACGGCAGCCAGTGGATTTGAACCCTGGTCCTATGAGTTGAAAGTGCCATGTTCTACCTATGTGTTACTGCACCCCCTGACAGAAACAAAAACATATATCTACATGGTAGAAATTATTGTGACATAAATATAATGTTCATCCTTGAATGCATTGAAATTCCGGTTTATTGGCTGGTTTCATTGTTTACTACACAAGAAACTTGATTGACATCTTCGAATATATTTCGGCGATGGCTCATGACCTTCATCTGCAGACTGGTTTCGCTACAGATGTGGGCCAAAGAATGTGACCAGCAGTACACCGGGGAAACAGTAAGAACACCTGGCGCAAGAATAAAAGAACACCTATCTTGTCGCCATACCATCAGCCATCGGTGAACCAGGCCCTTAGCCACGGACCCATCTGCCCATCTTAAAGATGGGCAAACATTTGACAAAGATGGGTAAATAAAAATAAATGACCAATAATGGCTGTCATAGGTGCGAACACAAACAGAACACAGGCCATCAGTGATTAACAAAAGACAAAGGTTTTAGATCATGAGGAGAACTGATTTACACAAAAATTAACGAAACAATTAAAATTATTCATCGAACAAAACCTGCCCTGACATTGGTCAGAACCTACAGTAGTCCTTCTCCAGCTTGAAATATTAGGAGATGTCAATCAAGTTTCTTATAATAATTATTCATGCCAATAAACTAGGTAAATACTTACTGTACAAAACAGTAATTGTGATGGGAAAGTCGTTGTTGCCGTCGTCATGACATGTGTACTCCCCAGAATCGGAGATACTTGCTGCTTTCTTTATCAGAATACTTAGCACATCCCCTGATGGCTGCTTCTCAATCCAGGTCATTTCGAATTCACCGCCGATCTTCGCATCTATATTGAGCCTGCCATTCTTTGTGTTGCGAAACCATAACAGCTTCTTGACGCCGTTGCTCTTACAAGTGATGTTAAATTCTTCTCCAGCTTTGACATATAATGCCGGATAGTAGGGAGGATGTATGGACACATTTCCTGCAAGCATCAAGACAAAGTGTTAATGGAAAGCAGCCGCGTTATAAATACCTTCTCACATAGTCACGCCCAGAGCTAGGTGCAGGTATACAACATCAATTCAATAACTGTTCACATTTTAATTACACAAGATTTTGAATCAAATACAAGTACGCCATTTCAATTACATGCACAATTAACTGCAATTATGTTATGCGGTACCAACTGTTATTCCAGCCATTTCCAAAATGTTTACATTTTGTATGAATTTCATAAAAATGTATTACTGGGTAAGTATTATTATTTGGATATGTGTAAGACAACACTTGGGTTTTTTTGAGGTAATGTCTTGATATAAAAACATATTGTAATAAATCAAAATGTATGTAATTACTGCAATTACAGCACAAAATTAATACATTACAATTGCAGCATAATCTCAAAACCAGAATAAATTACAATTACAAAACAGCATTTTGTGCGTAATCAAATACAATTACATAATTTGACCCAACCCTGGTCATGTATGTGTTGTACATGTTTGTGAAATGTTACCATAAGATCAATAGGAACATGTCCCTGCAGTAATGTTAACACTATCTCTTTTCAGTAGTGTCTGCTTTGGCATAGTAGCACACACTAAACACACAACTCAACTAGTATAAATCAATCACTGCTGGTAATAGATCCTAAAAATCAATAAACAAAGTTAAAAAATATAAATAATATTATACAGGTGTAGTTGATTTCATGAAGCCCAGTAATGTTGATCATTGTGGCAAGTAAATCTTTTTATATTTTGTTATATTTACTTCCACTTTTGTTATTCCACAGCAAACAAATACACACTGAACATTATTTTTAATTTCTCTGTGCTTCAAAGCAGCAGGTAAATGCAGCAAGAAAACAATGTAATGTGTCTACAGACACCTCAACCCTGGTGACAGTCAGGACACCAACAGCACACACAGTTTTATGAACAGATCTACTTTTGACTAAGGGGCTATTTCAAAACACTCCACTACATGAAATTAATTAACCTCAGACCTGTTGTCCTTCATGCTGTAATCACGCAACCATGACATACCACACAGGCTTACATTTACTACACACACTAATGTTCATGATTGAAACAGAATGTGTCAGAAGTTGACCATGAACTGTGCTTTGAAAAAAATAAATGACATTTGACGGAAAAATACACCAATGCCAACTTTGCCACATGGATAAAAATAAATGATGTGTAATGGAAACATATACCAGTGCACAATGGTAAACAAACCTACTACTTAATGAAACCAATTTCATTTAATATCAAACATCAATGATTTGACATTACCCCTAAGAAGAAACGTCAACCTTGCCATATGTGCACTCAACCATGACCCAAGCACAAAACCACATGCAACATAAAATGGATTTTTGTTAGTCACATGGTGACAAGTCTTGTGACTGTCAGTACTGAGAACAACTAGAGCCACCCAGTTGAACGCACTGACTTTCCACAAGTATATGAGATAGTTATCAACACACACACCTGAACTATCCCAGATAAGGTGAGTTAAGTTATATATATATATTCTTAAATAAAACATGACAGATGTTAAATATATTAAGCACTGCTACCATTATCATGGCACAATGCCTGCTACCATGCACAGGACATTACGTGCATAATGTTCTTCTGTGTCGTAATATTATTATTAATTATGAAAGTTCATGAACATATTTTTACAGATACTAGCAAGTTTGCTTTTGTTAGATATATAATAAGAAAATGAAACAAATACTTTTGGTTTCATCAATGGAAAGTAAAACCAAAATTTTTTAAGGCATGATTTAGCATCATAACCTATGCTCAATGAATTCCATATTTGGCTAAATATGAGATTTTTAAGGCCTTTCATAAGGGCAATTTGCCCATATGAAATACAGCTGTTCCAAGAGATTTATTTATTTAACTTCATTTTTGTTATATATACAGTATTCTGAGAAAACTAAGGACAATATCTACTAATAAAAATCATGATTAATTTTTATGTCTTTCCCACGTACAACGGCTAAGACACCCAACCCAATATTTGGGCGTAGCACCTGAGGGGGGCCATATTAGTCTACACCTGTAGGTAGGCCTCAACCCTGAGGCCAAGTGTCATTGTCTCTCCTGTCTGGCATCGGCCGAAATTTGGGTGAGGTTTAACGACACTTTCGCTGAGATCTCAATTACACAATATATTAATAATTAGCCTAAACCATTGCTCAAGTCTCAGATTGAACTCTCAAATCTTTGGCTAACAAGTCCCAAAGTGCAATTAAAGTCGAACTTGTTAAGTTAAGAGCGAAGTCACGAAAAATGGAACAGTTGTGTAAAAATTAGGAGTGAATAATTTTCTTTCCTAAAATAATTTCTTTCCCATATAATGTTGTAGTATGGGGTTGAAAGTGTACCAAGGTGATAAGTAGAAGATAACTTACAGCCTGGTTTTTATTATATAGGATGATGAAATAGACCATTCACATTTTTGTGTCACGTCTGTCATACTTATAAATCTGTCTCCTGCAAACGTTTCCACAATGATAATTCTTTCTTTTGCTTGTAGAGGTGTATTATGATGGTAGTGATCAGACAAACATAGAAATGTTAGGTTTTCCATTGAAACTATCAAATGATAGTGCTGACAGCACAAAATTGAGTCCCTTTTTGAAAATCCAGTTGGAAAAGTTCCACCCAACATATTTGTTTTGAAAGAGAAATAATTTAACTGTCTGGTTATGTTCTACACTTCACACCTCACTCAGCATACCTCTCATGGGGCACTGATTTTCATAGATCCCATTCTACAGAACAAAAACCTGTGTGACAGATGCAACATTAATTGTGACAGGCATGACATAAACTTCAAGTTAAATCAAAAGAATTTTTATTTTCAAACTGTCTCTATGCTTGGTTGGGCTGTTGGCTCACATGATTAAAATCACTTTCTTTTTCACAAAATATGAAGAAAATTACTTTAATTAATATAGTAATACCTGGAAATCTGACTACATGTATATTGGTATTACCAATCTTCTTATGATGGCATACAAAGCAGCTATCTTCCTTTCAACATTTGTGTGCTTGGGACAGGCGCATTGAATACAATCACTGAACCTTGGGATCCTCACATTTGGCAGACGCAATTTTTTTAACATTGTGGACTTGTAAGGGAAGGCTGGATTTTCATCTCACAAGATTCTGTACGCATCTTCAACTGTCATGCTCAGAAGATACTTTGCCATGTGTTGTTTGAAAGCATCTGACACCATTTTCCCTGGTACAGCTGTGCTTGCCTTCTCTGAAGAAGAAATCCTGGATTCAATTCATCCATAGTGGGGAAATCTTGCCTTTTCTAAATTTGGCAGTCCCAGAGAGCATGCTAATGTCCCTGCACACTTTGCCTCTAGAAACAGCCAGCGTCTTAGCCATTTTTGAGATATTCTTGTCTTTTCTTTTTATTCTGGGGGTATGATTTGCTGATATTTTCTGCCAAAGTCCCTGTCCATGACCATCCCTTTAAATTCTGGCATTAAACTAGCTTGGTTTGTGCATTTGTTTTAACCATAATCCCACATTTCTTGCATGCTTTTCTTGAGGTAGGTGAAGCAGAGAAGATAATAGACTGAAGTGTTTCTGCTCTGTGTGCTCTGTGTTGTGGCATCCTTTACAGTAGTTTTCTATAGTATTAATATATGAGCTACCTGCTTGTGGTATTCAGTGCTTGGGGACCTTCCTTTTCTTCAGCTGCTTCTTCTGACATTTTCCCATCATCTTCATCAGCAACAGTGTCTTCTTCTGCCATGCTTTGCTTTATCATCCCTTTTTCCCTTTTTTCCTATCACGATCTTTTTCATTTAATCTATGATTTTTTGACCCGTCAATTGTTTTCTAGTATAGGCCTTCTTCTGCTTCTCATATTCTCTTCTTTCAGCAGGCATCATAAGTTTCACTTGTTTCTTTACTCTTCTCAATCTGACTGTCTTTCCCACCCTTTCAGCTTTAATCTGTCTATACTTCTGCTGTCTCAGTCTGTCAGTCGTTCGATGTTTCCTCTTTTCCCTCTCTGTCATAGTTGGCCACTTAGCATCCCGGTTCTTTCGGTTTTGTGTGGCATCCTTCTTTCAAATTTTCTAAAGTTTTTGTGAAATCTATTTTAACTTCTCGCTCCATTTCCTTTGGCGCTCTCTTGCCTTCAGCCTTTTCATTTCTGCTGGATCAGGATGATCCATTTTGCTGTATTGTAAGAATAAGGTAATCTCAGAACAATCATAATGATCGTTTTACAACAATGATATTCACTTCCTAATATCGTCAGCTCAACCATATGGTATCCAAATTTTTATCTGAAAAACTTCGTATCACTAGCCACTTCGCTTAAGTTTCAGGCAAGCCAAAAAATGTAATGACATATCACGTCTTCTCTTAAAAAACAAATACATTGTACTGTTCAATAACAAAGTTACATTATCTAAATGGACCTGATGGCACTTCTCCTTTGAGCCAAATAAATAATAGGGGATAGTAGCATGACACATCAAAAGCAGTCCAAAATGTGTTCATTTAGAATTTCTAATAAAAAAAATGCATATATGTTATACACATGGTGTGGGCAGCAAAATCAGATGTACTCATTTAGCTGGTTGAGGGAACTAATATTTTACTTTACTTGATATTCCGATACAATACCTGTGACCTTTTGAATAATTTACATCCTTAGATCAGATGATTTCAGTACAGACCCCTGAAAGGCACGAGTCAACATGTGGAAAGAAAATGGTGAATCACTAAGCTTAAGATATCTAAATATTTGGGGTTTGTCTTTTGTTTTACATGGGTAATTAGCATAATCTGTGGTGCCATCTGCATGATAAAATAACATTAACAAAATAGCTGTACACTACAGCCAACTATGAGTAGATTGCCAGCCAATTGTTGGCAAAATGATGATGTTTGGGATAATACAATGGTGGAAATTTTCAAGAAATAGGCATCTGTTTGTGAGTATCTAGTTAATAACATGTAATATAACATGGCTCATGTAGTTTTACTTTTTTTCATGCAATTTCAACCAAAGGTGGTTTATAAGTTTAGTTTACTCACAGGTGACATCATCGTGCTCATAAAGCATCTCATCTGCAACAATCCAGTTTTACCATTTGAAAGTGTACTGGCCTAGTACCTATTATTGTAAATTAGAATATTTTCCATACCAAAACATCTGGACATATGCCATATTAATACAGCAAATTGGTCTTTCTGGTACTTATGACGCATATGTCAGTGTGACAGACGCGACATTTTGAGGGACAGAATTGATAAATCCTTTGCTACTTCATAACACCAACTCACTGATTAATGATTAATTAATGCATAGCATATTTTTTTTCATATTTTCACCCTCTTACTTTTCTGGGAAAATAGGGTGTGACAGACCCGACATAAGGGGACAGAATTATTTTCAGTTTCCACTAAAAAAAATCTGTATGACTTATAATGTTTGTTCATTTTCTTTTTTGGAAATCAATTGAGGATGGGTTGTAAGGCATACCAAAATATTTATTTTAATTTAGCCATTTACCTTTTTTTAGACAGATTGTGATACAGCTACCGCCAAAAACTGCCGTCTCTTGAAAAACTAATTTTTGTTTTTACACATGAAATGCCATCATTGAAAGTTTTTTAATTTTTATGCAAAAATACCCCATTTTTAGGCCCTGAAATAACTGTAGAAGAGGCAAATCTTTATGAAACTTGCCAAAGTTGTGTTTGCTGGAAGATAAGACAATTTTTTATCGCTAAAAAAAATTAAAAGTGGGATATTAATCTAAACAACCGAACAGCGAAGCTCATAAGTTTAGAAAATGAAAGTGTTCAATTTTTTTTTACTTCATTCATAAACAAGGATTTGTCAAACACTTGTTATCATGATTTTTTATTGATTTAATTAATACTAAATAATAGTTTACTAATTAATACACATACTGCATCTTTGAAATGAAGGTTAGTCTGGGGCGTCACCTTTTCAGAGGGGGTAGGACAAAACCCCTTCTAGCTACTGGATTCAACATGAGCAGAATGTTAATTTCCCGTTGAGTCAGTTAGCTAAAATGCGCAAGTTATCGGCCCCACCCTGCCGATTCATCCGGCGGCCACAGGTGGGTCAGACTGTATTAGTGATGCACGTTACAGTACTTACTAATCTATGCCAATTCGATATAAAATACAATTGTGACAAACTACTTCTTCCTTGCCAATGACAGATCACTGCCAAGGCAAAGGCCACACATGCATTGTAAAACCCTGGCATTTGTAACACGGATACCTATTGGGTGATTCACATTGAATGATGTCAGTATCTTGGAGAAATACCATGGAAACACCAAAGCAAAAATGCCAGTCGAAGTTAGTTCCACAATGTTTGAAGGATATTACGCCAATTTACTTCATACTGGTGATACAAAGTAAGGAGGCAGACAATCCGATTAACAAAATAATGTGCCACGACATTCTGATTAATGTGATATTTGGCTGTGAATGTGAACTTTGGAGGCTTCGATTTGGAGTGAATTGAGAATGGCATAGATTTTTGCCCAGGCTCAGGGCAGGTCACATGATACGTCAACAACATAATGTTACTTTCAACAATTGCACGTTTCGCAAATAAAATTCACATTGAACTGCTTATTAAATTGATTACTTCATTTTATTGGTCTGCTAATTATAAGAAATGAATGACAATATTTGGTATGGTTTATATTTATTAAATTATTATTACTTTATTCTAATTTAAAGCAGTGCCTATTTTAACTTTTGCACACAAATTTTGCTTTATTACTGTACGTATATTTATAATTTATACATTTTTGTGGGGCCAGTTCAAACTCACTTTGGCTGGTTCAAAATAGAACTGGATCAGTAAAAAAAATCTGGACCAGTTCATTTTTTGGCTAATTTCAGACACTGTATAATAAGACCTAGGTCAACTTATAAATTTGATGAAAAAAGTTGTGATTTTTTATTCCTTTAAATAACGTTCTACTAATTCATACACATACACGGAACAACACTTTGAAATAAATGCACAAACATACGCCATTGTCATAACAAAGATATACAACTACAGACACTTGATTAAACACCTAAAACAGGTTAAAAATAATCTTCTGTGTTCTCTATACTCTACTCTGAAAGATTGTTAATCTTAAAATGTTAATGAAGGTATCACGTGTACACATTGTTAATTATGATTCTTTGGAACATGCTTTATCCTAGACATGTAAGTCCAAAAAACACTCCAAAAAATCAAATCATGTTGGTGGATGTGGTGGATGTATAAATTTTCATCTGAAATTATTATGAGTGACCTGTTACATCACCTTGCAAGATAAAAACAAAAATATTCTAATACCTCAAAATTAAGGTTAGCCTAGGGGTCATATCCCCATGGCATGGTATACTGACCTGGGTCAACCTACCAATGGATGGAAGCAAACATTTATTTTCAAGATTTTTTATTTCTTTCAGTAACATTCTACTAATTCATACACAAACTGCATGTAACATGTTGAAGTGAATGTAGAAATATTTGTCATTGTCATAACAAAGATCCTACTACAGACACTTAATTGTGTTAATGAACAACACATAGTCCCTTAACAATGTTTGAACATTGTTTTATTGGGGGAGGTTTACTGAACTGGCTAGGGGCCAGTCACAATTGTCAAATTACTTACCTATTCGTACAAAGAATACTATATAATTCTCAGATCCCGTAACCTTCTGATCCCTCCCTTAATTAGTATTTAAAATGTTGCTAATTTTCCAGATTTAAAAACATTGATGTAACAATGTTATGACCCAGTTCATGTACATAACACAAACGATAGTACTTAACCACCAGAAATGTTTAAAAAACATTTATCTACCATGGTGTCATATTGATAATTGTTTATCATGAAGTTGTGAATGTCCAAGATATTGGACCATATTATTATCACGCTGTGAACGGTTACGCAACTTCAAACAATATGACACAACAGTGGTCATATTTTGCATGCGACCAACGTTTAAAAATTTAGTACGTGGGCACTGACTCCCCTCCCCTTAATATGCGGGCACTGACTCCCCTCCCCTTAGTATGTAGGCATTGACTCCCCTCACCTTAGTATGTGGGCACTGACTCTCCTCCCCTTAATATGCGGGCACTGACTCCCCTCCCCTTAATATGTGGGCACTGACTCCCCTCCCCTTAGTATGTGGGCATTGACTCCCCTCCCCCTTAGTACATGGGCATTGACTCCCCTCCCCTTAGTATGTGGGCATTGACTCCCCTCCCCTTAGTACATGGGCAGTGACTCCCCTCCCCCTTAGTACATGGGCATTGACTCCCCTCCCCCTTAGTACGCATAGGTAAATGTTGACAATTGTCAATGACCTCTTAGCATACATGGCCAGTCTGTCTAGCTGTCAATATCAGACTGATAACATTGATTGCTAGGCCAGCAAAAATACCCCATTTTTAGGCCCTGAAATAACTGTAGAAGAGGCAAATCTTTATGAAACTTGCCAAAGTTGTGTTTGCTGGAAGATAAGACAATTTTTTATCGCTAACAAAAATTAAAAGTGGGATATTAATCTAAACAACCGAACAGCAAAGCTCATAAGTTTAGAAAATGAAAGAGTTCCATTTTTTGTTACTTCATTCATAAACAAGGATTTGTCAAAACACTTATCATGATTTTTTATTGATTTAATTAATACTAAATAATAGTTTACTAATTAATACACATACTGCATCTTTGAAATGAAGGTTAGTCTGGGGCGTCACCTTTTCAGAGGGGGTAGGACAAAACCCCTTCTAGCTACTGGATTCAACATGAACAGAATGTTAATTTCCCATTGATTCGGTTAGCTAAAATGCGCACGTTATCGGCTCCACCCTGCCGATTCATCCGGCGGCCACAGGTGGGTCAGACTATATTAGTGATGCACGTTACAGTACTTACAAATCTATGCCAATTCGATATAAAATACAATTGTGACAAACTACTTCTTCCTTGCCAATGACAGATCACTGCCAAGGCAAAGGCCACACATGCATTGTAAAACCCTGGCATTTGTAACACGGATACCTATTGGGTGATTCACATTGAATGATGTCAGTATCTTGGAGAAATACCATGGAAACACCAAAGCAAAAATGCCAGTCGAAGTTAGTTCCACAATGTTTGAAGGATATTACGCCAATTTACTTCATACTGGTGATACAAAGTAAGGAGGCAGACAATCCGATTAACAAAATAATGTGCCACGACATTCTGATTAATGTGATATTTGGCTGTGAATGTGAACTTTGGAGGCTTCGATTTGGAGTGAATTGAGAATGGCATAGATTTTTGCCCAGGCTCAGGGCAGGTCACATGATACGTCAACAACATAATGTTACTTTCAACAATTGCACGTTTCGCAAATAAAATTCACATTGAACTGCTTATTAAATTGATTACTTCATTTTATTGGTCTGCTAATTATAAGAAATGAATGACAATATTTGGTATGGTTTATATTTATTAAATTATTATTACTTTATTCTAATTTAAAGCAGTGCCTATTTTAACTTTTGCACACAAATTTTGCTTTATTACTGTACGTATATTTATAATTTATACATTTTTGTGGGGCCAGTTCAAACTCACTTTGGCTGGTTCAAAATAGAACTGGATCAGTAAAAAAAATCTGGACCAGTTCATTTTTTGGCTAATTTCAGACACTGTATAATAAGACCTAGGTCAACTTATAAATTTGACGAAAAAAGTTGTGATTTTTTATTCCTTTAAATAACGTTCTACTAATTCATACACATACACGGAACAACACTTTGAAATAAATGCACAAACATACGCCATTGTCATAACAAAGATATACAACTACAGACACTTGATTAAACACCTAAAACAGGTTAAAAATAATCTTCTGTGTTCTCTATACTCTACTCTGAAAGATTGTTAATCTTAAAATGTTAATGAAGGTATCACGTGTACACATTGTTAATTATGATTCTTTGGAACATGCTTTATCCTAGACATGTAAGTCCAAAAAACACTCCAAAAAATCAAATCATGTTGGTGGATGTGGTGGATGTATAAATTTTCATCTGAAATTATTACGAGTGACCTGTTACATCACCTTGCAAGATAAAAACAAAAATATTCTAATACCTCAAAATTAACGTTAGCCTAGGGGTCATATCCCCATGGCATGGTATACTGACCTGGGTCAACCTACCAATGGATGGAAGCAAACATTTATTTTCAAGATTTTTTATTTCTTTCAGTAACATTCTACTAATTCATACACAAACTGCATGTAACATGTTGAAGTGAATGTAGAAATATTTGTCATTGTCATAACAAAGATCCTACTACAGACACTTAATTGTGTTAATGAACAACACATAGTCCCTTAACAATGTTTGAACATTGTTTTATTGGGGGAGGTTTACTGAACTGGCTAGGGGCCAGTCACAATTGTCAAATTACTTACCTATTCGTACAAAGAATACTATATAATTCTCAGATCCCGTAACCTTCTGATCCCTCCCTTAATTAGTATTTAAAATGTTGCTAATTTTCCAGATTTAAAAACATTGATGTAACAATGTTATGACCCAGTTCATGTACATAACACAAACGATAGTACTTAACCACCAGAAATGTTTAAAAAACATTTATCTACCATGGTGTCATATTGATAATTGTTTATCATGAAGTTGTGAATGTCCAAGATATTGGACCATATTATTATCACGCTGTGAACGGTTACGCAACTTCAAACAATATGACACAACAGTGGTCATATTTTGCATGCGACCAACGTTTAAAAATTTAGTACGTGGGCACTGACTCCCCTCCCCTTAATATGCGGGCACTGACTCCCCTCCCCTTAGTATGTAGGCATTGACTCCCCTCACCTTAGTATGTGGGCACTGACTCTCCTCCCCTTAATATGTGGGCACTGACTCCCCTCCCCTTAATATGCGGGCACTGACTCCCCTCCCCTTAATATGTGGGCACTGACTCCCCTCCCCTTAGTATGTGGGCATTGACTCCCCTCCCCCTTAGTACATGGGCATTGACTCCCCTCCCCTTAGTATGTGGGCATTGACTCCCCTCCCCTTAGTACATGGGCAGTGACTCCCCTCCCCCTTAGTACATGGGCATTGACTCCCCTCCCCCTTAGTACGCATAGGTAAATGTTGACAATTGTCAATGACCTCTTAGCATACATGGCCAGTCTGTCTAGCTGTCAATATCAGACTGATAACATTGATTGCTAGGCCAGCAAAAATATCCCATTTTTAGGCCCTGAAATAACTGTAGAAGAGGCAAATCTTTATGAAACTTGCCAAAGTTGTGTTTGCTGGAAGATAAGACAATTTTTTATCGCTAACAAAAATTAAAAGTGGGATATTAATCTAAACAACTGAACAGCAAAGCTCATAAGTTTAGAAAATGAAAGTGTTCCATTTTTTGTTACTTCATTCATAAACAAGGATTTGTCAAAACACTTATCATGATTTTTTATTGATTTAATTAATACTAAATAATAGTTTACTAATTAATACACATACTGCATCTTTGAAATGAAGGTTAGTCTGGGGCGTCACCTTTTCAGAGGGGGTAGGACAAAACCCCTTCTAGCTACTGGATTCAACATGAACAGAATGTTAATTTCCCATTGATTCAGTTAGCTAAAATGCGCACGTTATCGGCCCCACCCTGCCGATTCATCCGGCGGCCACAGGTGGGTCAGACTATATTAGTGATGCACGTTACAGTACTTACAAATCTATGCCAATTCGATATAAAATACAATTGT
Organism: Lamellibrachia columna; assembly: GCA_963662155.1. Lineage (NCBI taxonomy): Eukaryota > Metazoa > Annelida > Polychaeta > Sabellida > Siboglinidae > Lamellibrachia > Lamellibrachia columna. Next base: position 4,836,486 of record OY759273.1, read on the forward strand.
GACAAACTACTTCTTCCTTGCCAATGACAGATCACTGCCAAGGCAAAGGCCACACATGCATTGTAAAACCCTGGCATTTGTAACACGGATACCTATTGGGTGATTCACATTGAATGATGTCAGTATCTTGGAGAAATACCATGGAAACACCAAAGCAAAAATGCCAGTCGAAGTTAGTTCCACAATGTTTGAAGGATATTACGCCAATTTACTGCATACTGGTGATACAAAGTAAGGAGGCAGACAATCCGATTAACAAAATAATGTGCCAAGACATTCTGATTAATGTGATATTTGGCTGTGAAAGTGAGCTTTGGAGGCTTCGATTTGGAGTGAATTGAGAATGGCATAGATTTTTGCCCAGGCTCAGGGCAGGTCACATGACACGTCAACAACATAATGTTACTTTCAACAATTGCACGTTTCGCAAATAAAATTGACATTGAACTGCTTATTAAATTGATTACTTTATTTTATTGGTCTGCTAATTATAAGAAATGAATGACAATATTTGGTATGGTTTATATTTACTAAATTGTTATTACTTTATTCTAATTTAAAGCAGTGCCTATTTTAGCTTTTGCACAAAAACTTTGCTTTATTACTGTACGTATATTTATAATTTATAAATTTTTGTGGAGCCAGTTCAAACTCACTTCGGCTGGTTCAAAATAGAACTGGATCAGTAAAAAAAATCTGGACCAGTTCATTTTTTGGCTAATTTCAGACACTGTATAATAAGACCTAGGTCAACTTATAAATTTGACGAAAAAAGTTGTGATTTTTTATTCCTTTAAATAACGTTCTACTAATTCATACACATACACAGAACAACACTTTGAAATAAATGCACAAACATACGCCATTGTCATAACAAAGATATACAACTACAGACAATTGATTAAACATCTAAAACAGGTTAAAAATAATCTTCTGTGTTCTCTATACTCTACTCTGAAAGATTGTTAATCTTAAAATGTTAATGAAGGTATCACGTGTACACATTGTTAATTATGATTCTTTGGAACATGCTTTATCCTAGACATGTAAGTCCAAAAAACACTCCAAAAAATCAAATCATGTTGGTGGATGTGGTGGATGTATAAATTTTCATCTGAAATTATTACGAGTGACCTGTTACATCACCTTGCAATATAAAAACAAAAATATTCTAATACCTCAAAATTAAGGTTAGCCTAGGGGGTCATATCCCCATGGCATGGTATACTGACCTGGGTCAACCTACCAATATGATGGAAGCAAACATTTATTTTCAAGATTTTTTTATTTCTTTCAGTAACATTCTACTAATTCATACACAAACTGCATGTAACATGTTGAAGTGAATGCAGAAATATTTGTCATTGTCATAACAAAGATCCTACTACAGACATTTAATTGTGTTAATGAACAGCGATGTATACAGATTTAACTCCTAAAACAGGTTCACAATTATCTTCTATGTTTTTGATGTACATACCTTTCTCTGAAAGATTAATTATTAATTTTTTAAATGTTAATTTAAAAGTGATGTGAACGCATTGTTTGGAAAAAGCTTACTCCTAACTATCCATCTAAGTAACAAATCATAAAACATAAAATTGGAGGATATATTACTTTTTCATCTTCAATTGTCAGTGGTGACCTGTTATGTACACCAAATTGCAACAGGAAAAAAATATTCTATTAAATTAATTTGGGGGAGGGGTCATTTCCCTATAGGGTGGGTTACTTTCCCATGAGTGTAGGACATAAAGCCCTCACGGACAAAAGCTCTCATCTTTTCAGAGGTTAGGACAAAACCTCTACTAGCTACTGGTACCAGCATGAGCAGAATGTTAGTTGGATGTGGCTTCTTTTTTAGCAATTCAGTACAAACTAATTAAAAAATACTTAGATTTAACTCAAGAAAAACTCTGATTTCTGCAAAGCATATTATTTTTATATTTATCTTTTTTACATTACATTTCAACAGTCAGTCCCAATGCTCATTAGGTGAAGTGGGAACAATATCAGTATAGGCATACTGAGAGGGTGAATTACTGTGAGTAGGCGAAAAGGGAGAGCTATCCAAATGCAGGGTAGGGAATAATATCATTACATGAAATGGTGGATGGACGGGGTGAAGGTTGTAGCCTCTGTTTACATAGTACTCCGTGTAATTAAATACTGAAATTAATAAATCAAGCAAACTTTAAATTACATTTCAGGGCTCTACACTAACTCCTAGAAGGCACTTGTCCTGTAGGACAAGTAGCGAGTCATGTTTACTTGTTCCACTAAAACTATATTTGACCCCCCTGAAAACTACAAACACATTGAATTACTATTGCATGATATAACACACACCTGGATGTATATAATATCCAGGATGATGTTTCTAACAAATGTTTTACTGCATTTTTTGAGTTTAGAAGAAAAAATTATTCTAAGAAACAAGATAGCGTTTGCCAACTTTTACTGTGTTAAAAAGTAATTCTGCAAATTCTGACTGAATAGAAATAACTGAATTACAATGCACACTTAGACACAATTGTTGTCATGTTTACAAATAACAACAGTGCATATTTAGCAAGAACTATCATATTCTGCATGGAACAAACACAGCTAGCACTGCTAGCGGTCCAGTGTGTTGTATATGGCAACAACATGCAACAAACACAGCTAGCACTGCCAGCGGTCCAGTGTGTTGTATATGGCAACAACATGCAACAAACACAGCTAGCACTGCTAGTCCAGTGTGTTGTATATGGCAACAACATGCAACAAAATAAACGGCTAAAAAGTATTGCATTAATAAAACAGAATAAATTAACCGTTAATTAAAGTGCTTTTCATTATGACCTATGTATACTGTGAATGCAACTAAACTGAAAAATCACTCATGCTTGTGAGTGTATGGCTATTATTATGTGTTCCAGTGTAGCAATAATGTTAAAAATACAAAACATAAAACAGGCATATATGTCAGATGGCTATGTAAGAGGGCATTAAATAAGGAACAGTGACAGCGCGTTCGTGTTTTCAATGGAACAGAGTTGCTGTCCTACTGAGTACGCTAGTTTCTGAAGTACTACATGCACCACCTGGTGATTATATTGGCAGTAGTCGCATGAAATAACAAATTCCATTAAACATTATTTATTTTGGGTGTTAATAAGTCAAAACCTTTCAGTCTTTTTATTAAAATGAAAAATAAATGCAACAGCATCAACTTGTCCAGTGGGACAAGTGTCCAGGATTATGTACTTGTCCTACACTGGTAACTACTTGTCCCGGACAAGCGGACAAGCATTAATGTTGAGCCCTGCATTTGATTAGTTTCTTCATATGTGTATACATGGGTCTTTAGCACTACTGACATGCATCACTAAAGGTAACTCATTTTATTAGTTTCTTCATATGTATACCTGGGTCTTTAGCACCACTGACACGCCTCACTAAAGGTAACTCTATTACAAGACAACACTAATTATGCTTACCCATGCTAAAAGAACTTAAAGAAGCCACATCCAATTAACTTTCTGCTCATGTTGAAGCCAGTATCTAGTAGGGGTTTAATCCTACCCCCTCTGAAAAGGTGAGAGTTTTTGTCAATGAGGGCTTGTGTCCGAAACCCCTTTCCCAGAGGGGAAGCCTGTGGTAAAGTGACCCACAGGTCAATATACTAAATGGTATTTTGACCCATTGTTCGCCTTTCCCCAGGTCACAATACACTGAATACAGCACCCAGCTAATTTACCCGAATATGGCACTCCACATGCAGCAAAACAGTGCCGGTCAACAGTGTCATTTTAGCGTTAATAAAGGGTAGTTTTAGTTTAAATCATTCCCACCAACACATTAGGCGTTGTCATTTCATATTGATTTCGCACAATTCCTAGTGACTAGTGGTACTGTTATTTACGCCTATGGACAGGGCTGGGTCCAATTACACAAAATTATATCAATTACAATTACATTTAATTTTGTATTTCAATTAATATTAGTCATAATTTTCCAAATCAATTACAATTACACTGTTTCAATTTCAATTACATTATGCGGAACCAAATATATTCAGCATTTGTTAATTATGTATTTGTGCATGTTTTGCTCAATTTCAATATTTTGTACACAATTGATAAACAAATATAACGGTAATGTTTGTACATTTTGTTGAATTGTGACGTTGAATTATACTAAATAAAAAGACAGCAGTTTAAAACATATTTTATTATATAAAAATACAATGCAGTATCCAGACATAATCCTACAGGACATGTTCCTTACAGACAAAATCACACAATATGAAAAGTGACCAAAATCCCACAGGACAAATTTTTTTTTTTTAAATTGGACAAAATCCTACAATATTTATTTTTAGTTCTTCTCTAAGCATCCCTTCTAGTTTTGCAGACATTTATCCGTGTGCATTTCTTACACTTTTCTTCGGAAAATACTAAAAATAGGGTATGATGTATTTACTTTGAGGTTATAGCTCCTGCTCTAAGCTAACATTCTTAATTAGTCTGCCCTTTGCTTTGTGTTGGGAATGGGGAGAGGCCATATAAATGGTCCTTGCCACCTGACCTGTCTCCAATCCACCACAACACAACAAGGGGTGACATTCGCTTGCTAACTGTGCAAAGTTTCATGGAGTTGAAATTTTCTGAAGCAATATCAAGCTACAGGTCTTTTCATGTTGTTTGAATACCAGCTTAGCCTTTGCCTGACAATGTCTGTGCATTGTTTATTGCTTCCTGGCTGTTACCAACTTACTGAAAAGGCTAATCGCTAAGGCTACCCACCACTAGCACCACGGACCAGTACCCACCAGACAGTGAATACTGTAACTTAGATATAAATATATAAGCAGGTGTTATTATTAGTCTTGATTTTCAACTCATGTGAGACTTAAATTATATTTTTATTGACAATTCGTTCAGGTAGTTTGTGATATGAAACATACTGTAAATGATTGTAATTGAAATAAATTTTCAATTATACAAAATATAACAATTACAGCAAAATTTTGAAACCATAATCAATTACAATTACAAAATTTTGCTGTAATCAATTACAATTACATAACTGGACCCAGCCTTGCCAATGGATAGATCGGCAACCACAGAGTATCAGCAACCACAGAGTATCTGCAACCACAGAGTATCAATGTCATAAATAAGATTAAGAAGCAGAATTGTAAGAAATCATGGAACAGGGCCAACACAGTCCCTCAACAATGTTTGAACATTGTTTTATTGGGGGAGGTTTACTGAACTGGCTAGGGGCCAGTCACAATTGTCAAATTACTTACCTATTCGTACAAAGAATACTATATAATTCTCAGATCCCGTAACCTTCTGATCCCTCCCTTAATTAGTATTTAAAATGTTGCTAATTTTCCAGATTTAAAAACATTGATGTAACAATGTTATGACCCAGTTCATGTACATAACACAAACGATAGTACTTAACCACCAGAAATGTTTAAAAAACATTTATCTACCATGGTGTCATATTGATAATTGTTTATCATGAAGTTGTGAATGTCCAAGATATTGGACCATATTATTATCACGCTGTGAACGGTTACACAACTTCAAACAATGTGACACAACAGTGGTCATATTTTGCATGCGACCAACGTTTAAAAATTTAGTATGTGGGCACTGACTCCCCTCCCCTTAATATGCGGGCACTGACTCCCCTCCCCTTAGTATGTAGGCATTGACTCCCCTCACCTTAGTATGTGGGCACTGACTCTCCTCCCCTTAATATGTGGGCACTGACTCCCCTCCCCTTAGTATGTGGGCATTGACTCCCCTCCCCCTTAGTACATGGGCATTGACTCCCCTCCCCTTAGTATGTGGGCATTGACTCCCCTCCCCTTAGTACATGGGCAGTGACTCCCCTCCCCCTTAGTACATGGGCATTGAATCCCCTCCCCCTTAGTACGCATAGGTAAATGTTGACAATTGTCAATGACCTCTTAGCATACATGGCCAGTGCGCGGCCAGTTCAGCCTCATGGGTGGTCTCATAGGCGGTCCAAAGTGGATGTTGTTCTCTTGATAAGTTGTTAGGATAGTGTGTATACTTCCACATTGTTCATATCAATATGACAATATAGGTTTTAGTCGTTATCTATTCAAAGTAATTATAATCTTATAAAGATGTAAAGTCTCCATTTTCCTGTGTTTCTACAAACTCGCCGTTTTCTCCATTTTCCTGTGTTTCTACAAACTCGTTGTTTTCTCCATTTTTCCTGCATTTCTACGAATTCCCCGTTTTCTCGAGGCTGGGTTGCGCCACCTGTAGACTGACTGACATGAATTCAATATACACCAAAACAATAGCATAATCAAGTGTAGTTGAGTACTCGAGTACATGTGTGCCGAGTACATCGGCCCCAGGTCTGGAAGGCATACACAAAACCTATGCAGTCTCAAACAAACGTCTATTTTATCAGAAAGAAGAATAGTTTAGTAAACTAAGGTCAGAATATGTTACATAAGTTGAGTTTTTAATGCAAACAGCATGGTCATATCCTATTGGCAAGCACAGGAATAGGTGTATACAAATATATTTTAATTTGGTGAGTGAATTTTGCTAGACTATGACACTCATGATGTAGGGTCATACATGGGGGGGGCTGTCTTGACGATCGCTATGTTCGTTATTAAAAGATTGTTTTCCTGTCTAGCTGTCAATATCAGACTGATAACATTGATTGCTAGATTAGTTGTGGGGTATATTCCAATTGAATTCCAACGGAAAAAGAATGCGGACACTACCAAGCATCAGTGAAGTCCGCCATGGTGGGCGAAAAGTTGGTGTGCCGGCAAAACGCTCTACAAAATATCAGCCTATTGCATCCCAACCCCTGGAAAAATATAACAGAGAATGCATGTGCGTAATGGCTTGATGAGGAGGACTTAGACATTCATTGGACACCAATAATCCCCTTGGGCACCAATTAAAACTAGCTTGTGTCTTTTAGTGTATCCTGACTCTTGAGTCATGGCTGTATCAGCACAGAGATCAAAGAACTCCCAAGCACAATCACACAATGTCATATTAAACGTACATAAACATGGACCTTTGATTTACTATTAGTTATACAAACACATATATTTTCCATGCGAACTACGAATCAATGAAGACATGCAACAGATATAAAATAGATGTATGCATAATAGGTCAGGCAGGGGAGGGTCTTTCGTAATTTTAGGGGGGGGGGGTGTATAGGCCAGTGTTACTGTTATGAAGCATGACAAGCCAGACACCAGACAAGTCTCGAAGAGGGTGGGGATCTAAAAGTCACAAATTAGCGTGGCATACTTATGTTATGGATACTATTATTGGATAACCACAAAATTCAGACTTTTCATGGTAGTGGTGACACCTGCCAGGACTAGTACATGCGAGTGTTTATCATTATGAATTTATGGAGGGGTGAACATGGTCATACAGTCAATGCAAGGCCTGGGGCCTCTGACTGGGTATCTGGCAACTTTCTAATTAGTTATGTCTTATGACGTTTTGTTGTTATGACTTGGTCACTCGCTCGCTAACCCCACCCCTCGCGAACACCTCATCGATTCGTTTAGGAATATAACTTACCTGTAACTTGAACACTCGTCGGTGGTGCTACCAGAAACAACGCCAATAAAATACCCAAAGGCTGTATTCTATATACATACATTTTAACAAACCCGTCTAAGTAGCCGGTAGTGTAAAAACCCATTTCTTCGTGACTTCCGGTGTTATGACTTATGTTTGTCTCGCCAGATGGCGCAACTATAGTAAGGGAAGGCAGTGTTAGATGAGCCATTTTTCATTCTTTTTGATGTCTAGGGCGCAATCATATTCATAAGGCAAAATTGTTTTTACTCACATAAACTATGATTATTAATATATAATTTTATACCAAGATAATATATCTAGCATGCATAGATAATTATATCTAGCTGATTCAAATAGGGTTAGTAAGCTGGCTCAATTAACACTTGGTGTAGGGTAAGTTGAGCCACAGTCAATGCAGCGTCAGTTGCGTAAATGCTTTATTTGTATAATTTACGTAGGCCTTGTACAAAGAATTCACAACAACTCAGCCAACACATCTACCCAATGGGTACAACACGTCTCTGACAAGTCTACACGCTTAATTAATAAGTCAACGCACTTAATTAATAATTTATAGACTTAAAAATTATAGGTAAATCGCAACCAGTGTAACTAACTGCTATAATGAATGTTGTCTTGTAGCTATCCGATGTCCCAATTTGCTTGGAAACATGAATTCCTTGATATATTTTGAGGTAAAGAATACTCGTCTTCGTTCTTTAACCGCTGGTCAACTAAACCTCCCTTGCCTTGGGTCTTGGGTGGCTCAATTAATTAACTAGCCCCGTTTCGACAATTAAACTTCTCATTATTCCATTAATGCGTGAAGTGATGCAAATAATCTTCTTCTCTGTGCATAGTTAAACCATTTGTAAGCGCACAAACAACAAAGTCTGGTCATGAGCGTTGATAGTTTACACACCAGCAGATATTAATCACAATTCCTAAAAGTTTCGAAAAACATCATAAAACATACTTCTAGCTCACATGTTCAGACTGTTGTGAAAAACGTTACCTATTATACGTCAATCGTGTTCTAATAACGTATTCAATCACTGCGTGGTACCATGTAACTGTCGCTGCTGTAGTTTCCTGGGAAACATGGGTGGCTCAACTAACCCAGTGGCTCAACTATATATAACACTGCCTTCCCGTACGCGAATTTTTTTCCCCCATAATTGGTCCTGGCAAGCAGCGCCTTAGGCGGACATGGTTGGCTGCTGAGAATAGTTGACCTCCGAACTCTCTAATTCATAACAGCAATACACGTGTTCAATTGAACCTATGTCAACAATGACACGTGGCTTGAACTTGACCTGTTGAAAATAACGGTAATTTCACTTGCACTTGTTTTGATAAATCAAACAGTTTTTTGTAATTGTACAAAATATAACAAACACATGAAATCAACATGGATTACTCTTAGAATTGTGCCGCCATAAAAGCAGGGACAAACTTTCAGTCAATCAATAATTATTTATTACAGTCATATAAAACAAACAAAACAAGCCATGAGAACAATATGAGAAGGTATAACAAACATTATTGCTAACAATATCACTCGATTAAAAAGATTATGTGCCATGAAAGCTTAGACAACAAATATTGACTATTTTGAGAAAACAAATAATAGAACATGGCAAAAAGGCATTCCATGTTTCATGTTTTAATGCCTGTAAAGCTAATTAGAGAAAAACCTGGTCTATGTCAACCAAATATTTACAAGAACTTTTCCAAATTATTTTACAGTTCGGGTTAATAAAGTGACTGATCAATTCACTTTTCTGCAACAAAAATAACGAATATTTTACTCGTATTGAGCATGAACATTATAAACAAATCAACAAGTCTGGTAGCACCAATCTTAAAGACAACCTATATAAACTACACGTGTGTCTTTATTCACATTTAAAGACAAACCAATAAGGATATAACTAATGTTATTGACCATCTTCATGCAAAATGTAGTTGTGGTCAAATGGCATGTTCACAAAATTATTAAACACTGCAAAATTTGAATTAACTGAACAACTAAGAATAATAATAAACCAAACTCAATGATCAAGAAATTATAAGTCAATACTGAGTTATGGCAGACTAATTTACCTATAAAAGTAAAAAATTAATGCTCCATTGGTGCCATAATGTAACATAAATGAAGAAAATATAAAAAAAGGAAAAAGTAAAATTCGGACTCACAAAGCTTCGAACGCGAAACTCCACAACTGAAGTCAGGCGTTTCACCACTGCACCACCCAATCTACGCCGAATAAAAGTGACAGCTTCATGATATAAATTCATCAAATTGTTTGCTAAGATTAATATATAATATATCAATGATTTTCAATACTTCCACATATGAAAAACATTAAGAAAAAGGGCCAACACTCACCTGTAGTGCAGTTATTTCTTAAACATTTAGTTTCAAGCAACGCGCTATTTTTTATTTTTCCACCACAAACGCTGGCAAGAGTTCAGAGGTCAGCAATTCTCCGTAGCCAATCACGACCAAGCGAGGCGCTGCTTGCCAGGACCAATTATGGGAGAAAAAAATTTCGCGTACGGGAAGCGGAAGTATTGAAAATCATTGATATATTATATATTAATCTTAGCAAACAATTTGATGAATGTATATCATGAAGCTGTCACTTTTATTCGGGGTAGATTGGGTGGTGCAGTGGTGAAACGCCTGACTTCAGTTGTAGAGTTTCGCGTTCGAAGCTTTGTGGGTCCGAATTTTCCTTTTTCCTTTTTTTATATTTTCTTCATTTATGTTACATTATGGCACCAATGGAGCATTAATTTTTTACTTTTATAGGTAAATTAGTCTGCCATAACTCAGTATTGACTTATAATTTCTTGATCATTGAGTTTGGTTTATTATTATTCTTAGTTGTTCAGTTAATTCAAATTTTGCAGTGTTTAATAATTTTGTGAACATGCCATTTGACCACAACTACATTTTGCATGAAGATGGTCAATAACATTAGTTATATCCTTATTGGTTTGTCTTTAAATGTGAATAAAGACACACGTGTAGTTTATATAGGTTGTCTTTAAGATTGGTGCTACCAGACTTGTTGATTTGTTTATAATGTTCATGGTCATGCTCAATACGAGTAAAATATTCGTTATTTTTGTTGCAGAAAAGTGAATTGATCAGTCACTTTATTAACCCGAACTGTAAAATAATTTGGAAAAGTTCTTGTAAATATTTGGTTGACATAGACCAGGTTTTTCTCTAATTAGCTTTACAGGCATTAAAACATGAAACATGGAATGCCTTTTTGCCATGTTCTATTATTTGTTTTCTCAAAATAGTCAATATTTGTTGTCTAAGCTTTCATGGCACATAATCTTTTTAATCGAGTGATATTGTTAGCAATAATGTTTGTTATACCTTCTCATATTGTTCTCATGGCTTGTTTTGTTTGTTTTATATGACTGTAATAAATAATTATTGATTGACTGAAAGTTTGTCCCTGCTTTTATGGCGGCACAATTCTAAGAGTAATCCATGTTGATTTCATGTGTTTGTTATATTTTGTACAATTACAAAAAACTGTTTGATTTATCAAAACAAGTGCAAGTGAAATTACCGTTATTTTCAACAGGTCAAGTTCAAGCCACGTGTCATTGTTGACATAGGTTCAATTGAACACGTGTATTGCTGTTATGAATTAGAGAGTTCGGAGGTCAACTATTCTCAGCAGCCAACCATGTCCGCCTAAGGCGCTGCTTGCCAGGACCAATTATGGGGAAAAAAAATTCGCTTCCCGTACAGGGGAAATGAAACAAACGCGCGTGGCTCTGTATACGCCGTCGTGTCGTCGTTACACCAGCTAAAACCGTTTGTTTAGAAACCGGGCAGATCGTACGGTTGTGAAAAAAACATAATTATAATTTCACCAGTTTCCGAGAGACGCTGTCAAGGGCCTGCTAAGCTGCAGCTGAGCCTGAGCCGAGGGATGCCACACAAAGTTTTCTAAAAACTATATTGAACACCGAAAACAGTTTAGAGATAAATCATCTGAACATCAAAATATATAATATGTGACGTCCCACAGGGATCCATTTTAGGCCCATTATTGTTTTTGATCTACATAAATTAAATTTGTTTAACCTTTTTTATATAGCGCCAGTAATTGCCATGTTCAACATGCCATTATCACCATATAAGGCAAACATTATCTTATTTGTTAATGATACAATTATTAAGTCTACTTTTCAAAAATAAAGACGTACCTCAATAGTCTTACAAAAGATGTAAATATGGAACCGGTAAATATATCTTTATATATGGATAAAAGCCAACAAACGTTCGCTTAATACTGGTAAAACCAAATGCATGTTATTTCAAAACACCCAAAGTCAACCGCAGAATCAAGTTGTGCTACATGGTGATAAAGTAGAACATGTTGAACACTTTGCATTTCTGGGTATCTGGGTAGAAACAAACCTAAACAGGAAAACAAAATACAAATGAAATGTTAAATTCAAACAAATATTAGCAATTTCAAATAAAATCAAACGACTCGATCATTCATTCTAGCACATTAAAACAAACATTTAATGGCTTAATTCAACACCACCTGTCTCATGGCATACTTGTATGGTACAATAATATCCATGGAAATATTGCCAATAATGTTATTTAAACTCTATAAGAAAGCAGTTAGTATGCACAACAGCAAATTAATTGCACACACAGAACCCATTATAAAATGCATGGAATTCTTAAATTAGAAGATTTATTTGTATAAGTCAGGATGTTCAGCATGTGTTGAAAAAAAAACAATGCCCACATTATCTCCTCTCATCTGTCACAAGAAATAATGAAATACACAGTCATATTACCAGGCAGAAGAATAATATTCACTTAGGTGAAATCAGAACACAAGTTAGAAAACAGGGATTATCTTACAAACGGCACAGTGTAATCTTACATGTCTCAACTGTGCTTCACCTACCAACAGCTAAAAGGCATAACATAAAACAATTAATTCTAAGTACATATTTATATATGTGTTTAATTATAAATTGTTACTTGTGCAACTACGGACATTCTTAAATTCATGTCTAAACTGCTTTCCACTCAATATCGGCCCACATTTCCACACTATATTGTATATTGTTTTCATACTTGTATATGCCGGTTACATAGATATATGTTAGTAGACGCACAGCATCGACAGCCTTTGGTAGACTCAGAAATGGTGTAATTTCCCACAGAGGCAGCCCAACAAGATGGAAAGCCAGATTACGTGAAGCCCTTCTGCTGCCAATAGCAATTTATGGTGCGAATGCTTGCGCGCCACGGTCATTGCCATGTAAGAAAAATCTCTTGAGGTTTTTTAGATGCGCCGCTTGCAGGCTATTGGGTGTTTCCAGCGGACAGATTACAAAATGTAAAGATCAGAGATGACACCTTTACCCCTGTATATATTACAGATGTCATCAGACACAGAAGACTCGGTTGGTTTGAGCATGTTTGCCACATCATTAGGCAAGCATACAAACAAGACTTCAAAGGACCGCGGAAGAGAGGAAGGCCACTGAAGAGATGGAGGGACCAGATCAGGAAAGATACTGGGCTCCCGCTGTTGACAGAATGGAGGGGTGCAACATCCCGGAGGACTGCGAGAGGTCACAGTGGCCTACGCTTTTAAGTCAAAGTAAATCATAATTTAATTATTGAATCGAGTTCCAAGCGCCGATTATGTAATCTCATCCAAATCATAATTATTTTATATAATTATTTACAGCGGTGGGCAACGCGCGGCCCGGCCCGTCCCGCACGTTACCGACGGAGCGATGGGTTCCGGTCCGCGGCGAGATTATGCATAATCCGGCCCACCCATCCCTCCTCGATGTGGGGGTATATAAAATAATTAAATAAATAGTACCTGATCACGCCTACACTGTCGTCGACACTGCATCACATACCGTGAATCGGGGCTACTTTGAAAAAATATTCCTTCAAAGATATGCAGTTTGTAAGTGTTCTTACCCGTCTTCCATGTTATGGGTTTTTATTTGCTGGGCTAACTGTGACGTGCGCTACAGTGTACCATGACTACCGTACTCTTGAGTGCCGAATAAACGTCCCTATACGCGTATTTATTTGATGAAAAATGCCACCCTATACGCACCTTATTTGGCACTATACTATTATTAAATTTTTACATTTGTGCCAGCCTATATTCTCCGATAATCGTTGCAAATTATGCAGGGTATAATTTTTGGAGAGGAATCGTTCTCACTCCCTGTTGCTAGCGCTAATCAATCATCCAAGGAGCGGTTTACCGCTCGTGATAAAATCCCTTGCTCCCAACTGGAGCTGCACGTGGCTCCCTCTGACGGCTAAGTTTTCATCCTTTCGAACGACAGTTGTGAATTTAGCGTTATCCAGTGCTTTTGAGGATTTTAGATTTTGATCCCGAAGCGTTAGACCGTTTAATTTCCATGATTAGATGAATCGATCAGAATCCTTAGTTCTCTGTAGCTCGACATGCTATATTAATAGTTAAAACGCCATTATCATCGCGTAAAGTGGTCGTAACCGGCTGGCGGCGGTTTCCCCAGAAACGGGCTTGCGTATTCAAATTCAATTCAATAAAACTTTAATGTTCATTTAAAAACAGAACATTTCCCGGTTTTATAAAATGTGGTTAATATATCTGCGGTGATGCGAATGTGCACAAAGTTTATGCATATTCGGCAGAAAAAAAAAAACACCCGCGATCCGCGTAGTTTTCTTGAGACGCCTTGAGGCTTGACTTCGCGTTGAGTAAAAAATTGCTTCGGCGCTAAAAAAGACAAATATACGAGTGACTTTTTCGTATTATACTATTGTACTATTGAACAATGCGCCACCCTATACGGTTATTCGGCACTATACTATTATTAAATTTGACCGATTTGCCATCCTATACTTTTATTTGGCCTATACGTTTATTTGGCACTCGAGAGTACTACATGCCTTAAGTGAGTCATGTGCCATTTTCATTGCGCTCAAAGCAGCTTCTTAAAAGATGCTACTGTGAACGCATAATTAAAAGGGGATGACATTTTACATTTACTTTATATAGGGGCCTACTTACTTTATATAATGAATAAAACACTATGTAATACAATTATACACGTGTAAGCGTGTATAGTACAATTCAATTCTGAGTATATTTGTAATTTTTTTTAAAGAATAGTACATGAAAAATAATTCTACTACAATACAATTAATTTTTTCACCACAATCGGGTTACTCTTTGGTTATATAGCTGTGCAATACTTGAACAGTATAGTTCTTTTTGAAAAGATGAACACTCTTGCAATGAATTAATGAGCTATCAAGGGAATTCCATAACTTTACACCGTTAATTGATATACACATTGTCTTTAGATTAGTGCGTGCATACTTTTGTTTAAATACACAATTTTGCCGGGTCATATAGATAGGGTCATACAAAAACGAAAAGCTTTTGTATGTTGTTTGGTAAAGAATTGTTCAATGCCTTATATATAATTTCAGCAGTTTTTAGTTTCACCATATCTGGCAATTTTAGAATGCGGAGATCATAAAATAGGCTAGATGTGTAGTCCAACCTTTGAGCACCAACGATTAATCTTACAACCTTTTTCTGTAACAAGACTAAGCATTTTAAGTTTGCTGCATATGTATTTCCCCATATGTTTTGGCCGATTTGGCGCCCCATAAAATACTTTCTATTTTTCTCACAAAATGTTTCTAAGTTTGATCCTTGTGTTCTATAGACAGTTGATAATAACATTCGAGTAATTCTTTATAGATAATTCCACTGAAACACATTCAAACATATGTTCTACTGTCATCGATTTGTTTTCAACTAATTTGAAAGACAGCTCTTTACTTGTGTATATTGCAACACCACCACCTCTTCGATCATCCCTAGTAATGTGAAAACCATTGCAATTCTTTATATTATGTTCATTAATTAGGTCTAGTTCAGCCAATGTCTCAGATATGGCGATGATATCAAATTGTAGATCAAGCTCTATGAGGTAGTCTCTAATTTTTTTGAAATTAGCTTTAAGACTTCTAGCATTAAAGTGTATGAATGACAATCCGCTCGCTTTACAAAAGTTGTTTTTGAATTGGGTGTCAGTGTAATATTCATATTTTGATGCAAATTTGTTGTTGTAGAAATTGTTGTCTGGGTCAACGTCATTTTCGAAACCAAACATTTTGTCATCAGAATACTTGAACAAGTTCACATTAAAGTGCATTTATCAACTTATGTATAAATATAAAAATGTTGTTCAACAGAATAATTTTCAAATATACATTCATCATATTTTATGTTCTGAAATGGGAAGACTTAACAAAAAAGAAGGACAGTGGTAAACAATTTGTTTTCTGCGAATTAACATATATTGGTGCTGAGTTAGCTTTGCACAAGTTGTGTGGTGACTTGTTTCACATAGTATACATTTAAGTACATCATTATTCAAGTTCCGATTACAAACAGGACACGAATCTGTCTTTAGTAAGGTTTTAGCCATTTCTATTGATGGTGAATTTACTTCACAATCTTTTAAGGTCCGCTAGGGTCTTCACTTTCAACCTTTGTCCGTCCTCTCTAACCTCAATGAAGATGCAGCAATGCTTTGTCCATGCACCGAATTTGTTTTTCAGTTGTCTAGCATGACGGAACATGGACAGCATGCAATATCAGACAGCATAATTACGTGATCAAGAAATAATTAAGAAAATATTTTGAACTGATTTGTAATTAAATATTTCAGTGAAATGTCAATGTTTATCGTATATAAAGACGCATGTGAACGCATTGGGCCAACCAATTTCCTGAGACCAAACTGAGGATTCTCAGCGAGTCAAAAAAGACAGTGTGACAATTATTAACTACGGTTCCGAGTGTGCCTTCATAGTTGCTTTCAATCAAACTTGCTGTGTTCTTTTGAAATCTTGTTTATGTGTAATATGTAAGGGGTCCCAGAAGACTGATACGTAGACCAGTGATATTAGCAGACATCAAACGTAGTGTACTATGACAACCATAGCGCTGCATGTCAAAGGTATTCTGGCTGCGAAGGAACAATAGACAAGCATGTTGATTGACACTTTTGACATGAATATTTCACAATTGTTAGTATTTGATCTAAGGCTCTAAGCATTATGATATATATGTGTGCAGGGCATCCGCAGGAATTGAGGGAGGGGCAAGATTATATATATATATATATATTATATGGTGATAATTTTTCAGAGTCCATGTTAACTTTACTTCTGATATACATATATATATATATTATATATATATTTGTCACTGTGTAATTAAATCACCTAGGAATAGACCGAAACATGTGCATACACACTGATGAAAAATATGTGCGCTTATCATTTACAGACATGCCATGGACATTATGACGTTTTATTTAATGTATGCGTGAGATAGGCTAAACATTATGTGAGCGAACAAATAGATGAATGCTTCACAATGCCCCGAGAAGCCTATTTTAGATATTTTATGTGGCTTCAACAATGTCTTAGGAGGTGAGTGTTAGTACTTTTTTAGGTGATCTGTTTGATTGATCATAATTTATGGCAACACGAAAAGAGCAATATGGCGCTTGAGTCTTGACAAGGGTCGAAAAAGGTCATGAAATGAGTTTTATACACACACAAAAGTACCTAAACATTAATATATGTTTATATTCGTGGTAAATTATGAATTGATGCACATGTAAAACAACTGACATTCGCTAACCTTCGATTTCGCTAGTTGCAAAGAAGCACTCATCGCCCACATACTCTTGAGTGCCGAATAAGCGTCCCTATATTCGTGGATTTATTTCATTAAAAATGCCACCCTATACGCACCTTATTTGGCACTATACTATTATTAAAATTAAACATTTGTGCCAGCCTATATTCTCTGATAATTGTGGCAAATTATGCAAGATAAAACAGGGGTGAGATTTAGCGGTCGCCCGGTCGCCAATGGCGCCCAAAACTGGCTTCGGGCGACTTCAATTTTTGACTACAGTAGCCCAGATGGCGACTCGAAATATTCACGGAGCTGTATAATTGTATACTGTATTTTATTCAGTATTATGTATCACATTCTACTGAACCTGCCTTAAAAATAAATGTTTCAAAACTGTTTGTTTTTGATGTTTTTTATTTGTCGTTGATATTGTTCATACATTTTATCTTCAAAGTATTTACTTTCTATCATCAAAGTATTGAGTAGCAAGTGGGCTACCTAAGAAGCTGTCTGGCTACTTCACTTTGCAAGGTTGGTAGCCCGACTGGCTACCTTCCATGACTTGCTAAATCTCACCCGATATAATACATTTTTTAGGAGAGCAATCCTGTTTCCATCCAACTATTCCAGATGTGAATGTTTGTGGATGCAACTATATCAATTATCTTAAATATATCCTTTTGAGAAAGGGCCACCAGCTTTGCTGCTTCTCTTTAGTTCATCCTTTAACTACACTAGTTTTTCCTTAGTGCTGATGTATACGTTTATTGTGAATGTTATGTTTGTGTACTAAACTGAATGGTAGAGCGCATTTTAGAGACAAGAACCAGGAACAAACACGTACTGATACCATTAATGCTTGTGTTACAAAATAGTAAAGAAAACGCATGAAAATTAATGCATTTATACGTTTTAGTATACCAAAATAGAACTCTTTTGTACACAACTGGAAATGTTGAGAAAAAGCAATGTAACTTTGGTGCTAATGCCCATTATGCATTATACAAAATGTTCCAATGTCACAGTTTTTGTACAGCAATAACACAAACAGTTATGTCAGCAAATATAGAAAGTACAAAAACTACAATTTAGCATCAAAACCAGTGTGTGTAAATATATTGTTTCTGGTGATAATTTCCTTGAATGCAGACCAACTGCGGACTATCTACAGTGCTATGCACTATAACACATTTAACCACTGTGACGGCACCATACCGACAGAGAAAGCTAGCTCCACCATCTAACCCTGGTGGAACATGGATCTAAACATTGACCCATTTGCTGTCTTAATATCACCTGCTTCATATTTGGTCGACCTACACACAGGCAACAAATTCCTTGCAACAGATCAATCATACGGATTATCCAAGAATGGATATATGAGACATGACTGTGTATTGTATATATTATAATAATATATATACACATATCACATGTAGAAGCATTAACATGTCAATAATATCATATAAAAACAAATAAATAATGGTTTGTTGCATCAACACAGCCACAATTTGTTCACAATGACAATGACACAACCTGGAAGACATTGGCCCATGGAAGACACATTGGAAGACAAACATTCATACAATCACAGGCAGAGAATGACTAATTAATATTCTTACTTACAACATGCTTAGATTTGTATGCCATGATTCCTGATACTTATGCCGTAGCGATACTTTGTCACTTCAATAAATATGCCTATATTCTTCATTTCTGCATGCAGACATACCATAACCATGATAAAAAGTGGACAAACAGATCAGTAAATATCAGCAGATTTGGTAAATGCAAACAAACAATTACATTAACAGCATTGGTCATTAGTTTAACTCTAGTTTGTGATTAGGACATGGGTTTGATTTGTAACTCAAAATGTTGACCATTTACAAAAACAATGACCAAAATTTAACCAGACTAACGTCATCACATAATAAAGGGAAATTTTTGATGACAAATACTTTCCATATATCAACATGCACAACATGTACGTGTAAATATGTCAATGGTAACATTTAAATAGTATAGCGATTCACCACGTGATGTGTGACATACACTTAATGGAACATAATATATTCAGTTAGATGAGATTACCTCCGTGTCGACCAGTCAGAAGGTATGATGTGTAAACAGTCAACTAAGAATACACACAGCAGTGAAAGCACCCATGGTACATGCCTTCGCAGAAAGGCTGGCTAAACATGGCAAGTCACTATACTCCTTAGGCACTAACAGCAACACAATGCCCTTATATTGAACAGAGGACCTGTGAATATTATTTATGAGTATAATACAATATATAAAATAATTTTCATGGTTTCAATGTACATAATTAAGGCATCACTGGTTTGTCACGAATACTGCTATCACCTGTGTCCCCAGCTGTAAGAATCGACCAACTGTCGCATTTCACATATTTGTTTTTATTGTTATATGAGATGGACCATTAAAAAGGTTCAAAATTACGTGTAGTTTACTATTGTATGGTAACCATGTAACAATCATAT
Organism: Lamellibrachia columna; assembly: GCA_963662155.1. Lineage (NCBI taxonomy): Eukaryota > Metazoa > Annelida > Polychaeta > Sabellida > Siboglinidae > Lamellibrachia > Lamellibrachia columna. The sequence continues at coordinate 4,856,367 of OY759273.1, forward strand.
TTTTTCTGGACGTTGCATGTAATAATCTGATAATTGTATTACCGAGAAAATCATAATTTTTACTTTTAAATGAAAGCTGGGGCATTCTCGGACACGACGATCAAAAAGTCGCCATTTTCAATCACATAATCACCCATGTACACCACCGCTGCTTTCTCTACAGTCAATGTTGATATAAATGCTGCCAAAATTTCATCATTTTGAATTCCAAATTGTTTTTAGTAACAAACTATTTTTCCAAAAAAAAAACCAAATAGATGGAACCTCCTGAAAGCTTGCTATTAATTTTATGAAATGGTTGAATAAATAAAAAAATTGATAACAATCGGTAACTATAATGCAATTTTTTAACTGTGACAGCTATTTGAATCTAACAGCAGCAGACATATGTATACGTAAAAATATCACACCTTATAAAACACCATACATAATATCACATAACCAGAAACATTCCAGACATGCAGTCACCGTCTGGACACACAGTAAGTTGTGCCATAATAGTCATCCAGACAAAGAAAGATGATATCCAGTCTATGACAGTTCAGGCCAGTGGATCTCTGAGATAATAATGATGGCTATTATCCAACAGAAAGACCAACTCATTTTGGATGCCGCAGTCCCTTTCGGTGATGGATATACAGAGGCTAAAACACAAAAGACACACATTGGATATGAGAGCACCACTTAGAGTTACACTTTGATAATGAAAAATAACTGATGTTCAAATCACAAACCACATGCCAGTATCACTACTGCTGCAATTTTCAAAAATATCACAGAAAATATTTCATGTGAGACTAGTTAATTATTTAGAGAAAATGGATATTCTAAATGTCTAGCATTTCTCAAACTAATAGAAGAAATCACTACGGACATTAATCAGAAAAAAGGCAACAATAAGATTTGTATGGGCCTAAAATGGTGTTTCACATAATAGACCACAACAATATTACTACATGCACTTATAATCTAAAAATGTGGGTGTTGCACACAATTGGATTAAAAGTGACTTGAATAGCAAAGGGTTCAGTACTTCAAGATTGACGAAACTGAATCCGATTTCCTAAAGGTAGTGTGTGGTGTGCCCCATGTCTATCAGGGCTACCATTTTTATTATATATACACATGCATATAAATATATATATTAATGATTTTAGTAATGTCACACATATTGCACATTTTGTGGTATTTGCTGATGACACCAACTTACTTTGTTCAGGAAGTGATATATATCAGCTGACACAATGCCAGTGAACAATTGTTAAAATGTACTTCCTGGTTTGGTGTCACCAACTTATCTTTAAATATAAGTAAGACTATATATATGTGACGAGTCCTTACGAAATGAGTCGGATGTGTAGAAACTTGATTTCGAGAAATCGCTGTATATGTCTTGAACGCTGATTTTTGAGGATTTTTACTTTTTGTCACCAACTGGCACTTTAATGTCTTTTCTATCGATTTGCAAAGGTTTTTTTCAATTATATTAATATTTAATGCTTTTTATAACATCTTTAGAAAAGGTATGTAGCAGTTCACGCATGAATTCCATAAAGCGATAAATCGCACAAGTTCCAGCCGCATTTTCGGGGATAGCCCTCAATGAAAGGCAGTCTAATTCCCGCTATACTTAAAATTAACCAATAACGGCTCTTGAGACAAAGGCGCTCCCGTTGGTTCGATTAGCGAGCGCACGCGCAGAGCGAACGCTCTTGACCTCATATAATTATATGTAGATGTGCAAATATCACATTGTTTACTCACTACTTTATACAGCACTAACACCACTGTTACTGGGCACTAACTGTCACTATAAATAATCATAATGGGGTAATGCCCAGCCCCAAGCCCGAGGGAGTGAGGCAGAGCCACTGTGTCTGTGTCTATGATTGTTATTGGACACTGACTGAGTGATAATTTTAATAAGTAAACAAATCTAACAGTTAATCAAATGAAATGTAATTTGTTTTTGACCTGTACGGATTATATATATGAGTGTGAAATAAAGAATTTTGAGTTGAATAATCGGGTCGCGGGTCCTTATATTAGTCACACTTTATTTTTGGAATATATTTGTACACATTTCACCAGCATTCTAATTAATAACTCATTGTGCTCCCACATTTTTTGTTCAGATGTTCCTGCAAATACAGCAATAGAGCAGACTTGTCTGATGCATCTGTTTGAACTCGGCTTTGTTGGTTGCCAGGAATTGGGAAGTTCCAACATTTAAGGTATTTTACAACATATCGTCGAATGTCATGATTATTGTACACCACACAAATAATATACAACACACTGTGACTACTTACCACTGACCAATATTTGCAATTACATATTATAAATGTGTACATCTATTGCAATTAACATAAACATCAATACACTAACCCAATGTTTTTAAAGATCAGCTGATATGGGCAATACATTTTCTTAATCACTAAATGTTATATGTCTGAAAGAAAGGACTTAACAATATTGCACTAACCCATCTCATCTTTTGTTCTGCCGGTTAGATGCATTCCTTTATCAAGTAATTTTTTCACCATGTTTCAGTGATAATTATTTTCATGAGAGTAATGTACAGGACGTTAAGTCCCGCTAACAGTTATTCTTTATTCGGTCACTTCGACCCAGTCTCAAGGCTGACTTTAATAATGAGGTTACACTGTATATCAGGTGCTGTGCAACTTTGCAAGTTGTACACAAAGCCAAGGTTTTAAATCCAATATAATAAGGCAAGCAGCAAACAATTGAGCTATTCTGCCACTATTAAGTTATCACATTAATTTTGTAATCGGGTTAAATTATGCATCTGCATTAATTTTCAGTTTAAATGTTTTGCACAATATTGGTGTGAGATGTTTCAGGTGACATTTTAAATTAATGTCAATGATTACACTGATTAGTAATGTTATTATGTTTGTGTACAATATAATAAACTAACATTTATTTGTGTTCACAGATTTGGTGCAGTAAACCCTGGAGTTATGTTCGCCAATGCTGGGAAAGGACATATTGCTGATAAAGAACACAGTGCTGGACTTGTAGATTGTAGTATTTATACATTTTATTTATCAGTGTTTAAATGTAACAATGTTGAAATGTGGCAATTACTGATTTGATGATTATAAATAATATGATACTATCAGCTGATTGGTTTTGTCTTGTCATGGGGGAGGGGGCTTAAATAACAAACCTTTTTATTTTGTTCAATAAGTTAAGCATGTCCAGTACATTGTCAGTTGACTAATAAAATCACTAACATGACAACCCAGTCTGTTTGTGTGTGCAGTGGTTCTGTTGTACTGTTTGTACACAAATACAATTACGGCTATATACAGGGTAAATTCTTTTGCTCATAATTTATTTAGTATGTTACAGATTTATTTCATATTTTCAGTAACTTAAGATAATACCTTAAGCATATGGTGTGCAAAATATGTACTTGAACTTTAAATGCGTTTTTATCAGTTTGAACGTTTCTACCCCATGCATGTTCATTGCAACATAACTTCGACTGTGAGTGAGCTATGTCCTTATATTATGCATCATATGAAAGCTTAATATCTGCTCTTTCCAACGATGTATATAACTCAATATTTTCAAATTTGCACATGTGACTCATTTTGTTAGGACTCGACATATATATATATATATATATATATATATATATATATGACTAAAGCAAATACATAAAGCAAATACATGTGTGTATATATATACACACATGTATTTGCTTTAGTCACACACACGCACGCACGCACGCACGCACGCACGCACGCACGCACGCACGCACGCACGCACGCACGCACGCACACACACACGTATTTGCTTTAGTCATGCTAGTATTATATGATATTTGGTACCTAAAACAAAAGTTATATAATATTACGATATTAGTATTTAATTAGAAAACTACATAATATGCACGGTTAAAATCCTACTCACCATTAAAATGTATAGATTTGCTGATATCGATGTTATTTAAGTTTGTGCTAAATGTGTACACACATTCATAGTCACCGTAGCCTTCCTGTACTGCAAAAGAAGTTATGTCATGTTCAGTTATTAGTCACTTACAAGTTACAGAACCAATTTAAAGAAACACGATCAGGTAGTGTAGTGTTTTAAATCTCCTCTGGGTAGCAGCACTGGGTGATGCATTAATTTCACTGGTCCCCATGTGGCGCCACTGTTATGACCACAACACCCACTCAGTTACTGTTACAATAAAACTGCCATTCACACATGATTTACTCGGTGCTCATTGGTTGTTCTTATGTTCATCAGGTGTGTGAAACCATCAACGCCGTTTAATCATATTTGTAAACATCAAAACCATACAGCATAATTCAAAAGTTCTCCTTCAAAGTTTATGGTTGAAAAATGTATCAGTGGTAAATGATAATTAATGATGACTAGCTTAGTAAAGCTTACACCCATCCATGGAGCAACAGAGGTGAAACCACGTTTGATTTTCCAATAGGCCACCAATATAAGTTAAAACATGTCTTAGGATTCCTGGAAAATTTGTATTACATTTTTTTCAAAGCACATTTATCCTCTAAACACACACTAAGCACACACGCTTTGTGTAATTTGTGAAAATGATATACCTTTCAAAAAAACTGCACCCAAAGCAAATACCCCTATATTTCAGCCCAGCCCAGTGAATGATTTATAAATGTTGGTATGTTGCCATCAAATGAAAGATCTAAGGCAGTAGTACAGATAACATTAACATTATTAACATATCTGATATGAAAGTGTTCCAAAATAATTCACTCATTAAAATACTACAAAAGGTAGTTAATGTGGGTGAATTGAGAGTAGAACAACTTTCCAGGGGTGCCACAGTTACTGTGGCTTTATTTGGCCACAGACCACATTTACTGATCTGTCTGCCATTACCCACATAAACAGCCCTTGTTTATGTGGGTAATGAGTGAATTTTTATCATCGCCAATTGGTATATCAGAGGCCACTGGGCCAAAGAGGAAAATCAACATAGAAAGAGGCCGGTGGATGTCGATGCCTGGGAGGAGATACTGCCCTCTCGAGAGTGGCTCAAACTCAATTCAGCCACTGTTTCCGTCTTTGTCCAACAGGTGGAAAAGCATAATAGTAAATAACTCAAAATAACTGCCTTTGTTGGTTTTTTAAATATATCAATTTTCTTTAACATTTTACAGCACATTTATCTTCTACTAACCCACATTATGTGTGAATTTTTTGAAAGATGACATCAAAGTTAGATTATTAATATATAGACACTCTATATGTATATATTAATAGAAATCTCCAAAAAATTCAAACCATGCATATGGGCTAAATTGTGAGATTTGATGAGAAAACAACTGTGTTAAAATATAACAGCAATTCGCTGAAAGGAAATTACTGCTCACATGATAGAAATGATACCATTATACATAATATACAAATTTAACTCCACAATTTCAATATCTATATATAATTCAATATCTCGAAAACTACTGAACATTTTCAATGTGACCTATTTATCAGACACGGTTTACTCACTGAATGAAGATCAATCAACTGGTTAGGATTCCCTAACCCAACCTCTATATATAACCCAAACTCTAACCGTAACCAGTTTAGCCAACATTAAAAGCTACGTTAAAAGTTAAGACAAATTTTTTTTTTTTAAAAATGCAAAATAGTTACAAATTGGTTAAAAGAAATGTATTAGCCATTGTTATCTAGGCAGTCACTTAGGAACTACCAAGTTAACCCATCCAAAAATGTTTGCTAGTAAAAATATTAAAGTCATCGTAGAGCCAGACAGATGAGATTTAACAATGAAACCCCCCCCCACTTACCAGGATTTGTCTTCTGAATAGACATGCTTCCATTATTCGTCTTCATGCTGTAGGCTGTTGAGTCTGGTGAGATGTTGCTGCCATTAACTCTCCATGTATACATGATGTTAGGTAAATTTGAACTGAACCCAGCAATAGAACATGAGATGTTGAAGGATGTGTTGCTCAGCGTTGTAAATACTGCAAACACACGGACATACAATTGGAGTTAACTATATATATATATATATATATATATATATATATACACACACACACACATATATATACATCGTAGTATTTATAACGCCAAATTAAGGGAGCCAGCCAGGCTCTCAGAGTTGAAACTTTTGGAGACACGACAGCAAATCTAGGGGCCAGCGGGGTCCCGGTAAATTTGAACCCTGGTTGTATATATCATATTTGTTTGCCTTTATGTACCATATTATGCAGATATTAAATAAAGCAGCTTTAAAATAGATTTTATTTTTTGGCATTGAGTATGTCTGTGATTGCCATGTTCACATACTGTTAGTTCGATATGGAATTGGTAATGGTAACTGGTATTTGTGAGGTGTCATTTGAATTGGAATTGTCATGTGAAATGTAATTGACCCTAGTCTGCATGCAAACACCATTTCAACTTCTCCTGCATCCAGCCACATTGCTGCAAAAAAGGTGACCATTTTTACAATTCCAATACTGGAACAGCAGCCATAGGATTTGAACCCTGATCCTCTCAATTGAAAGTCTCATGTTCTGCCTGTGTTACTGCACCCCCAAATCACAGAAACAGAAGAATGGTAAAAATTAATGTGACTTAATAATTAAAATATTCATCCTTGAATGCATTGAAATTTGGGATTCTTGCCTTCGTATGCAGACTGGCTACAGATGTGGGCCAAAGAATGTGACCAGCAGTACACCGGGGAAACAGTAAGAACACCTGGCGCAAGAATAAAAGAACACCTATCTTGTCGCCATACTATCAGCCCTCGGTGAACCAGGCTCTCAGCCACGGACCCACCTGCCCGTCTTGAAGATGGGCAAATGTCTGACAAAGATGGGTAAAATAACAATAAGAGACCAATAATGGCTGTCACATCAAGCTATTTCTTCTCTTTATGGGTAAGGGCCAGTGAACACAAACAGAACACAGGCCATCAGTGATCAACGAATAACGTCAAGGTTTTAATAAAACCTTTACGTTATTCGTTGATCACTTGATTAAACCAGTTCTCCTCATGGTCTAACACTGTTTTAAACCATGAGGATGACTGGTTTATGACAACAATTAATGAAACAATTCACATTAATGAAACGAGACATTGGCCAGGACCTCCCACCAGTCCTTCTCCGCTTGAAATATTCAGAGATGTCAATCAAGTTTCTTATAATTATTTATGATAATAAACTGGATAAATACTTACTGTGCAGGACAGTGACTTTGGTGGAATATGTAGACATGTTTCTATGGTCATGACATGTGTAAGTCCCAGTATCTGATAATTCTGCATCTTTCTTTATCAGAATACTTTGCACTTTCCACGATGGATGGTACTCAGTCCAGATCATTTCGAACTTGCCGCCATTCTTCGCATATATGTCCACCTTGCCATACTTTTTTGTATTGCGATACCACAACAGCTTGACGTTGTTACTCACACAAGTGATGTTAAAATCTTCTCCAGTTCTGACATAAAAGGTCGGGTTGTAGGGCAATATGATATCCACATTCCCTGCAAGCATCAAGATGAAACATTGATGGAAAGGAGCTGAGTTCTCATACATGCCTTTGTATATAGTCACACCCAGGGAAGGGTGCAGTTACACGAATCAAATAAATAATTGTTCACATTTTAATTACACAAGATTTAGAACCTATTACAATTACATCATTTCAATTACAGGTACAGTGTACAATTAATTAGTTATGTTACGCAGTACCAACTGTTTTTTACAGCCATTTATTCAATATATGTTAATGTGGTGCAATATATGCCATGTGTTGCAGAATATGGATATTTTGTATGCATTTCATAAAAATATAATTATTTGGATGTAGACAACACTTGGTTTTTTGAGGTAGTGTCTTGATATGAAAATATGTTATAATCAATTACAGCATAATTTCAAAACCAGAATATATTACAAAACAGCATTTTGTGTGTAATCAAATACAATTACATAATTTGACCCAACCCTGGTCATGTATGTGTTGTACATGTTTGTGAAATGTTACCATAAGATCAATAGGAACATGTCCATGCAGTAATGTTAACACTATCTCTTTTCAGTAGTGTCTGCTTTGGCGTAGTAGCACACACTAAACACACAACTCAACTAGTATAAATCAATCACTGCTGGTAATAGATCCTAAAAATCAATAAACAAAGTTAAAAAACATAAATAATATTATTCAGGTGTAGTTGATTTCATGAAGCCCAGTAATGTTGATCATTGTGGCAAGTAAATCTTTTTATATTTTGTTATATTTACTTCCACTTCTGTTACTCCACAGCAAACAAATACACACTGAACATTATTTTTAATTTCTCTGTGCTTCAAAGCTGCAGGTAAATGCAGCAAGAAAACAATGTAATGTGTCTACAGACACCTCAACCCTGGTGACAGTCTGGAAACCTACAGCACACACAGTTTTATGAACAGATCTACTTTTGACTAAGGGGCTATTTCAAAACACACCACTACATGAAATTAATGTTATTTAACCTCAGACCCAGTGTCCTTCATGCTGTAATCACGCAACTTACATTTACTACACACACTAATGTTCATGATTGAAACAGAATGTGTAAGAAGTTGACCACGAACTGTGCTTGGAAAAAATAAATGACGTTTGACGGAAAAATACACCAATGCACAATGCTAAACAAAACTATTACTAATGAAACCCAATTTCACTTAATACCAAACATCAATGCTTTGACATTACCCCTAAGAAGAAATGTAAACTTTGCCACATGTGCACTCAACCATGACCCAAGCACAAAACCACATGCAACATAAAATGGATTTTTGTTAGTCACATGGTGACAAGTCTTGTGACTGTCCGTATTGAGAACAAATAGTGCCACCCAGTCGAAAGCACTGACTATCCACAAGTATATGAGGGAGTTATCAACACACACCTCAACTATCCCAAATAAGGTGAGTTTATATATATATATATATATATATATATTCTTAAATAAGACCTGATAGATGTTAAATATATTCAGCACTGCTACCATTATCATGGCACAATGCCTTCTACCATGCACAGCACATTACATGCATCATGTTCTTCTGTATCATAATATTATTATTATTATTAATTATGAAAGTTCGTGAACATATTTTTTTCATGTTAACTACTTTTATAGATACTAGCAAGGTTGCTTTCGTTAGATATATAATATGAAAATGAAACAAATACCTTTGGTTTCATCAATGGAAAGTAAAACCAACATTTTTTGAAGGCATGATTTAGCATTGTAACGTACGCTCAACAAATTTCATATTTGGCTAAATATATGACAGAGTTTTTAAGGCCTTTCATATGGGCAATTTGTCCATATGAAATACAGCTCTGCTCCACGAGATATTTTATTTAACTTCATTTTTGTTATATATAGTATTCTGAGAAAACTAAGAAAGAACAATATCTACTAATAAAAATCATGATTAATTTTTATGTCTTTCCCATGTACAACGGCTAAGACACCCAACCCTATATTTGGGCATAGCACCTGAGGGGCGCCATATTAGTCTACACCTGTAGGTAGGCCTCAACCCCAAGGCCAAGTGTCTCTCCTGTCTGGCGTCGCCCGAAGTTTGGGTGAAGTTTAACGACAGTTTCGCAGAGATCTCAACTACACAATACGTTAATAATTAGCCTAAACCATTGCTCAAGTCTCGGATTGAATTTTCAAATCTTTGGCTAACAAGTCCCAAGAAAGTCCCAAATGCTAGTCTTGTAAAAGTGCAATTAAAGTCGAACTCGAGTCCGGGAGTCCTCAGCACTCGTACATGGACCCTGTGCTTACATGTTTGCAGGGTTTTTCTTAAGAGCCGTTGTCATTTGGTATTGTGACCCGCATAACAAAATGACCCAGGGGTCAATATACTATAATGGTATAATGACCCGCCTCATAGCAAAGTGACCCACCCGTTTTTTATTTAATGTGTTTTCTTCACTTTTTGATCACATCCATTACATATCATAGGCAATATTTATAATAAGTTCAACTTGATAATAGATTAAATTAATTGAATTCATTAATCTTTATTATTGTGCTTCTACTTTTTTTTTAAAAAGAAATCCTAAAAAAGTGTTTTAATTAATATTATGTTTGTGCTTAATGTAAGTAAATGTGGTGTAGATGTGTTAGATGTAAGAGGTTATTATGGGGGGTCATATCCCCATGGCATAGCATATTGACCCAGGTCATATTCCTATGGTAATGGTATAGTATATTGACCTGGGTGATGTCATAGAGACTAAACCTCCCAATAAACAGTTAAGAGCGAAGTCACAAAAAATGTAACAGTTGTGTAAAAATTAGGAGTGAATAATTTTCTTTCCTAAAATAATTTCTTTCCCATATAATGTTGTAGTATGAGGTTGAAAGTGTACCAAGGTGATAAGTAAAAGATAACTTACTGCCTGGTTTTTATTATATAGGGTGATCAAATAGGACACACATTTTTGTGTCACGTCTGTCACACTTATAAATCTGTCTCCTGCAAACGTTTCTACAATGATAATTCTTTCTTTTGCTTGTAGAGGTGTATTATGATGGTAGTGATCAAATGATAGTGCTGACAGCACAAAATTGTGTCCCTTTTTGAAAATCCAGTTGGAAAAGTTCCACCCAACATATTTGTTTTGAAAGAGAAATAAATTAACTGTCTGGTTATGTCCTACACCTCACACCTCACTCAGTATACTTCTCATTTTCATAGATTCCATTCTACAGAACAAAAACCTGTGTGACATTAATTGTGACAGACACATACAAAAATGTACTTGATTACATGCGTGCCAAGTACATCGGCCCTAGGTCTGGGAGACATACAAAAAACCTCAAAACAAACATGCTATTTTATCAGAAAGAGGACTAGTTTAGTAAACTAAGGCCAAAATATGTTACATAAGTTGAGTTTTTAATGCAAACATCATGGCCATATCCTATTGGCAAGCACAGGAATAGGTGTATATACAAATATATTTTGCTAGACTATGACACTCATGATGTAGGGTAATACATGGGGGTGGGGGGGCTGTCCTGATGATCGCTATGTTCGTTATTAAAAGATTGTTTTCCTATCTAGCTGTCAATATCAGACTGATGATACTGATTTCTAGGCAAGTTGTGGGGTATATTCAAATCGAATTCCAACGGGAAAAGAATGCGGACACTACCTAGCACCAGTGAAGTCTGCCATGGTGGGCGAAAAGTTGGTGTGTTGGCAAAAAGCTCTACAAAATATCAGCCTGTTGCATCCCTGTTGCAACAGAGAATGCATGTGCGTAATGGTTTGGCGACATTCTTTGCACTCATCAAACAGCACTGGTGCCTGGGACACCAATAATCCCTTGGGCACCATTTAAAACTAGGAATCCTTGGGAAGATGCCGTGTGTGGGTAGGCCCATTGGGCAGAAGTTTGTGTCTTTTAGTTATACAGACATATATTCTACCTGCGAACTACGAAGTAATGCAGACATGTAACATGTATAAAATAGATGTATGCACAATAAGTCAGACGGGGAGGGTCTTTCGTAATTTTAGGGGGGTGTATAGGCCAGTGTTACTGTTATGAAGCATGACAAGACAGACAAGGTCAAGCCCCAAGAGTGTGGGGACCAGAGTCACAAATTAACGTGGCATACTTTATGGATACTATTATTGGATAGCCCCAAAATTCAGACTTTTCATGGTAGTAGTGACACCTGCCAGGACTGGTACATGCGAGTGTTTATCATTATGTATTCATGGAGGGGTGAACAGGCCTAGGTATCTGCCTAGGACTAGGTATCTGGCAACTTTCTAATTCGTTAATAATTCTTCTTGGGCCTGTATATTAGCCGGAACGAGATTGAATTGCTAATAGCGTGGATTGCGTGATCTATATACTGATTTCACTGGAATGTGTAGTTAGATAACGTAATAATGCAACTTTCCACCAAGTGGGAATTAATTACACGTACATCAAGATATGTTTTGGGCTCCCGGAACGATGACTTATTGACGATCGGCGGCCATGTTTTGGCTGTTCCGTCTATTGAACATCACCTAGTGGGCGGCCTTCCATTAATTACTGGGTTCTTCATGATGATCTCGGCCTTAGTTAACTTATAAACCTGTCATTAGGAGATGTAATGGCGGCTCCATTGGGGGATTGATTGATAGGTCTAGTACCCCTAGCCCCCCCCGTCACAATAGTGGCACTACTTATCATTTTGGCAAAGCCACCTGGCTGTTCCATTCAGTGTTCTATCCCACCTTAACTTTAGGGGTGAACAAATTTAGGTACCTGATTTTAAATAAGAAAATAATCATATATCTGGTGTATATTCAAGGAATGTTGGACTTTTTTATTGGAGGGAAACTGTAAAAACCCTCTTTCATTTGTCATACACAGATACAGGTAACCAACCATTAAGAGAAATAGACAGTAAATGGAAATGTAACATAAAAATAATGCTGTGTTCATAGCAGTGATCAAAACATTGTTGTGAGAAAACATTACAATGTCTTATCAAAGTTGATAATAAGTTGTTTGCACATATAATACCATATCCATATGCAAGCATGACTAGTCAATGAAATTAAGTGAAATTGTCCATCATGTGTCCAATGGCACTGAGATACGACTCAATTCCCCGGTCACATAACATGTATTCCAGTACAAGTTCGTCCAAACGAGCATTAAGGTTGATGTACTTCTTCCTGCGCTTGGGAGCGGGCTGACCCGACTGTAGCTGGAGGATGGAGACGAGTGATGCAGCTTCCTCTTGGCTGAACAGCTCGACCACCTCAAAGATATTGAGGTGTATCTTGCCTGCCTTCCGCATGAGTCATGTATGATACCCTTCAAACGCGATTGTTGGTGCGAGAGCCGTCATATTTAAAGAAATTCCACATTTCGATTGGATACTGCCTGTTCATCCATGTCCTGTCGAAGTAGTCATTGAAGTCTCGTACACAGGGTACGTCCGGTGCTGTGTTCTTGACAAATTTAAATGCGTCTTTCACATGTGGCATGGGGACGAATGGCATCGCTAGTAGCATACGAAACCAATTCCTGTGGCCAGCGTTCTCTCTGTAGCCCATGGGTAGTCCTATACCTTGGATTCTCCGCCACAGACACTGGGCGTAGTGGAAGTAGCACCCCTTGACAATCACTCCGGGGAACACGTGTAGGCAGGAATTCATCAGACCTTTCTCGAAATACTGCATGATACGTTGGGGGCTGATGGTGAATCCGATTGATTCAGACTTTTCCTTCACCAAACTGAGGAAACGAATGTAGGTGTTCCCATCTTTGTTGGGGAGCAGACCAAACACAAGTGGCAGCATCACTCCAAGAACGAATGCATGCAATGTGACTATTTGATAAAACAGCCTTGGTGCTGTTGCAAACGTCCCATCCATGTGATGGGTATCAGCATTCGCTAGCGCATGCAGAACGGAGTTGGATGCACACGCTATTATTTTGTCGGCTCCATCGCCATCCTCGCCTAGCAGGAACCGATCTCCTTGAACCGTAGTTGTCCACTGGCCATCCAGGTCAATGTCACCTCTTGTGGATGGCATTAGGGGGAAGCGTTTCCTCCGTTCACAGTACAGTGATGACTTGACACGCTGGTAATGAGGCAGAGCAGATGCTTTCTCACCTGGTGAAGCCATCGCAGTCGAACTTTGTTGAAGCAGTTTCACCTTTTCCTGATCGTAAATCGCCTGCATTGAAGTCGTTTCATCCCTGGCTCGCTTCCTCATGTTTTCTCTCAACTGTCACGCTTGTACTTCAGCTGGGTTGGGTTGGTGATTGTGGCTATCTTTAGCTTTCACCACAGTTCCATCATTGCTGACCACCACAAATGCCTTACACTTCACACTTTTTCTCTTGCTACATGTGAACTTCATGCCATTTGTCAACGCTTTCGATTTGTGATAGGTATAACTGTTCAAAACAGCAACAGGAAGTCCCCTAGCACCTTCGATGAACTCAACACTAGCAGCCATGTTTCAGGTGTCATTCCTAACTCAAATATAAAATTCAACATGAAACTCAGGCCAGCTAGAGCAGAGCAGCTCAACATATCCTTTCCTTATTGGCTAGAAATGTGTAAACTGACAGCCACAGAACACCACAAATCCACAATCAATAGTTTATTCAGTTAAAAGTTAGGGCAATTGACTTTCAATAGCTTTTACCTGGATCACGGCAATTAGCTTTTATGTGTGAGTTAAATTGGGTTTTGCTCACCTCAAACAAGCTTTATGTAGAGGATTTACTTTAACTCTTAGGACAGTGAGCTTTTCATACCACACAATTGATGTGTGAAAGTTACATGGAGCTTCAAATGGTTGACCCTTCAAATGATTAACTCTACCTACAATTAGAAATATCTAGAAAGAGGGGGTGTGTTAAATCAACAACATACTGACTGGAGGGCTAGTGGCACTCAATTCTCACACTTCAGGGGGGCTACTGGGACGGGGGCTAGAGACACGGGGGCTACTGGGATGACACTGGTGTATGAACAGTAACCCACTAATGAAAGGCCACCCACTAGGTGATGTTCAATAGACGGAACAGCCAAAACACGGCCGCTGATCGTCAATAAGTCATCGTTCCGGGAGCCCAAAACATATCTTAATGTACGTGTAATTATTTCCCACTTGGTGGAAAGTTGCATTATTACGTTATCTAACTACACATTCCAGTGAAATCATTATATAGATCACGCAATCCACGCTATTAGCAATTCAATCTCGTTCCAGGCTCATTCCGGCCTCATTCCGTAATATACAGGTAGCTATGCTGGACCATTTTGAGATAATTAAGTTATTGTAAAGTATTATACATCGTTGGAAAGGACTACTATTAAGATACATCATGGTATCAGTTGTATGGCTGTATGTTAATTAGTTTTCATTTTTGAGCACTTTAAAGACACCCCCATCAACGTTTTCAAAACACGGTTTTTTCTATTTTGATCAAAAAAGTGTACATGGTCTAAACATTTTACTAATATTAATGTTAATGTATTTTTTTTACTTTTTACATATTGTGGAAGTACTCAATGTTCTCAACTTGTGTGGGGGTCATTCATACCAGTGCATCCATTATTTTTGTTGCAAGAGAGCTGTAAACAGTGCTATTTTTTACTTATTTTGCACATTTTTACAGGGGCGGTTGGTAAAAAGTAAAAAAAACAATATATACCCTACAGAAACATTTTAAAACTTGGTGTCTATTTCTAAGCACGATTGACATGTATAGGTCATTAGCATTATTATGTATATGAAAATATTGTTTACAAGGTTTTAACAAGGAATACGGTGTAGAAAGAAACACTTGTCAAAAGAGGCTATTAGAAAAATAGTGTTAAAACAAACTATGTGGAGGGTTTATAGGCGTACCAGAAAGGAAGAAGACTATGCAAATTACAAAGAGGCACTTAATGCAGCTACAACTGAAATCAGACAATCTAAAAGAAGCTATGAGCAAAAACTAGCATGTAACATAAAAAATGACAGCAAGAGTTTTTATGCATATGTCAGGAGTAAACAAAACATACAAGACAAGGTTGGACCTCTAGAAGACAGTGCTGGAAATATAATATCACAGGGGTTTTTAATGGCGGAAGACCTAAATGGTTACTTCAGTTCAGTGTTTACCAAAGAAGATATTAGTTCATTACCAGTTGCTGATGCTAAATTTCAGGAGGCTAAATCTGACTATTTAGGTCCGTTAGTTGTAACTCCAGAATTGGTAGCTAAGAAAATAAAGGCAATGAAGGATAACAAATCACCGGGAGTGGATGGGATTCCTTCAAAATTACTAATGGAAACAGAAGAACAAATTAGTATACCACTTGCAATAGTATTCAACTTGTCATTAAAAGAGGGAGTTGTTCCGTTTGAATGGAAAGAAGCAAACATCATACCATTATTTAAAAAGGGTTCAAGAAATAAGTTGGAGAATTACAGTTTAACGTCAGTGATTTGTAAATTATTAGAAAGGTTAATTAAAGACCATATGGTGGACTTCCTCGTTAAGCATAAATTATTAAATTCGTCTCAACATGGATTCCTTTAAGCAAGGTCATGCTTAACAAATAGGTTATGTTTTTTGGAAGAAATAACTAAGTGGATAGACGTGGGATCGCCAGTAGATATTATCTACTTAGATTTTCAGAAAGCTTTTGACAAAGTGCCACATCAAAGATTACTACTTAAATTAAAAGCCTATGGTATCGGGGATAGCATAACTGACTGGATAGAACAATGGCTGACTGACAGAAGACATCGAGTTGTAGTAGATGGAGAAGTTTAAAATTGGAAATCGGTTTTGAGTGGGGTACCTCAAGGATCAGTATTACGACCTATATTATTCTTAATATAATATATCAATGACTTGGACGACAATATAACAAGTAACGTACTGAAATTTGCGGATGACACAAAACTGTTTAGAAAGGTTAATACTGATGGTGATAAACAACATTTACAAAACGATCTAGACAGATTAGTGAAATGGTCTGAGAAATGGCAGATGCTGTTCAATTTTGGGAAATGTAAATGCCTACATACAGGACATGGGAACTTGAATGTAAACTATAAAATGGGAGATACTGTTCTGGGTACTACTGTAAAAGAAAAGGACTTAGGAGTTACAATAATCCGCTGATATGGTATTGCAGCTTCAAAGGGTAATAATTCTTGGATTGATTAGAAGAAACATAACATACAAGGGAAAAAAGTTAATTATACCTCTTTATAAAGCAATAGTTAGACCTCATTTAGAATACTGTATACAAGCATGGAGACCATATCGTAAGAAGGATATAGATACACTTGAAGGCATACAAATGAGAGCAACTAAAATGATTCCAGAACTGAGATACCTTAGTTATGAAGAACGCCTGAAAGAATGTAGTTTAACAACTCTAGAGACAAGGAGGTTAAGAGGAGATCAGATTGAAGTTTTTAAGATATTGAATGGGTATGAAAATATTGATAGAAATATGTTTTTCTCACTCAAGAAGGATAGCAGAACTAGAGGACGAGGTAAAATTAGTAAAGGATCAATGTAGATTGGACATCAGGGAGCACTCGTTCTCACAGAGGACATTAAATGAATTGTCTACAGAATGTGTAACTGCTAGCAGCATGAATATGTTTAAAAACAAGGTTGACACATAGCTCAGGAGGGCGGGTTATAAGTAGATGAACATTATTGGACTCTCGATAAGCCAATGGCTTCCTTGTCCACTTGCCATCTGGGCCTTTGGCTTGGATGGCAAATCTTGTTAAAACTGCAAACTATTATGCAGATTTTGACAGAAGCCTTTTAACAGCTGTATCATGTAGGATGAAATGTAAGCTTTTATTGTCATACTTATTGCATTATCTGTATGGATCGTTGAGTGAATAAACCATTGACACAATATTGAATACCAACTATCAGTTGTACATAATTTTTAGAGTTTCATACACCTTCACCCATCATCTAGGCCATCATCATATCCAAAATAGATAAATTTGGCATAAACAAATATTTACATTACTACTAATACTACAAGTCATTATAGATATAGTCACTATACATAAGTCGTATCCACAGTTATGATAGCACTTATAGTCTTATAATGAAAAACAATCAGAAAGCACAGTGTAAATCATAGTAACATTCCAAGTGTAAGACTGTCAGCTTTGAGCTAATGTGAGTAATGGATGCCTTTCTTCGTCTTGTCTCGGACTTCGTTTGACAGGTCAGTCACGCCGTCACTTTGCAAGTTTGTTTACATGTTTTATCTCCCGCCAAAATTAGCAAAACACCCTCCAGAACTTCAAACATACACTGCTACACGATAATATAGTTAGATAGATCAATTACTACTTACACACGTACTTGAAGAATGGACATTTATGAACTTTCAACAACTACGACGAGAAAGACGAACTTGAAACAACAGCGGGCTAGGACATCGCATAATTTATTATTCTGAAATGTGTGTGGCGCCACCTAACGTTCAAATAGCTAGATAATTCTTGGCGTCAGTGGATAGTGATAGGGGGTTGTTTTAGTTGTACAGTATATTACTAGCCAGACCTAGCCAAAATTTAAAAAAATATTTTTGTGTTAACAAATGATCAATGAAAGACATACAATTGTTTTTTTTTTCGTGAATCAAGGTGAATCCCGGATTTGCGAGTATCGTGACATTTTCACCTTAAAAAACAAAATACTTTCACCTAAAAAAATAAAACAGGATGTACATCATGGTAAAGAACGTTTATTCAGCTTTACAGGCATATGCACACTTTTATTATAGGTGGTTTATTTCGGCTGCTATGGGCCGTTAAAGGCACCCCCTATAAACGGGCCTCTCTGGGTACACGTTTTGGTTGACTTGCCGATCATAGCACTACTAGCGCCGCCTAACGAGCTCCGGCATTGATAATACAGACCCCATCCTTCGTCTACTGCTCCTCTGCATTTCAAAAAGCCTGCTTCTATAAATCCGACAACATTGAGCACTGCAGATGTAGTTGTCAATCATGCTGATAACGATAACCGTCGATTAACAGAATCTCGAGATTCTAGAAAGTTCCCTTGCTTGGCTGCCCTGCCCGTGGTTATGTCTTGGCCTTGGGCTTGGCTTCCCTGCCCGGCCCCGTGGTTATGATGACGCGAACCCCACCCCTTGCGAACACCTGATCGATTCGTTTAGAAATATAACTTACCTGTAACTTGAACACTCGCTGGTAGTGCTAGCAGAAACGACGCCAATATAATACCAAATACATACATTTTAACAAACCCGTATCAGTTGGTGCGCCACCGTAGTCTCGCTTATCCGACTGGCAACAGAAGCATGTTTTGACTGTTACCGTCGTTAGGTGGCACCACTTGTATACGCAAACATTATGGCGTCATCAATCTTTGACGTAATCTGACGTATTGCCGCGTTTTCGTGATCTTGTGACTAGTTCTGGGCTTACCTTATTATCTGAGTTTTCTCAATAGTTCGCAGTCCTATTTTTAGACAGGATGCGTGTCAAATGGAGACGGACGCAAACATTTAAACACTTCGGTGTGATAAAACATGTTGTGCAGTGTATAACCCTTTTTTGATTTTGTTAAATATTTATTATTTGCGAAGTTTTTTAGTGTCATAAAAAGGGGCATTTTTTTACACTAGGAAAAGAGTCCATATCTTGTGATCTGGTTGTTTGTGGGTTGCAATGCCACTGAATGTAAGGGCAAACGGCATAATCCGTACTAATGGGGCAATGAAGATATTGAGATGGAATAAAAAGTTTTAAGACCTTAAGACCTAATAATGTGTGAACTTGACATGACCTTGCAATTACCTACTTCCTTGACCTACAATGACCGTTGATCTATTTATGTTAAACATGCCCTAATTAAGTAATCATGACTTGAGATCAGTAAGTTGAGCGAGGAGTGTAAGGTAGAATGTATAATTATACACATTGACCTTAATACCCATTATTGACTTTACGTGTTACTGAATTACGTGTGTTAAAGATCTATTTATTTTTAATTAAGTATGGATTGTGGTGCTATCATGTCAATAGAGGTTGTAATTGTTAACCATAACACTAACTTGATTATTTGACCTCCATTGACATATTTACATTGATAAATTACCTATTTTAGCCATAAATAATTATGCACAACAGTGGTGTTTACAAATGTACTGGGCAAATGGTGTACACAATCAACTTTACTACAATGTGATATTTTGGAGACTGAATTGTGTATACTTAAAGATGGCTCCTCAATAAAATGTTTTTGCTTGTCTTTTTTCAAGTTCAAGCCTACCTAGTATCCACTACAACTCCACAATTAAATTACTTAGTAAAAATTGAAATGCTGAAAAATCACAATTTTCACCTTTGGTAAAATTTCTTGTAATCGGCAAGAGGATGGAAGCCAAACCCATGATCGGCATTGACTCGCACAGAGTTTACCATTTTGGATATCCACTATTTTGAGCCCTACCAGATTTATTATTATTAAACATTTATAACATGCCATGTATCCAGGTGAAACACCTGCTCCAAAGCTCTAGAGTTGTACATATATAAGTAAAATACATTAAAATGAGTGAAAATAGATAAAAGGAATAAATTAAATGACTAAAATAAATTAGGTGCTTCAATTAGTTTAACAAGATTTAACAAGATTTGCCATCCAAGCCAAAGGCCCAGATGGCAAGTGGACAAGGAAGCCATTGGCTTATCGAGAGTCCAACAATGTTCACCTACTTATAACCCGCCCTCCTGATATGTGTCAACCTTGTTTTTAAACATATTCACGCTGCTAGCAGTTACACAATCTGTAGACAGTTTGTTCCATTCATTTATTGTCCTCTGTGAGAACGAGTGCTTCCTGATGTCCAATCTACATTGATCCTTTACTAATTTTACCTCATGTCCTCTAGTTCTGCTATCCTTCTTGAGTGAGAAAAACATATTTCTATCAATATTTTCATACCCATTCAATATCTTAAAAACTTCAATCTGATCTCCTCTTAACCTCCTTGTCTCTAGAGTTGTTAAACCACATTCTTTCAGGCGTTCTTCATAACTAAGGTCTCTAAGTTCTGGAATCATTTTAGTTGCTCTCCTTTGTATGCGTTCAAGCGTATCTATATCCTTCTTACGATATGGTCTCCATGCTTGTATACAGTATTCTAAATGAGGTCTAACTATTGCTTTATAAAGAGGTATAATTAACTTTTTTCCCTTATATGTTATGTTTCTTCTAATCAATCCAAGAATTTGATTACCCTTTGAAGCTGCAATACCACACTGCTCTGAAACTTTCATATCAGCGCTTATTGTAACTCCTAAGTCCTTTTCTTTTACAGTAGTACCAAGAACAGTAGCTCCCATTTTATAGTTTACATTCAAGTTCCCATGTCCTGTATGTAGGCATTTACATTTCCCAAAATTGAACAGCATCTGCCATTTCTCAGACCATTTCACTAATCTGTCTAGATCGTTTTGTAAATGTTGTTTATCACCATCAGTATTAACCTTTCTAAACAGTTTTGTGTCGTCCGCAAATTTCAGTACGTTACTTGTTATACTCTCGTCCAAGTCATTGATATAAATTAAGAATAATATAGGTCCTAATACTGATCCTTGAGGTACCCCACTCAAAACCGATTTCCAATTTGAAACTTCGCCATCTACTACAACTCGTTGTCTTCTGTCAGTCAGCCATTGTTCTATCCAGTCAGTTATGCTATCCCCGATACCATGGGCTTTTAATTTAAGTAGCAATCTTTGATGTGGCACTTTGTCAAAAGCTTTCTGAAAATCTAAGTAGATAATATCTACTGGCGATCCCATGTCTATCCACTTAGTGATTTCTTCCAAAAAACATAACATATTTGTTAAGCATGACAAAGAAAGAAATAGGTAGAATAAGTTAGTTTATAAAACATCAGCAAATACATAAATCAAATGTATGGCTAAAATGCCACTGGAATATCACTGCTGCAAAGTGCACAGTTGCCTGCCTGAACAAATGAGTCTGCATTCCTGTCATGAGGCAGAACCAGCACAGCCACCAAGAATGAACAACTAAAGTCAATTCTTTCGATGATTTCAACAAAAATACACACTTTTTAATTAAACCGATTGCGGATATTACAATTCACACACTACATATTAGAACATCAACAAATCAAATACACGACGGGCAAAATACGTAGAATCTGTAGTGTTTACTCTAGAATTATAAAGAACACCAATATATTCTTGCATATGGAAATAATTGTTTGAAAAAACACAATTTATTATACATTTTGTAATTTCCTGCATGCATAATGCAACAATATTTATAGTCCAATGTGAAAACTGGTTTACAGTACACCGCAGGCCCAGTACACAATTCATATTTCTCTGTGTCATGAAATAATATCCTGTACTTCAACATGAAGTAATGTTTATTTATTGTTCACTGTAGGCTGATATGAAGACATGGAGAAAGACAATACCCAAAGTTGGCATCAGCCCGTCATGAAAGGAACTATAAGGTAGACCATAATAATAGTACAATGCAGCAATATTCACAGTTCACTGTTTCATATATCCAATCCATGTCAATGTTCACAGGACATTATAGGCTCATTGCAGCAAAGTGCATAAGTCTATATGACATTGTCGGCTAAGTATACACATATTCACAGTTCACTGTTTCGTAAATCCATGCAAGTGTAATGTGTGGATTTCACAGCCTGATATACAATATTTGGCTGCCACAATTTCTAGTGAAGCTGTCATGCAAAGTTCATTCTGGATGTCGATCCTCTAGGCTGGAGTAACTGTTGCAGCACATAATCTTCACGGAAGTCACTGGCCCTACAATAACAGGAATGTAAAATAATTAAATTAGTAGTTCATACCTTGTAGTAAATAGTGCATACGGTAAAATGTCTAGTTCTAGTACCCATTGTTACATTATGTAACAGATGAATATCAATATTGATGGATATCAATATTGTTCATTGTCACAGGTCAGTGTGATAAATTTACAAATGTGTACAATCAGCCCAAACGAGATCTGACTGATTGAAACTTATAGGTGTTGCAGATAGTAGACAACTTAAACATGTTTATAATGTAATTTAATCAAACAAAAACATGCACAAATTGGCCACCATTAATAATTGGCTACTTTAAAAGCAGCCTTGTCACAGCCGTAGAATTTTCAAGTTAATGACATGTTTTAAATTAGCTGTTGTTGTTAGCATTAGCATAGTAAATTGACTAGAGGATGACATAGGTAACTGAAGCGTATTTTGTGTATTGTTGGGGCATGACAAATGTGAGTTGATGTCACGTTCAGCAGGAAACAAAGGCGAATTTTGGAACAACAATGCCACATGTACACCACTAATACACTAAGTATTTGGAGAAGCCAAAAACGTTGCTCATCTGCAACTGCCACCAAACCCTGTTACAGGGACTATTATTGTTAGTAAATATCTGTGAAATGGATTTCAGTTGCTACATTGTTGTTTTGTGGAAAGCAATACTGATCCATTGTTATTTCTTATTTAATTAGGCATGTTGAGCAATATTATTATTCATGTGTATTGTTTTACACCAGAACATCATAATGTATCATATTTTATGTGTGTACAACATAACAAGTGCCCAATGTGTTAAGTTGGTGGCATACAGGAATTAAATTATTAAAAACAGATCTTGTTATCAAGTAATACTTGCCATAATTGTTATTGTTATGCTTTTTTCATAATTGTCTATGTAGAGTACAGTAAAAATCAGACTTTTACAGGGGTTATGATTTGTGAATGATTTTCATTGAAAATCAAGTTCTCAGTGCAACTTCGCATCGATGTTAATAAGCATGACAAATGATACACATTCATGTGCACAAACACAACGCCAAGTTTGGAATGTGTCTATACATGGGCCACCCTTAATATTTTGTATCTGCTTTTAATTGTAAGTTGTGGAACTAAAGTTCTCTATCATGACAGTAATATCCCATTTAGTAGTTATATCAATATAATGAACATTGTAAAAAATATAAATTAAAATAATGTAAACTTAATTATTAATGTATGAAAAACAATGAGGAATTGCATAGTTAGTGTTTTTGTTATACATTGTAGAAATTGTTGTCTGGGTCAATGTCATTTTCGAAACCAAACGTTTTGTCATCAGAATACTTGAACAAGTTCACATTAAAGTTGGAGCATTTATCAACTTATGTACAAATATTAAAAAAAATTTCAACAGAATAATTTTAAAATATACATTCATCATATTTTATGTTCTGAAATGGGATGACTTCACAAAAAAGGACAGTGGTAAACAATGTTTTCTATATTGGTGCCGAGTTAGCTTCGCACAAGTTGTGTGGAGACTTGTTTCACATAGTACACATTTAAGTACATCATTATTCAAGTTCCGATTACAAACAGGACACGAATCTGTCTTTAGTAAGGTTTTAGCCATTTCTATTGATGGTGAATTTACTTCACAATCTTTTAAGGTCCGCTAGGGTCTTCACTTTCAACCTTTGTCCGTCCTCTCTAACCTCAATGAAGATGCAGCAATGCTTTGTCCATGCACCGAATTTGTTTTTCAGTTGTCTAGCATGACGGAACATGGACAGCATGCAATATCAGACAGCATAATTACGTGATCAAGAAATAATTAAGAAAATATTTTGAACTGATTTGTAATTAAATATTTCAGTGAAATGTCAATGTTTATCGTATATAAAGACGCATGTGAACGCATTGGGCCAACCAATTTCCTGAGCCCAAACTGAGGATTCTCAGCGAGTCAAAAAAGACAATGTGACAATTATTAACTACGGTTCCGAGTGTGCCTTCATAGTTGCTTTCAATCAAACTTGCTGTGTTCTTTTGAAATCTTGTTTATGTGTAATATGTAAGGGGTCCCAGAAGACTGATACGTAGACCAGTGATATTAGCAGACATCAAACGTAGTGTACTATGACAACCATAGCGCTGCATGTCAAAGGTATTCTGGCTGCGAAGGAACAATAGAAAAGCATGTTGATTGACACTTTGACATGAATATTTCACAATTGTTAGTATTTGATCTAAGGTTCTAAGCATTATGATATATATGTGTGCAGGGTGTCCGCAGGAATGGAGGGAGGGGCAAGAAAGATTATATATAATATGGTGATAATTTCTCAGAGTCCATGTTAACTTTACTTCTGATATACATATATTATATATATATTTGTCACTGTTTAACTAAATCACCTAGGAATAGACCGAAACATGTGCATACACACTGATGAAAAATATGTGCGCTTATCATTTACAGACATGCCATGGACATTATGACGTTTTATTTAATGTATGCGTGAGATAGGCTAAACATTATGTGAGCGAACAAATAGATGAATGCTTCACAATGCCCCGAGAAGCCTATTTTAGATATTTTATGTGGCTTCAACAATGTCTTAGGAGGTGAGTGTTAGTACTTTTTTAGGTGATCTGTTTGATTGATCATAATTTATGGCAACGCGAAAAGAGCAATATGGCGCTTGAGTCTTGACGCGGGTCAAATCTGCACATACATGGGTCGAAAAAGGTCATGAAATGAGTTTTGTACACACACAAAAGTACCTAAACATTAATATATGTTTATATTCGTGGTAAATTATGAATTTATGCACATGTAAAACAACCGACATTCGCTAACCTTCGATTTCGCTAGTTGCGAAGAAGCCGTCATCGCCCACATACTCTTGAGTGCCGAATAAGCGTCCCTATATTCGAGTATTTATTTCATTAAAAATGCCACCCTATACGCACCTTATTTGGCACTATACTATTATTAAAATTAAACATTTGTACCAGCCTATATTCTCTGATAATTGTGGCAAATTATGCAGGATATAATACATTTTTAGGAGAGCAATCCTGTTTCCATCCAACTCTTCCAGATGTGAATGTTTGTGGATGCAACTAAACCAATTATCTTAAATATATCCTTTTGTGAAAGGGCCACCAGCTTTGCTGCTTCTCTTTAGTTCATCCTTTAACTACACTAGTTCTTTCTTAGTGCTGATGTATACGTTTATTGTGAATGTTATGTTTGTGTACTAAACTGAATGGTAGAGTGCATTTTAGAGACAAGAACCAGGAACAAACACGTACTGATACCATTAATGCTTGTGTTACAAAATAGTAAAGAAAACGCATGAAAATTAATGCATTTATACGTTTTAGTATACCAAAATAGAACTTATTGGTTCACAACAGGAAATGTTGAGAAAAAGCAATGTCACTTTGGTGCTAATGCTCCAATGTCACAGTTTTTGTACAGCAATAACACAAAACAGTTATGTCAGCAAATATAGAAAGTACAAAAACTACAATTTAGCATCAAAACCAGTGTGTGTGAATATATTGTTTCTGGTGATAATTTCCGCGAACCAACTGCGGACTATCTACAGTGCTATGCACTATAACACATTTAACCACTGTGAAGGCACCATACCGACAGAGAAAGCTAGCTCCACCATCTAACCCTGGTGGAACATGGATCTAAACATTGGCCCATTTGCTGTCTTAATATCACCTGCTTCATATTTGGTCGACCTACACACAGGCAACAAATTCCTTGCAACAGATCAATCATGCGGATTATCCAAGAATGGATATATGAGACATGACTGTATATATTATAATAACATATACACACACATCACGTGTCGAAGCATTAACATGTCAATATCATATAAAAACAAATAACATGGAACATGATGACTTGTTCACAATGACAATGACACATTGGAAGACAAACATTCATACAATCACAGGCAGAGAATGACTAATTAGTATTCTTAATTACAACATGCTTAGATTTGTATGCCATGATTCCTGTACTTATGCCGTAGCGATACTTCGTCACTTCAATAAATATGCCTATATTCTTCATTTCTGCATGCAGACATATCATAACCATGATAAAAAGTTGACAAACAGATCAGTAAATATCAGCAGATTTGGTAAATGCAAACAAACAATTACATTAACAGCATTGGTCATTAGTTTAACTCTAGTTTGTGATTAGGACATGGGTTTGATTTGTAACTCAAAATGTTGACCGTTTACAAAAACGATGACCAAAATTCAACCAGACTAACGTCATCACATAATAAATTCTTGATGACAAATACTTTCCATATATCAACATGCACAACATGTACGTTTAAATATGTCAATGGTAACATTTAAATTGTCTAGCGATTCACCACGTGATGTGTGACATACACTTAATGGAACATAATATCTTCAGCGGTCTATGCTGGAGATATGGTATATAGTATCACGGCCAGGGTTGTTTGATTTAAATCATTTGATTTAAATCATGATTTAAATCGCCCCAAAAAAATCATTGATTTATGATTTTTTTGACTTCCGGTTTTTTTAATCGCTGATTTATATGAATTTAACACAAATAATTGTTTACAAGCATCAAAATCAACAAAGTTTTGTATGGTTTTAATACAAAACACAAAGTGTGCACACTTGTGTAGCTGTATTGTCACCAGATAGCCTGATTTATGACATTGTGTATGTTTGAGCTATTCCCTTTCTGAATGCAGTGAAGCCACACAAACTTGTCTTCCAGAGGAAGTATCTTTTCAGCACAGAAGCCCTGAGTTAAAGTTCACTGATAGCTTATACTAGTTGTTACCAATTCAGTATGTTGACTCAGTTGTTTAATACTGTACCAGTTTGTATTCTGGTTAGAGACCCTTAGAGTACACAGAGCTCTGGACAGTTGCTAATCCACCCTATAGGCAAACAATAATTACCACTGCTACAGCCACAGACACACAGCATGCTTTTCTTTCCAAGACAGATTATGCAACTACAGGGGGTGAGGCCTTGTGGACATTGTCTAATGTCTTTATATAAGCAAAAATCATGTACCCTCTGTTAAGACAATAACCCAAATCGATTTGAATATAACATGTTTGAAAGAGTTTACAAATTTAAACATCTATATAAATGTCTATATACCACATTTTAAAAAAAATCAAAAAAATCCGATTTAAATAACAAAAGTCCGATTCTTTTTTTTTTTAAATAAAAATTGTGATTTTTTTCAACCCTGATCACGGCTGTGTCCTGCACACCATGTCTAGTTAGATGATATTACCTCCGTGTCGACCAGTTAGTGGACACTGAAAGTATGATGTATAAACAGACAACTATGAATACACACAGCAGTGAAAGCACCCATGGTACATGCCTTCGCAGAAAGGCTGGCTAAACATGGGAAGTCACTATACTCCTTAGGCACTAACAGCGACACAATGCCCTTATATTGAACAGAGGACCTGTGAGTATTATTTATGAGTATAATACAATATATCAAAATAATTTTCATGGTTTCAATGTACATAATTAAGGCATCACTGGTTTGTCACGAATACTGCTATCACCTGTGTCCCCGGCTGTCAGAATCGACCAACTGTCGCATTTCACATATTTGGGTTTATTGTTATATGAGATGGACCATTAAAAAGGTTCAAAATGACGTGTAGTTTACTATTGTATGGTAACCATGTAACAATCATATTTTTTCTGGACGTTGCATGTAATAATCTGATAATTGTATTACCAAGAAAATCATAATTATTACTTTTAAATGAACGCTGGGGCATTCTCGGACACGCCGATCAAAAAGTCGCCATTTTCAATCACATAATCACCCTGCCATGTACACCACCGCTGCTTTCTGTATGGTCAATGTTGATATAAATGCTGCCAAAATTTCATCATTTTGAATTCCAAATTGTCTTTAGTAACAAACTATTTTGCCAAAAAAAAAAAAAAAAAATAGATGGAACCTCCTGAAAGCATGCTATTAATTTTATGAAATGGCTGAATAAATAAAAAAATGGAAATTTTTAGCCAATCAGTAACTATAATGCAATTTTTAACTGTGACAGCTATTTGAATCTAACAGCAGCGGACATATGTATACGTAAAAATATCACACCTTATAAAACACCACACATAACATCACATAACCAGAAACATTCCAGACAAGCAGTCACCGTCTGGACACACAGTAAGTTGTGCCATAATAGTCATCCAGACAAAGAAAGATGATATCCAGTCTATGACAGTTCAGGCCAGTGGATCTCTGAGATAATAATGATGGCTATTATCCAACAGAAAGACCAACTCATTTTGGATGCCGCTGTCCCTTTCGGTGGTGGAAATACAGAGGCTAAAACACAAAAGACACACATTGGACATGAGAGCACCACTTAGAGTTACACTTTGATAACGAAAAATAACTGATGTTCAAATCACAAACCACGTGCCAGTATCACTACTGCTGCAATTTTCAAAAATATCACAGAAAATATTTCATGTGAGACTAGTTAATTATTTAGAGAAAATGGATATTCTAAATGTCTAGCATTTCTCAAACTAATAGAAGAAATCACTACGGACATTAATCAGAAAAAAGGCAACAATAAGATTTTTATGTGCCTAAAATGGTGTTTCACATAATAGACCACAACAATATTACTACATGCACTTGTAATCTAAAAATGTGGGTGTTGCACACAATTGGATTAAAAGTGACTTGAATAGCAAAGGGTTCAGTACATCAAGATTGACGAAACTGAATCCGATTTCCTAAAGGTAGTGTGTGGTGTGCCCCATGTCTATCAGGGCTACCATTTTTATTATATATACACATAAATATATATATATATTAATGATTTTTGTAATGTTACACATATTGCACATTTTGTGGTATTTGCTGATGACACCAACTTACTTTGTTCAGGAAGTGATATATATCAGCTGACACACTGTCAGTGAAGAATTGTTAAAATGTACTTCCTAGTTTGGTGTCACCAACTTATCTTTAAATATAAGTAAGACAATATATATATATATATATATATATATATATATGACTAAAGCAAATACATGTGTGTATATATATACACACATGTATTTGCTTTAGTCGCACGCACGCACGCACGCACGCACGCACGCACGCACGCACGCACGCACGCACACACACGTATTTGCTTTAGTCATGCTAGTATTATATGATATTTGGTACCTAAAACAAGTTATATAATATTACATGATATTAGTATTTAATTAAAAAACTACATAATATGCACGGTTAAAATCCTACTCACCATTAAAATGTATAGATTTGCTGATATCGATGTTATTTAAGTTTGTTTTAAATGTGTACACACATTCATAGTTGCCGTAGTCTTCCTGTACTGCAAAAGAAGTTATGTCATGTTCAGTTATCCTTGTATCACCGCATACGCATAGCACATATTAGTCACTTACAAGTTACAGAATCAATTTAAAGAAACACGATCAGGTAGTGTAGTGTTTTAAATCTCCTCTGGGTAGCAGCACTGGGTGATGCATTACTTTAACTGGTCCCCATGTGGCGCCACTGTTATGACCAGAACACCCACTCAGTTACTGTTACTATAAAAATGCCATTCACACATGATTTACTCAGTGCTTATTGGTTGTTCTTATGTTCATCAGGTGTGTGAAACCATCAACACCGTTTAACCATATTTGTAAACATCAAAACCATACAGAATAATTCAAAAGTTCTCCTTCAATGTTTATGGTTGAAAAATGTATCAGTGGTAAATGATAATTAATGATGACTAGCTTAGTAAAGCTTACACCCATCTATGGAGCAACAGAGGTGAAACCACGTTTGATTTTCCAATAGGCCACCAATATAAGTTAAAACGTGTCAGGATTCCTGGAAAATTTGTATTACATTTTTTTCAAAGCACATTTATCCTCTAAACACACACTAAGCACACACGCTTTGTGTAATTTGTGAAAATTATATACGTTTCAGAAAAACTGCACCCAAAGCAGATACCCCTATATTTCAGCCCAGCCCAGTGAATGATTTATAAATGTTGGTATGTTGCCATCAAATGAAAGATCTAAGGCAATAGTACAGATAACATTAACGTTATTAACATATCTGATATGAAAGTGCTCCAAAATAATTCACTCATTAAAATACTACAAAAGGTAGTTAATGTGGGTGAATTGAGTGTGGAACAACTCTCCAGGGGTGCCACAGTGTCTGCCATTACCCACATAAACAGCCCTTGTTTATGTGGGTAATGAGTGAATTTTTATCATCGCCAATTGGTATATCAGAGGCCACTGGGCCAAAGAGGCAAATCAACATAGAAAGAGGCCGGTGGATGTCGATGCCTGGGAGGAGATACTGCCCTCTGGTGAGTGGCTCAAACTCAATTCAGCCACTGTTTCCGTCTTTGTCCAACAGGTGGAAAAGCATAATAGTAAATAACTATAAATAACTGCCTTTGTTTTTTTTTTAAATATATCAATTTTCTTTAACATTTCACAGCACATTTATCTTCTATTAACACACATTGTGTGAATTTTTTTAAAGATTACATCAAAGTTAGATTATTAATATATAGACACTCTATATGTATATATTATTAGAATTCTCCCAAAAATTCAAACCATGCATATGGGCTAAATTGTGACATTTGATGAGAAAACAACTGTGTTAAAATATAACAGCAATTCGCTGAAAGGAAGTTACTGCTCACATGATAGAAATGATACCATTATACATAATATACAAATTTAACTCCACAATTTCAATATCTATATATAATTCAATATCTCGAAAACTACTGAACATTTTCAATGTGACCTATTTATCAGACACGGTTTACTCACTGAATAAAGATCAATCAACTGGTTAGGATTCCCTAACTCAACCTCTATATATAACCCAAACTCTAACCGTAGCCAGTTTAGCCAACATTAAAAGCTACGTTAAAAGTTAAGAAAAATTTTTTTTTGGTAAAAATGTAAAATAGTTACAAATTGGTTAAAAGAAATGTATTAGCCATTGTTATCTAGGCAGTCACTTAGGAACTACCAAGTTAACCCATCCAAAAATGTTTGCTAGTAAAAATATTAAAGTCATCGTAGAGTCAGACAGATGAGATTTAACACTTACCAGGATTTTTCTTCTGAATAGACATGCTACCATTATACGCCTTCATGTTGTAGGCTGTTGAGTTTGGCGAGATGTTGCTGCCGTTAACTCTCCATGTATACGTGATGTTAGGTAAATTTGAACTGAACCCAGCAATAGAACATGAGATGTTGAAGGACGTGTTCTTCAGCGTTGTTAATACTGTAAACACACGGACATACAATTGGAGTTAACTATTAACTAGTGTGTGTGTGCGCGTGCGTGCGTGCGTGCATATATATATATACATATATATATATATTAGTGCCCTGCGCGGGCCTAGAATTTGATCCCAAGCCCGGCCCGCAATTAGCAGTTAGAGTCCAGGCCCGGCCCAGGCCCGCAATAAGTTTTAAAGCCTGGCCCGGCCCAGGCCCGCAAACTAGAATTTAGGCCCAGACCGTGAATGTTTGGCCCAGGCCCGGCCCGCAAGTTTCAGGCCCAGGCCCGGCCCATACCCGCGGGCCAAACATGGATAAGCCCGCGGCCCGCAAAGTTTAGAGAAGATAAACATATAATCTTATAACAAAGACGATGATGAGTTCTAAAAATCCAGCACCACCAACTTCTTCAAACTTAAGAATATCCTGAAGAAAAATAAAGAAAAACTTCTTAGTGTCATTACTATTAAATATGATAACATTTGTTATATTTGGCTTTAATGTATTGGCTTATGGTTAGGGTAGGAGATTTGTTTATCTAACCCTGACTTAACCCATATGCAAGCCATAACCCCAATTTATATTGTTAATTGAATTAGCTCAACTAAGTTAACGTAATTTAATATGATATTTCAATTAAATGTCACCCACTGGCACTGACACCCAGTGGCATTTCCAGCAGGCCTGCAGTCACTAGCCTGAGACAAGACAGGTTCAGACATGTGTGAATGAATTAGGACTGGGGAGAAATACCAATTACCAACTGGGGTGGGTACTGGGTAGTGGGCTAGTGGCCTATTGGGCACTTGGCAGTGGGCAGGTCATTCAGGTGGGCAATGTTTGGAGGGAAGACCTAGACAATAGAATGTCCACTGGTAGGGTCAAAGGATGATAAGTTGATGGTTAATCATGGCTTGATTGCCTCTGCAAATATTTCTAAAGTAAACATTTGGGGCTGGCTACTTCCAGCCAAGTGAACTTATGGGGCCATTAGATTCCATGCAAGGTCTCAATTTGCAACTATATAATACTAAAGAAATAATTTTAAGCATTCATTAACCGGAATTACAATTTATAAGTTTTTATTAAAAAATAAATTAATAATCGGTGTTTTGTATGAATATTTTTATTATGTCCAGGCCCGGCCCGGCCCGCTCACACATAGGCCCAGGCCCGGCCCAAGCCCGATGTGTTTAAATTGTTTTCAGCCCAGGCCCGGCCCGGGCCCGCAGTATGTAGGCCCAGCCCGCGAAATTATGTAGAGGCCCGGCCCGTGGGCTGCGGGCCGGGCTTGGACCCAAAGCCCGGCCCGCGCAGGGCACTAATATATATATATATCATAGTATTTATAATGCCAAATTAAGGGAGCCAGCCAGGCTCTCGGAGTTGGAACTTTTGAGGACCCGACAGCAAATCTAGGGGCCAGCGGGGCTGAACCCTGGTTGTATATATCATATTTGTTTGCCTTTATGTATCATAATATGCAGAAATTAAATAATGGTATGTGTAATTGTAATTGATACAATGTAATTGACCCCAAGTCTGCACACAAACACCATTTCAACTTCTCCTGCATCCAGCTGCCATTGCTGCAAGAAAGGTGACCATTTTTACAATTCCAATACTGGAACGGCAGCCAGTGGATTTGAACCCTGGTCCTATGAGTTGAAAGTGCCATGTTCTACCTATGTGTTACTACACCCCCATGACAGAAACAAAAGCATATATCTACATGGTAGAAATTATTGTGACATAAATATAATGTTCATCCTTGAATGCATTGAAATTCCGGTTTGTTGGCTGGTTTCATTGTTTACTTCGCAAGAAACTTGATTGACATCTTCGAATATATTTCAGCTATGGCTCATGGCCTTCATCTGCAGACTGGTTTCACTACAAATGAGGGCCAAAGAATGTGACCAGCAGTACACCGGGGAAACAGTAAGAACTCCTGGTGCAAGAATAAAAGATCATCTATCTTGTCGCCATACCATCAGCCATCGGTGAACCAGGCCCTTAGACACGGACCCATCTGCCCATCTTAAAGATGGGCAAACATCTGACAAAGATGGGTAAATAAAAATAAAAGACCAATAATGGCTGTCATAGGTGCGAACACAAACAGAACACAGGCCATCAGTGATTAACAAAAGACATAAAGGTTTTAGACCATGAGAACTGATTTACACAAAAATTAACGAAACAATTCAAATTATTCATCGAACAAAACCTGCCCTGAACCGAGACATCGGCCAGAACCTCCAGTAGTCCTTCTCCAGCTTGAAATATTCGGAGATGTCAATCAAGTTTCTTATAATAATTATTCATGCCAATAAACTAGGTAAATACTTACTGTACAAAACAGTAATTCTGATGGGAAAGTCGCTGTTGCCGTCGTCATGACATGTGTACTCCCCAGAATCGGAGATACTTGCTGCTTTCTTTATCAGAATACTTAGCACATCCCCTGATGGCTGCTTCTCAATCCAGGTCATTTCGAATTCACCGCCGATCTTCGCATCTATATTGAGCCTGCCATTCTTTGTGTCGCGAAACCATAACAGCTTCTTGACGCCGTTACTCTTACAAGTGATGTTAAATTCTTCTCCAGCTTTGACATATAATGCCGGATAGTAGGGAGGATGTATGGACACATTTCCTGCAAGCATCAAGACAAAGTGTTAATGGAAAGCAGCCGCGTTATAAATACCTTCTCACATAGTCACGCCCAGAGCTAGGTGCAGGTATACAACATCAATTCAATAACTGTTCACATTTTAATTACACAAGATTTTGAATCAAATACAAGTACACCATTTCAATTACATGCACAAATAACTGCAATTATGTTATGCGGTACCAACTGTTATTCCAGCCATTTGCCAAATTTTTATATTCTGTATGCATTTCATAAAAATGTATTACTGGGTAAGTATTATTATTTGGATATGTGTAATACAACACTTGGTTTTTTTTGAGGTAATGTCTTGATATAAAAACATATTGTAATAAATCAAAATGTATGTAATTACTGCAATTACAGCACAAAATTAATACATTACAATTGCAGCATAATCTCAAAACCAGAATAAATTACAATTACAAAACAGCATTTTGTGTGTAATCAAATACAATTACATAATTTGACCCAACCCTGGTCATGTATGTGTTGTACATATTTGTGAAATGTTACCATAAGATCAATAGGAACATGTCCATGCAGTAATGTTAACACTATCTCTTTTCAGTAGTGTCTGCTTTGGCGTAGTAGCACACACTAAACACACAACTCAACTAGTATAAATCAATCACTGCTGGTAATAGATCCTAAAAATCAATAAACAAAGTTAAAAAACATAAATAATATTATACAGGTGTAGTTGATTTCATGAAGCCCAGTAATGTTGATCATTGTGGCAAGTAAATCTTTTTATATTTTGTTATATTTACTTCCACTTCTGTTACTCCACAGCAAACAAATACACACTGAACATTATTTTTAATTTCTCTGTGCTTCAAAGCAGCAGGTAAATGCAGCAAGAAAACATTGTAATGTGTCTACAGACACCTCAACCCTGGTGACAGTCAGGAAACCAACAGCACGCACAGTTTTATGCATAATGCATCTACTTTTGACTAAGGGGCTATTTCAAAACACACAACTACATGAAATTAATTAACCTCAGACCTGTTGTCCTTCATGCTGTAATCACGCAACCATGACATACCACACAGGCTTACATTTACTACACACACTAATGTTCATGAGTGAAACAGAATGTGTAAGAAGTTGACCATGAACTGTGCTTGGAAAAAATAAATGACGTCTGACGAAAAAATACACCAGTGCACAACGCTAAACAAACCTACTACTAATGAAACCAATTTCGTTTAATACCAAACATCAATGCTTTGACATTACCCCTAAGAAGAAATGTCAACCTTGCCACATGTGCACTCAACCATGACCCAAGCACAAAACCACATGCAACATAAAGTGGATTTTTGTTAGTCACATGTTGACAAGTCTTGTGACTGTCAGTACTGAGAACAACTAGTGCCACCCAGTCGAACGCACTGACTATCCACAAGTATATGAGGGAGTTATCAACATACACCTCAACTATCCCAAATAAAGTGAGTTAAGTTCTTAAATAAAACATGACAGATGTTAAATATATTAAGCACTGCATCCATTATCATGGCACAAGGACATTACGTGCATCATGTTCTTCTATGTGTCATATTATTATTACCGAGTATTATTAATTATGAAATTTCATGAACATATTTTTGTTCCATGTTATCTACTTTTACAGATACTAGCTTGTTGGTTGCTTTCGTTAGATATATAATATAAAAATGAAACAAATACCTTTGGTTTCATCAATGGAAAGTAAAACCAACACTTTTTGAAGGCATGATTTAGCATCATAACTTATGCTCAACGAATTCCATATTTGGCTAAATATATGACAGAGTTTTTAAGGCCTTTCATACGGGCAATTTGCCCATATGAAATACAGCTCTGCTCCATGAGATTTTTTTTATTTAACTTCATTTTTGTTTTATATATAGTATTCTGAGAAAACTAAGAAAGAACAATATCTACTAATAAAAATCATGATTAATTTTTATGTCTTTCCCATGTACAACGGCTAAGACACCCAACCCTATATTTGGGCATAGCACCTGAGGGGCGCCATATTAGTCTACACCTGTAGGTAGGCCTCAACCCTGAGGCCAAGTGTCTCTCCTGTCTGGCATCGGCCAAAGTTTGGGTGAAGTTTAATGACAGTTTCGCAGATATCTCAACTACACAATACATTAATAATTAGCCTAAACCATTGCTCAAGTCTCAGATTGAACTCTCAAATCTATGGCTAACAAGTCCCAAGAAAGTCCCAAATGCTATAGTCTGAAGTCTTGTAAAAGTGCAATTAAAGTCGAACTCGAGTCCGGGAGTCCTCAGCACTCGTACGTGGACCCTGTGCTTACCTGTTTGCAGGGTTTTTCTTAAGAGCCGTTGTCATTTGGTATCGTGACCCGCATAACAAAATGACCCGGGGGTCAATATACTATAATGGTATAATGACCCGCCCCATGGCAAACTGACCCACCCGTTTTTTATTTAATGTGTTTTCTTCACTTTTTGATCACATCCATTACATATCATAGGCAATATTTATAATAAGTTCAACTTGATAATAGATTTAAGTAACTGAATTCATTAATCTTTATTATTGTGCTTCTACTTTTTCTTTTGAAAAAGAAATCCTGAAAAAGTGTTTTAATTAATATTATGTTTGTGCTTAATGTAAGTAAATGTGATGTAGATGTGTTAGATATAAGAGGTTATTATGGGGGGGTCATATCCCCATGGCTTAGCATATTGACCCAGGTCATATTCCTATGGTAAAAAAAGGTAAAGTCATCCCCCAGGCATTACGCCTTAGGAAGCCATGAAGGCTTATATGGCCAGTGCTTAAACCTGGTTTCTGTAGAGTGCAGTTATACTGACTCTCCTGGACAGGACACTAGTCCATGGCAGGTACCTTCCAAACAGTGTTTGTACTCATTTACAGCTGAGTAGACTGAGGCAAAGTAGGGTAAACGAAATTGCTAAGCTTCAAAAACGAACCGTGCCCAGAGTGGGTCTTGAACTCACAACCCTCGAATTTAGAGTCCAACACCTTAACCACTAGGCCACGGCTGCCCCCCAATTCCTATGGTAATGGTATAGTATATTGACCCGGGTGATGTCATAGAGACTAAACCTCCCAATAAACAGTTAAGAGCAAAGTCACGAAAAATGGAACAGTTGTGTAAAAATTAGGAGTGAATATAATGTTGTAGTATGAGGTTGAAAGTGTTCCAAGGTGATAAGTAGAAGATAACTTACCGTCTTGTTTTTATTATATAGGGTGATCACATAGGACATACACATTTTTGTGTCACGTCTGTCACACTTATAAATCTGTCTCCTGCAAACGTTTCCACAATGATAATTCTTTGTTTTGCTTGTAGAGGTGTATTATGATGGTAGTGATCAGACAAAATATAAATGTTAGGTTTTCCATTGAAACTATCAAATGATAGTGCTGACAGCAAATTGTGTCCCTTTTTGAAAATCCAGTTGGAAAAGTTCCACCCAACATATTTGTTTTGAAAGAGAAATAAATTAATTGTCTGGTTATGTTCTACACCTCACGCCTAACTCAGCATACCTCTCATGGGGCACTGATTTTCATAGATTCCATTCTACAGGACAAAAACCTGTGTGACAGATGCAACATTAATTGTGACAGACATGTACAAAAATGTACTTGAGTACATGAATGCCAAGTACATCGGCCCCAGGTCTGGGAGGCATACAAAAAACCTCAAAACAAACATGCTATTTTACCAGAAAGAGGACTAGTTTAGTAAACTAAGGCCAAAATATGTTACATAAGTTGAGTTTTTAATGCAAACATCATGGCCATATCCTATTGCAAGCACAGGAATAGGTGTATATACAAATATATCTTGCTTGACTATGACACTCATGATGTAGGGTAATACATGGGGGTGGGGGGGGGGCTGTCCTGAAGATCGCTATGTTCGTTATTAAAAGATTGATTTCCTGTCTAGCTGTCAATATCAGACTGATGATATTGATTTCTAGGCCAGTTGTGGGGTATATTCAAATCGAATTCCAACGGGAAAAGAATGCGGACACTACCAAGCACCAGTGAAGTCTGCCATGGTGGGCGAAAAGTTGGTGTGTCGGCAAAAAGCTCTACAAAATATCAGCCTGTTGCATCCCTGTTTCAACAGAGAATGCATGTGCGTAATGGTTTGGCGACATTCTTTGCACTCATCAAACAGCACTGGTGCCTGGGACACCAATAATCCCCTTGGGCACCATTTAAAACTAGGAATCCTTGGGAAGATGCCGTGTGTGGGTAGGCCCATTGGGCAGAAGTTTGTGTCTTTTAGTGTGTTGTGACTCTGACTGAGTCATGGATGTATCAGCACAGAGATCAAAGAACTCCCAAGCACCGTCACACAATGTCATATTAAATGTACATAATTGATAAACATGGACCTTTGATTTACTATTAGTTATACAGACATATATTCTACCTGCGAACTACGATTCAATGCAGACATGCAACAAATATAAAATAGATGTATGCATAATAGGTCAGGCAGGGGAGGGTCTTTCGTAATTTTAGGGGGGTGTATAGGCCAGTGTTACTGTTATGAAGCATGACAAGACAGACAAGGTCAAGCCCCCCTGTACCACTAGCCCCCTGTCCCAATAGCCCCCCTTAACTTTAGGGGTGAACAAATTTAGGTACCTGATTTTAAATAAGAAAATAGTCATATATCTGGTACATATTCAAGGAATGTCGGACTTTTTTATTGGAGGGAAACTGTAAAAATCCTCTTTCATTTGTCATACACAGATACAGGTAACCAACCATTCAGAGAAATAGACAGTAAATGGAAATGTAACATAAAAATAATGCTGTGTTCATAGCACTGATCAAAACATTGTTGTGAGAAAATATTACAATGTCTTATCAAAGTTGATAATAAGTTGTTTGCACATATACCATATCCATATGCAAGCATGACTAGTCAATGAAATTAAGTGAAATTGTCCATCATGTGTCCAATGGCACTGAGATACGATGCAATTCCCCGGTCACATAACATGTATTCCAGTCCAAGTTGGTCCAAACAAGCATCAAGGTTGATATACTTCTTCCTGCGCTTGGGAGTGGGCTGACCCGACTGTGGCTGGAGGATGGAGACGAGTGATGCGGCTTCCTCTTGGCTGAACAGCTCGACCACCTCAAAGATATTGGGGTGTATCTTGCCTGCCTTCCGCATGAGTCATGTATGATACCCTTCAACGTGATTGTTGGTGCGAGAGCCATCATATTTAAAGAAATTCCACATTTCGATTGGATACTGCCCATTCATCCATGTCCTGTCGAAGTAGTCATTGAAGTCTCGTACACGGGGTACATCCAGTGCTGTGTTCTCGACAAATTGAAATGTGTCTTTCACATGTGGCACGGGGACGAATGGCATCGCTAGTAGCATACGAAACCAATTCCTGTGGTCAGCGTTCTCTCTGTAGCTCACGGGTAGTCCTATACCTTGGATTCTCTGCCACAGACACTGGGCATAGTGGAAGTAGCACCCCTTGACAATCACTCAGGGGAACACGTGTAGGCAGGCATTCATCAGACCTTTCTCGAAATCCTGCATGATACGTTGGGGGCTGATGGTGAATCCGATTGATTCAGACTTTTCCTTCACCAAACTGAGGAAACAAATGTAGGTGTTCCCATCTTTGTTGGGGAGCAGACCAAACACAAGTGGCAGCATCACTCCAAGAACGAATGCATGCAATGTGACTATTTGATAAAACAGCCTTGGTGCTGTTGCAAACATCCCATCCATGTGATGGGTATCAGCATTCGCTAGCACATGCAGAGCGGAGTTGGATGCACACGCTATTATTTTATCGGCTCCATCGCCATCCTCGCCAAGCAGGAACCGATCTCCTTGAACCGTAGTTCTCCACTGGCCATCCAGGTCAATGTCACCTCTTGTGGATGGCATTAGGGGGAAGCGTTTCCTCCGTTCACGGTACAGTGATGACTTGACACGCTGGTAATGAGGCAGAGCAGATGCTGTCTCACCTGGTGAAGCCATCGCAGTCGAACTTTGTTGAAGCAGTTTCACCTTTTCCTGATCGTAAATCGCCTGCATTGAAGTCGTTTCATCCCTGGCTCGCTTCCTCCTGTTTCCTCTCAACTGTCGCGCTTGTACTTCACCTGGGTTGAGTTGGTGATTGTGGCTATCTTCAGCTTTCACCACAGTTCCATCATCGCTGACCACCACAAATGCCTTACACTTCACACTTTTCCTCTTGCTACATGTGAACTTCATGCCATTTGTCAACGCTTTCGATTTGTGATAGGTATAACTGTTCAAAACAGCAACAGGAAGTCCCCTAGCACCTTCGATGAACTCAACACTAGCAGCCATGTTTCACGTGTCATTCCGAACTCACATATAAAATTCAACATGAAACTCAGGCCAGCTAGAGCAGAGCAGCTCAACATATCCTTTCCTTATTGGCTAGAAATGTGTGAACTGGCAGGCCCAGAACACCACAAATCCACAATCAATAGTTTATTCAGTTAAAAGTTAGGGCAATTGACTTTCAATAGCTTTTACCTGGATCAGGGCAATTAGCTTTTATGTGTGAGTTAAATTGGGTTTTGCTCACCTCAAACAAGCTTTATGTAGAGGATTTACTTTAACTCTTAGGACAATGAGCTTTTCATACCACACAATTGATGTGTGAAAGTTACATGGAGCTTCAAATGGTCGACCCTTCAAATGATTAACTCTACCTACAATTAGAAATATCTAGAAAGAGGGGGGTGTATTAAATCAACAGCATACTGACTGGAGGGCTAGTGGCACTTCGGGGGGCTACTGGCACACAATTCTCACACCTCGGGGGGCTACTGGGACTAGAGACACGGGGGCTACTGGGATGACACCGGTGTATGAACAGTAATCCACTAATGTAAGGCTGCCCACTAGGTGATGTTCAATAGACGGAACAGCCAAAACACGGCCGCCGATCGTCAATAAGTCATCGTTCTGGGAGCCCAAAACATATCTTAATGTACGTGTAATTATTTCCCACTTGGTGGAAAGTTGCATTATTACGTTATCTAACTACACATTCCAGTGAAATCATTATACAGATCACGCAATCCACGCTATTAGCAATTCAATCTCGTTCCGGACTCATTCCAGCCTCGTTCCGGCTAATACACAGGTAGCTATGCTGGACCATTTTGAGATAATTAAGTTATTGTGAAGTATTATACATCGTTGGAAAGGACTATTATTAAGATACATCATGGTGTCAGTTGTATGGCTGTACGTTAATTAGTTTTCATTTTAGAGCACTTTAAAGACACCCCGATCAATGTTTTCAAAACACGGTTTTTCTATTTTGATCAAAAAAGTGAACCTGGTCTAAAAAATTTACTAATATTAATGTTAATGTATTTTTTTTTACATATTGTGGAAGTACTCAATGTTTTCAACCTGTGTGGGGGTCATTCATACCAGTGCATCCATTATTTTTGTTGCAAGAGAGCTGTAAACAGTGCTATTTTTCACTTATTTTGCACATTTTTACAGGGGCGGTTGGTAAAAAGTAAAAAACAACCACAGTATATACCCTACAGATACAATTTTTAAACGCAGTGTCTACTTTTAAGCATGTTTGACATGTATAGGTCATTAGCATTATTATATATATGAACAAAATTTTTTACAAGATTTTTTTAAACTGCAAACTTTTATGTATCTTTACAGAAGCCTGTTCACAGCTGAAGACATGCTGATGCAAGATGAATATTTGACATGTGTATCATGTAGGATCATGATCATTGGAAAGATATATTATTAAAAGGCCCAGATGGCAAGTGGACAAGGAAGCCATTGGCTTATCGAGAGTCCAACAATGTTCATTAAGATGCATCATGGAATCAGTTGTGTGGCTGTAGGTTAATTAGTTTTCATGTTAGAGCACTTTAAAGACAACATTTCCAAAACACGTTTTTCTATTTTGATTAAAAAAGTGTACCTGGCTTAAAAAAATATTAATGTTAATGTAATTTGTTTGACATATTGTGGAAGTACTAAATGTTCTCAACCTGTGTGGGGGTTATTCATACCAGTGCATCCATTATTTTGGTTGCAAGAAAGATGTAAACAGTGCTATTTTTCACTTATGTTGCACATTTATACAGGGGCAGTTGGTAAAAAGAAAAAAAAAACAATATATACCCTACAGAGACATTTTAAAACTTTTTGTCTATTTCTAAGCATGATTGACATGTATAAGTCATTAGCATTATTATGTATATGAAAATATTGTTTACAAGGTTTTAACTGCAAACTATTATGCAGATTTTGACAGAAGCCTTTTTAATTAACAGCTGTATCATGTAGGATGAAATGTAAGCTTTTATTGTCATACTTATTGCATTATCTGGGTGTATTAGTAGTTAAAATAAGAAACAACTACTATAAATATGTACATCATTACAAGTATTATATCAATATGTGTGGATCGTTGAGTGAATAAACCATTCTGACACAATATTGAATACCAATTATCAGTTGTACATCATTTTTAGAGTTTCATACACCTTCACCCATCATCTAGGCCATCATCATATCCAAAATAGATAAATTTGGCATAAAAAAATAAAATAATATTTACATTACTACTAATACTAGTCATTAGTCACTATACATAAGTCGTATCCACAGTTATGATAGCACTTATAGTCTTATAATGAAAAACAATCAGAAAGCACAGTGTAAATCATATTAACATTCCAAGTGTAAGACTGTCAGCTTTGAGCTAATGTGAGTAATGGATGCCTTTCTTCGTCTTGTCTCGGATTTCGTTTGACAGGTCAGTCACGCCGTCACTTTGCAAGTTTGTTTACATGTTTTATCTCCCGCCAAAATTAGCAAAACACCCTCCAGAACTTCAAACATACACTGCTACACGATAATATAGTTAGATAGATCAATTACTACTTACACACGTACTTGAAGAATGGACATTTATGAACTTTCAACAACTACGACAAGAAAGACGAACTTGAAACAACAGCGGGCTAGGACATCGCATAATTTATTATTCTGACATGTGTGTGGCGCCACCTAACGTTCAAATAGCTAGATAATTCTTGGCGTCAGTGGATAGTGATAGGGGGTTGTTTTAGTTGTACAGTACATTACTAGCCAGACCTAGCCAAAATAAAAAAAATATTTTTGTGTTAACAAATGATCAATGAAAGACATACAATTATTTGAATCAAGGTGAATCCCGGATTTGCGAGAATCGTGACATTTTCACCTTAAAAAACAAAATACTTTCACGTAAAGAAATAAAACAGGATGTACATCGGAGTAAAGAACGTTTATTCAGCTTTACAGGCATATGCACATTTTTATTATAGGTGGTCTATGTCGGCTGCTATGGACCGTTAAAGGCACCCCCTATAAACGGGCCTCTCTGGGTACACGTTTTGGTCGACTTGCAGATCACAGCACTACTAGCGCATTGCTAATACAGGCCCATTCTTCGTCTACTGCTCATCTGCATTTCAAAAAGCCTGCTTCTATAAATCCGACAACATTGAGCAATGCAGATGTAGTTGTCAATCATGCTGATAACGATAACCGTCGATTAACAGAATCTCGAGATTCTAGAAAGTTCCCTTGCCTCCCTGCCCGTGGTTATGTCTTGGGCTTGGCTTCCCTGCCCGTGGACGTGCCACGTGGTTATGATGACGCGAACCCCACCCCTTGCGAACACCTGATCGATTCGTTTAGAAATATAACTTACCTGTAACTTGAACACTCGCTAGTAGTGCTAGCAGAAACAACGCCAATATAATGCCAAATACATACATTTTAACAAACCCGTATAAGTTGGTGCG
Organism: Lamellibrachia columna; assembly: GCA_963662155.1. Taxonomy (NCBI): domain Eukaryota; kingdom Metazoa; phylum Annelida; class Polychaeta; order Sabellida; family Siboglinidae; genus Lamellibrachia; species Lamellibrachia columna. The sequence goes on from OY759273.1 coordinate 4,900,776, forward strand.
CCACCGTAGTCTCGCTTATCCGACTCTCTCGGCTTGGTGAATCCGCCGAGAATAGCGTCCGGCAACAGAAACATGTTTTGACTGTTAGGTGGCACCACTTGTATACGAAAAAATTATGGCGTCATCAATCTTTGAAGTAATCTGACGTATTGCCGCCGTTTTCGTGATCTTGTGACCAGTTCTGGGCTTACCTTATTATCTGAGTGTTCTCAATAGTTCACAGTCCTATTTTTAGACAGGATGCGTGAGGATGCGTGTCAAATGGAGACGGACGCAAACATTTTGAAATCATTTAAACACTTCGGTGTGATAAAGCATGTTGTGCAGTGTATAACCCTTTTTTGATTTTGTATAATATTTATTATTTGCGAAGTGTTTTAGTGTCATAAAAAGGGGCATTTTTACACTAAGAATAGAGTCCATATCTTGTGATCTGGATGTTTGTGGGCTGCACTGCCACTGAATGTAAGGGCAAACGGCATAATCCGTACTAATGGGGCAATGAAGATATATTGAGGTAGAATAAAAAGTTTTAAGACCTTAAGACCTAATAATGTGTGAACTTGACATGACCTTGCAATGACCTACTTCCTTGACCTACAATGACCGTTGACCTATTTATGTTAACAATGCCCTAATTAAGTAATCATGTATGACTTGAGATCAGTAAGTTGAGCGAGGAGTGTAAGGTAGAATGTATAATTATACACATTGACCTTAATACCCATTATTGACTTTACGTGTTACTGAATTACGTGTGTTAAAGATCTAGATCTATTTATTTTTAATTACGTATGGATTGTGGTGTTATCATGTCAGTCCTCACTTCTAAAACAACACATAAACAGCAACAGAGAATCCTTAGTACCTCAATCCAATAACCTACAATGGCCATCAGCCTACAGTGCACACATCTGTGTTACACAAGATAGCAGTCTATGAATCTCTATCACATCCCAATGTCAATATATGTGTAGTATAGCTAAGCCCGATACTAACAGAATAGTAAAACATTAGAAGATATCCTCCGTAGGACATAATGGCAAGGTATCTTCGATGCTCCCATTACAGCATGTTCTATCAAAAACTAGGTATAATACCAATAACTATACACATTAAGCCTTTCTTGCTCTGTTATTCACATAATATCCATCAGTAATATATATAGTTAAACTATCCATTGTCGATGTGGTAACCCAGCCATGCCACAATAAGCTAGCCAACCAGAGACACTGCCATACTCGGTAATACATAATCTCATAGCTATTATTTACTAAATATTGCATACCTGCCCACAGCCCTCCGATACTCAGTGCAAATGTTGTTGTGCAGTGCTCATAACAATGGCCACCTGTATATAACAATACATCCTTAATTACTTATAACCCATGTGGAGGTACAATTGAAACTTAGTTATGGCTCATAAGTGCTGACTCCTGGCGATGAAGTTGGTGGTACATTAACAAAACGTCCTCTGTAATAGACTGCCACTTCAACTAAGCAGGTCAAAATACCAGTCGACAGACGTTGTGTTGATACTGAGCACAGCCACAGTAACATCAAGTCTACATCTGGCACAAACAATTTAGGAAGCCCCCCCCTTCAAGTGTTCATACAGATCAGGTAGGACCATATCGTAAACACCACAGACAGGGTTAACACACGAGGTAAGCAAAACCACCCTTTCGGAGGCTTTCCTACAGTCTTCAATAAGCATACCAGATATACATTCATTGTCACCTGGGACAGACTAACATAAACAATTCACAAATCAGGCATTGCATAATAATACACACTAGAATTAATAATACATAGACTGCCGTCTATCATCAGCATAATTAGGACCACATGTGTCGCTACTCATTTAAACTTCCAAACACAACGGATTCACTAATTTATAATCAAATGAACATGCTATAAGCAATGCTATATAGCAGTAACTACATCACAAATATGATACTGTAGGAACTTGGTACTCACCAATTATAAAACCCTTGCTGTAAAACCATGTGTCCTCTCTCTCTCTCTCGCTATCTGATTGTTCTCTCCCTTTTTCTCAATCTTTTTCTCACACTCATTCAAATCCAAGATTACTACACGATGACTTATTTAGTATGATGGTGAAAGTGTGTACACAGTGAGCTGACATTCGTATAACAGTATCCACTGCTTGACTGACATATATATATATATATATATATATATAGAGAGAGAGAGAGAGAGAGAGAGAGAGAGAGAGAGAGAGCGAGAGAGAGAGAGAGAGAGAGAGAGAGAGAGAGAGAGAGAGAGAGAGAGAGAGAGAGAGAGAGAGAGAGAGAGAGAGAGAGAGAGAGAGAGAGAGAGAGAGAGAGAGAGAGAGAGAGAGAGAGAGAGAGAGAGAGAGAGAGAGAGAGAGAGAGAGAGAGACTAAACTTGAAACAATTAGAAGAAAATATTTATGTTAAAGAATGGTATTACGTATGTTGCGTAGTATTTAGAGTAAAGCGGTTACCAAGCATATCACCACCTATTGGCTGGTGCCCATGACCACTAATGCCAGCCATGGTCACTCGGCGGAGCCACCGCATTGACCAACCATGACATCTTCCCCAGATTTCTTTGAATCCGTCCACGGATTGCACTAAGACAACAAAAGTTGTGTCCTCACGGTATCCCACAAAAATGGCCACTAATACCTCAACCCTCCAGCCAAACCAATTAAGATAATACAAATTTAGTAAACACACGTAATGCAGGCATTTTCAGTTAACCTATACATCGGCCTAATTAATCCAAATACAACAATAGAATTTACATCATCCGTCCACGTGATGCTACTCTAAGGTGCCATAACTAGTCTGATGTGGGCTAACACCCTGTCTCCACAAGGAGCAAACATCATTGTAACCTAACTACACAAATACTACTACACCCTGGACTACATGAACCTTCAGATTACTCTGATGTGGGCTAACACCCTGTCTCCACAAGGAGCAAACATCATTATAACCTAACTACACAAATACTACTACACCCTGGACTACATGAACCTTCAGATTACTCTGATGTGGGCTAACACCCTGTCTCCACAAGGAGCAAACATCATTATACCCTAACTACACAAATACTACTACACCCTGGACTACATGAACCTTCAGATTACTCTGATGCGGGCTAACACCCTGTCTCCACAAGGAGCAAACATCATTATAACCTAACTACACAAATACTACTACACCCTGGACTACATGAACCTTCAGATTACTCTGATGTGGGCTAACACCCTGTCTCCACAAGGAGCAAACATCATTATACCCTAACTACACAAATACTACTACACCCTGGACTACATGACCCTTTAGATTACTCTGATGCGGGCTAACACCCTGTCTCCACAAGGAGCAAACATCATTGTAACCTAACTACACAAATACTACTACACCCTGGACTACATGAACCTTTAGTTTACTCTGATGTGGGCTAACACCCTGTCTCCACAAGGAGCAAACATCATTGTAACCTAACTACACAAATACTGCTACACCCTGGACTACATGAACCTTTAGATTACTCTGATGTGGGCTAACACCCTGTCTCCACATGGAGCAAACATCATTGTAACCTAACTACACAAATACTACTACACCCTGGACTACATGAACCTTTAGATTACTCTGATGTGGGCTAACACCCTGTCTCCACAAGGAGCAAACATCATTGTAACCTAACTACACAAATACTGCTACACCCTGGACTACATGAACCTTTAGATTACTCTGATGTGGGCTAACACCCTGTCTCCACAAGGAGCAAACATCATTATAACCTAACTACACAAATACTACTACACCCTGGACTACATGAACCTTCAGATTACTCTGATGCGGGCTAACACCCTGTCTCCACAAGGAGCAAACATCATTGTAACGTTTCTAGCAGAGAGGGAGAAACTTCAACACTGCTTGTCGCAGCCCCCGGCCATACCTCATCTGTCCCTTCTCTGTAAGATGACACCCGTCCTCACAAATGTATTTTGGTAAATTTACCCGAGTCCGGGAAAACATGCAGACATTAGCTTGTTGGAGGATACTAGTGGACAATCGTGAATTTAGATTTAGAAGATTTAACCCGGTGTTTATATGTGTTCAGCGACACTCCACCATGATTCCCTATGGATGTCCGCTGAACTACTGACAGAAAAACAACCACCTTGGGAGACACGTTGTAACAATCCAACACCCCAGAAACCTCAGGGCATTGTCCACCACCTCGGCGACAGATGTGTCCACTGGGCCGAGGTCGTTGGACTCGACATCCACAATCAAAAGGTCAGGCTGACGGCCACACGCCAAGATATGCTTCATGTACCCACCGGGGTTGGATAGAATTCGATGGTATGGCAGACCGCCCTGACCATAGCTGAACAGCTCACACTTGGCCTCCAGGCCAAGGGTCTGCGAGAGCGACTCGACTCGGCGAGTGGACCGACTGGACAGTCGCTTGACAAACGAATGTCCAAACAAACATACCATTTGCTTGTCATCCGCCATCACCCACTCTACACGTACGGTGACAGTGATCTCAGGTAGTGGCGACCAGCCAAGTCCCCCTTCTGCAGACAACTACCTCAACAGTGTCCACCTTCTGCAGGCAACTACCTCAACAGTGTCCACCTTCTGCAGGCAACTACCTCAACACTGTCCACCTTCTGCAGGCAACTACCTCAACACTGTCCACCTTCTGCATGCAACTACCTCAACACTGTCCACCTTCTGCAGGCAACTACCTCAACACTGTCCACCTTCTGCAGGCAACTACCTCAACACTGTCCACCTTCTGCAGGCAACTACCTCAACACTGTCCACCTTCTGCAGGCAACTACCTCAACACTGTCCACCTTCTGCAGGCAACTACCTCAACACTGTCCACCTTCTGCAGGCAACTACCTCAACACTGTCCACCTTCTGCAGGCAACTACCTCAACACTGTCCACCTTCTGCAGGCAACTACCTCAACACTGTCCACCTTCTGCAGGCAACTACCTCAACACTGTCCACCTTCTGCAGGCAACTACCTCAACACTGTCCACCTTCTGCAGGCAACTACCTCAACAGTGTCCACCTTCTGCAGGCAACTACCTCAACACTGTCCACCTTCTGCAGGCAACTACCTCAACAGTGTCCACCTTCTGCAGGCAACTACCTCAACAGTGTCCACCTTCTGCAGACAACTACCTCAACAGTGTCCACCTTCTGCAGGCAACTACCTCAACACTGTCCACCTTCTGCAGGCAACTACCTCAACAGTGTCCACCTTCTGCAGGCAACTACCTCAACAGTGTCCACCTTCTGCAGACAACTACCTCAACAGTGTCCACCTTCTGCAGGCAACTACCTCAACACTGTCCACCTTCTGCAGGCAACTACCTCAACACTGTCCACCTTCTGCAGGCAACTACCTCAACACTGTCCACCTTCTGCAGGCAACTACCTCAACACTGTCCACCTTCTGCAGGCAACTACCTCAACACTGTCCACCTAAAAACGGAAACTAGTATCAATACAACGCCAGATGGTAGTGGCAAATGCCATGTCCCGCTCGTGCAGGCAACTACCTCGGCACCTTATCTGTACCTACAACTGAAGGAAAAAATACAATGTTAAATGGTAGTGGCCTAAGCCATGTCCCGCAACTGGCAGGCAACTACATACGGCCCCAATTTACGGACCAATCGACCGAAGCCATGAGATAGTGGCAAACACCATGTCCCGCATATAGCAGGCAACTATCTACATGCCACAATGTTCACAACAAACTACGTACAATTTCCCCCATACTCGATCCGTATCAATACCCAGGAATGGGCAAATGGGCTGGATTAGAGTGGCGTCCCTTGTTGGACCGGCTAGACCGACGACACACAGGCCTTGCAGGGAGCGGTTCATCAACCAGTGTTGGGGCCTCCGAATCACTGTCAGACTCCACTTCTGGTAGGGCGTCCAACCCAACGGTGCTATCATGTGCACAATTCCGTGGATCCTGCACCAGTAGCTTCCGATTCACCCATCTGGATGGCCCTCCGAGAGCCGGGCGAATCTTGTACAGGTTCTGTTCAGCTTTGGTGCTCACCACCACGTGGCTGAGCTCACTGTAATGATTGCTGAGTTTGTGTCTACTCGTGAAAGCACACTGTTTCAATAACACCCGGTCTCCCACTTAGATGGGGCCTGCGTGGGCCCGACGGTCCCATCTCTGCTTGTCAGCATCAGCAGCCCTCATCAGACACTCCTTGGCAACAGCCTGTGCACGACGAAGCAATTCAGATTGCTCTTGCACATAGCTCTCGTTCCAGTTGTGTTCAGTGTTGCTTATCAGCTGATCCACTGGCAACACTGGTTTCCGCTCAAACATCAGTGTGTATGGCGAGATACCGGTGATGCAGTGTGGGGTAGTGTTGTAAATCATGACTAAATGAGGCAATGCATCAGGCCATCGCCGACGTTCCGCCACACTGAGTGATTTGATCAAGGAACAGAGGGTGTGGTTGAAACGCTCAATCTGGCCATTCCCCTGTGGGTGGTACGGGCTGGTGCGGGTCTTGTACACGCCATAGAGCCCACATATTTCTCGGATCAGCTCGCTCTCAAAGTTGCGGCCCTGATCTGAGTGCAACTGTACATAGCTTCCAAACCAATGGTCACGAAGCACTTTAGCCACAACTGGAGCAGTCTGATCTTTGCAAGGAACTGCCCTAGCAAATTTCGTGAACGAATCAGTCATGACTAGGACATCCTCAAATCCACCATGACCGCGATCCAACTTCAGAACGTCCACTGCCAGACGCTCCAGTGACTTGAAGGCCAGTAGGTGGCGCATGGGTGGACGGACAACGGGGGTTTGTGCCTTTGTGACAGTGCACTGGAATTATTTTCGTACATACTCCCTGACATGGCGATTCATGCCCGGCCAATAACATCGCACCTTCAGCAAGCCGTAGGACCGACCTACTCCTTGATGACCCCATTGATCATGCACTGCTTGTAACATAATCGTTCGCAACACATGCACTCGGTCATGGGCAACCCGATAAAGAACGCCATTTCGTTCAGCAAAATTTGGCCATTCGCTGACCCAGGCCTGGAGACCAGGCACGTCATCATTCGGGGCCAGTTGACCGGGTTCCCACCTGATCCTCCACCGCTCCCACAACTTTCCAAGCAGCTGATCCTCACACTGCATCTTCGCAATCTGCTCCAGGCTGTAAGAGGGTAAAACTGCAAGTGTGAGTGCACCCTCCGACACGGTGAGTTCCGCCACTGTCACGTCATGCGACTGGCTTGCCCTGATCTCCCTAGGCACATGTGTGCTATCCATTGTCAGATAAAGCACATTTGCTGTCTCCTCAGCCGACATATTTGCCGTGCATCGACTCAACGCATCAACACAACGGTTGGTCTTTCCTGGCCTGTACCGCACATCTATGTCAAATGGAGCCAGCTGTGCAACCCATCGGTGCTCGGTTGCCCCAAGATTGGCTGTCTTCAAGTGGGCAAGAGGATTATGATCAGTGTATACCGTGCAGTGTGAACCAAGAGTGTACGCCTTAAACTTCTCAGACACTGCCCACTTGAGTGCCAGCAACTCTAGTTTGAAGCTAGAAAAGTCTGGGTAATTGCATTCTGCTCCCCTCAGGCCACGACTGGCGAAGGCCACTGACCGCAATTTGCCATTCTCATCCACCTGTGAAAGGCATGCCCCCAGCCCCTTCAGGGAAGCATCCACCTCCAGTACAAAGTCGTGGTCAAACCGAGGATACGTTAGTATTGGGGCACTGCACAGAGCCTGCTTCAAAGACGCCAATGCATGTGTCGCTTCCTCCGACCATTCCAAGGTCCTCACGGCCCTCCGAGCTTTTGCATCTGCCTTGCCCGTCAGCGCATGCAGAGGTGCGGCCAACTTGGCCAAATTTGACACATACCGTCGATAGTAGGATGCCAGGCCCAGAAAGGAATGTAACTCGGCCTGAGTAGTTCGCGTTGGCCAGTCACGGACACGTGCAATCTTGTCCGAGTCGACTGCCACTCCCTCCTTGCTTACAATGTGACCAAGATAAACCACCTGTGTCTGGAACAATGGACACTTTGCCCCATTCAGTTTCAGACCATGTTGGTGGAATCGCTGAAAGACCTCTAATCTCTCAATGTGTTCTGGCACAGTTTTCGAGAAGACTAACACATCATCCAGATAGAGGATTAGCTCAGACAGATTCATGTCACCGAAAATCAGTTCCATTATCATTTGGAATGTGCTAGGGCTGTTCATCAATCCTTGAGGCATCCGTGTGAATTCGTACAGGCCCCACGGCACCCGAAAAGCACTCTTTGCAACGGACTCGGGGTGCATTGTCACCTGAAAGTAACCATGAGCCAAATCCAGTGATGAAAACATGCTTGCTCCACTCATGGCCTCCAACGACTCGTCAATGCGTGGCAGAGGAAACGCGTCCTTGAGACATTTAGCATTCAGCTGCTGGTAATGGAAACAGAGTCATACTGCCTAACCAATGCCGCCACTCGTGCTGCATCCTCGGACCCCAAGCATTTGATTGAGGCCTTGCTTGTACGGAGTGCTCGTTAGGATGGCTGTGAAGCCACGTTGGCGATAACCAGTGGTTTTCTTGCGATACTCTGATGCATGTGGTATCGGCAGAATGTCAGCTGGTCCAACACTCGTGTTTGGGCTGCTTGTTGCCGAACTGCCAGATACCGTCGCCACGTCGTCTGTGGCATAACCAGATGCTGCAGGTGCACTTGTGGAATCGTTGCCATCACTGCTTGGTGCAATTCTCAAATCAGTGGGTTCAGTCCACGCAAAATCAGCCTCACTGAACACCCCAGGATTGTATTACACAATTCCGGAGGTTGCGAATCCATTTACAGCTGTGCGAGATGTGGCTGCCTTCAAGTAGGCTGCCTTCAAGTAGGTAAGGTAAAGTCATCCCCCAGGCATTACGCCTTAGGAAGCCATGAAGGCTTATATGGCCAGTGCTTAAACCTGGTTTCTGTAGTGCGAAGCAACTTAGAGTGCAGTTATACTGACTCTCCTGGACGGGACACTAGTCCACCGCAGGTACCTTCCAAACAGTGTTTGTACTCATTTGCAGCTGAGTGGACTGAGGCAAAGTAGGGTAAACGAAATTGCCTAAGCTTCGAAAACGAACCGTGCCCAGTGTGGGTCTTGAACTCACAACCCTCGAATTTAGAGTAAACACCTTAACCACTAGGCCACGGCTGCCCCCCTGCCTTCAAGTAGGCTGTGCCGAATAGTCCAGCCATCCGGAAGATCGTCACGAACCTTCCTGGGTAATTTCGTAACCAGATGCGAACAGCATCGTCGTAATACATAACAAAGTGTGCAGTGGGGTGGTAGGCACAGAACGTTATTCTCGCGTGTCGCTGTTCGTAATGTTCTTAGCATAGGTTGACTGTCCATCGAGGACTAGCAGGGCCGGTCGATCGTAGGTGGGCTTTGCGCATGATATGAAGTGGTCAAACCACTCCACGAAGATGCCAGTTTGCACCTACCTATTTGTGTGGCATGCACGCACGATTCCTATTGGTGCTCCGTCAATTAGCTCGGGCTTCCATCGCACACGCGGGAATATTAGCATTGGTTATATATAGTTACCGATGGCATTTAAGCAGATCACGCCAGTGACCAGGATTCCACGACAAGCACCCCACTTGTTTCTTTCAGCGCCTTCCGATGGTTTTCCATGAAGAGTTATCTTGCCCGTTTCGTCGACGTTGTAAGTATCTCCAGGATTATTAGCGTATTTCTCTATAAGATTATCGAGCAGATTGAAGAATGTTACAAAGCTGTTCCTATTGAATCCACGAACAAGTGCTGCTGGTGTCCGTTCGGGGCTCCGCAGAGAGAGTTGTGGGTGCCCCTTTAGAAAGCCTAGAGGGGGGCAGCCGTGGCCTGGTGGTTACGGTGTTAGACTCTAAATTCAAGGGTTGTGAGTTCAAGACCCACACTGGGCAAGGTTCGTTTTCGAAGCTTAGGCAATTTCGTTTGCCCTACTTTGCCTCAGTCTACTAGCTGCAAATGAGTACAAACACTGTTTGGAAGGTACCTGCGATGGACTAGTGTCCCGTCCAGGAGAGTCAGTATAACTGCACTCTAAGTTGCTTCGCACTACAGAAACCAGGTTTAAGCACTGGCCATATAAGCCTTCATGGCTTCATAAGGCGTAATGCCTGGGGAATGACTTTACCTTCTTTTACCTTTAGCAATCCTTGCCGCCAGTCTGTTCCGTTCCGCTAGCATGTATGCCATAGAGCGTACATCTTCCCGAGTCATCCCAAGGAGGATTTCTTCCATCCAGACTGGATTTCTTCCAGTCTGGGCCGTTGCGTTCCGCTAGCAGGTATGCCATAGAGCGTACATCTTCCCGAGTCATCCCAAGGAGGATTTCTTCCATGTAAAGGAGATACCCGCAAAGTTCTTTTTTTATGTTAATACTGAGGACTGTGGTGAAACCTGTGAAACCTTTGCCATCTCCACGCTTGCTCTTAATTTTTTTAACTCTATCCCGAAGCGTGGACCGCCGAACTCCAAAATCTGTTGAGGCCTTAATGTATCCATATGCAGGAAATAAATATAATGCGAAATACATATAATGTCCAATGCGCTCCACATACCACGTAAGCCTAATTATTAACAATATATGTGCAAACTATGGTATTTTATATACCATTGTTTAAAGCTATAATACAAAGATATAAGATATAACATGAACAATAAAATGTTTTAAAGTAGATTTATTTTATTTGAAAAGAATTTATTTTAAAAGAATATTTATGACACCTTGCTAATGATAACCATAACATAAATATGGAAATTGTACAAATTAAGCATGACCATAGTACGATACATACGAATATATGCGAAATATCAATAATAACAGCAAGGGTGAAATGATGAGGAAAAAAACAAAATAATTAATAATTCGTAAATACGGGCATGTATTGATCTAGGATGCTGCGGTCATGTAGCTATAACAAAGCCCATGCAATAATTATGTTAGGGCATATATTAAATATGCCATACCCCTTGAATTGGACACACTAGTATTAACTCCACGCAAAACAGGAGCACATTGTTATAATATATGTCATATAATAAAAAATGTATCAAAGGATACCTAAAATACATGTTAAGTAATATACGGAATGCATCGATTAATTAATAAAACATACCGGGGCACGACCGCCCGTATACGAGGCACGACCGCCCGTATACGGGGCACGACCGCCCGTATATGGGGCACGACCGCCCGTATACTGGGCACAGCCGCATGCAGCATACCTATATACGGCAGTGCCCCAAAGCAAGGATGATAGAAGCATTAATATTTTGTTCAGGCCTTTTACAATAAAGCATATTAAAAGTTAAGATAGTTATTGCACAGGTACAGCATCAACCTACCCAACCAATCACCGGCGGCAGAAATGCAACACTGATTCAATTGTTAAAGACTTGATCATTGGTTGTTCCATGCCACTGTCGCTTGTATAGCGACCAGGTTTCAGAACATGTATGGAAGTGGTTGATGCACGCTACAAGAATGCAAGTCGTGAGTGTGACTGCCAGAATTACTACCCAGCAGAATGACGAGAAAGAACGTATCAAGACTTCTACGAGCGGAGCGGCAAGTGTGTCTTTGACTGTAGTTATTTGGAGCGATAGGACTATAAGGGATTTCCCAGGCATCACTGCACACTTCATGGATCGTAATCTCGTGCGATCAATGTCAGCATTGATTGGATGTGACCGCTTTAAGGGATCCCATACGACGGAGCGAATTAATGAGGCTGTTGACGAAGTCTGTGCAGACTATGACCTCATGGGTAAGATCACTCATATAATCACAGACAACGCTGCCAACATGAGGAAAGCTTCCACGGTCACATTTCCCATTCCTTCAACTGAGGGTGATGATGACGAAGAACAGAAGCTTGAAGTACAAAACAAAAACTTATGGGAAGCGTTATCAGAGGAAGACAGTGGTGACGTGACCCACCGTCTGACGAATGCTCGCAAGACAACTAGTTTACAGTGCTTCACCCATTCCTAACAACTCGCTGAAATGAGGCCTGATGGAAACCAAGGTTATCAGACTTGCCATGGTCAATTCCTTGACCACCTTTACACTAGAGGTATCCCTGCCGTTGTTTCCACCAGATTTAACAAGATTTGCCATCGAGAGTCCAACAATGTTCATCTACTTATAGCCCGCCCTCCTGAGATATGTGTCAACCTTGTTTTTAACATATTCACGCTGCTAGCAGTTACACAATCTGTAGACAATTTATTCCATTCATTTATTGTCCTCTGTGAGAATGAGTGCTTCCTGATGTCCAATCTACATTGATCCTTTACTAATTTGACCTCATGTCCTCTAGTTCTGCTATCCTTCTTGAGTGAGAAAAACATATTTCTATCAATATTTTCATACCCATTCAATATCTTAAAAACTTCAATCTGATCTCCTCTTAACCTCCTTGTCTCTAGAGTTGTTAAACCACATTCTTTCAGGCGTTCTTCATAACTAAGGTCTCTCAGTTCTGGAATCATTTTAGTTGCTCTCCTTTGTATGCGTTCAAGCGTATCTATATCCTTCTTACGATATGGTATTCATGCTTGTATACAGTATTCTAAATGAGGTCTAACTATTGCTTTATAAAGAGGTATAATTAACTTTTTTCCCTTGTATGTTATGTTTCTTCTAATCAATCCAAGAATTTGATTACCCTTTGAAGCTGCAATACCACACTGCTCTGAAACTTTCATATCAGCGCTTATTGTAACTCCTAAGTCCTTTTCTTTTACAGTAGTACCCAGAACAGTATCTCCCATTTTATAGTTTACATTCAAGTTCCTATGTCCTGTATGTAGGCATTTACATTTCCCAAAATTGAACAACATCTGCCATTTCTCAGACCATTTCACTAATCTGTCTAGATTGTTTTGTAAATGTTGTTTATCACCATCAGTATTAACCTTTCTAAACAGTTTTATGTCATCCGCAAATTTCAGTACGTTACTTGATATACTGTCGTCCAAGTCATTGATATAAATTAAGAATAATATAGGTCCTAATACTGATCCTTGAGGTACCCCACTCAAAACCGATTTCCAATTTGAAACTTCTCCATCTATTACAACTCGTTGTCTTCTGTCAGTCAGCCATTGTTCTATCCAGTCAGTTATGCTATCCCCGATACCATGGGCTTTTAATTTAAGTAGTAATCTTTGATGTGGCACTTTGTCAAAAGCTTTCTGAAAATCTAAGTAGATAATATCTACTGGCGATCCCACGTCTATCCACTTAGTGATTTCTTCCAAAAAACATAACATATTTGTTAAGCATGACCTCGCTTTAAGGAATCCATGTTGAGATGAATTTAATAATTTATGCTTAACGAGGAAGTCCACCATATGGTCTTTAATTAACCTTTCTAATAATTTACAAATCACTGACGTTAAACTCACTGGTCTGTAATTCTCTGACTTATTTCTCGAACCCTTTTTAAATAATGGTATGATGTTTGCTTCTTTCCATTCAAACGGAACAACTCCCTCTTTTAATGACAAGTTGAATACTCTTGCAAGTGGTATACTGATTTGTTCTACTGTTTCCATTAGTAATTTTGGAGGAATCCCATCCACTCCCGGTGATTTGTTATCCTTCATTGCCTTTATTTTCTTAGCTACCAATTCTGGAGTTACAACTAACGGACCTAAATAGTCAGATTTAGCCCCCTGAAATTTAGCATCAGCAACTGGTAATAAACTAATATCTTCTTTGGTAAACACTGAACTGAAGTAACCATTTAGGTCTTCCGCCATTAAAAACCCCTGTGATATTATATTTCCAGCACTGTCTTCTAGAGGTCCAACCTTGTCTTGTACGTTTTGTTTACTCCTGACATATGCATAAAAACTCTTGCTGTCATGTTTTATGTTACATGCTAGTTTTTGCTCATAGCTTCTTTTAGATTGTCTGATTTCAGTTGTAGCTGCATTAAGTGCCTCTTTGTATTTTGCATAGTCTTCGTCCTTTCTGGTACGCCTATAAACCCTCCACATAGTTTGTTTTAGCATTATTTTTCTAATAGCCTCTTTTGACAAGTGTTTCTTTCTACACCGTTTTCCTTGTTTTTGGAAGGGAACAAATTTATCGATGATACTCTCAATTTCATATTTTAGAATATTCCAACATTCAATTGCGGTCTTATTCATCAGCATGTTATTCCAATCTAGCTTTGCTAAGTATTTTCTCATATCTTTGTAGTTACCTTTGTGGAAGTTTCTCTTGTACGTTTTCTTATTTTTACTTTCTGATTTTACATTGATGTCAAAATGTATTTGATTATGGTCACTATTACCCAATGGTTCAAATATTTTTACATTGTCCACTAATTCTTTTTGTGATGACAAAACTATATCTAATACATTTTCTCCCCTGGTTGGTTCTAGTACGTGCTGAGTAAGAAAGCTATCCTGGATTAAAAATAGAAATTGTTGGTCCTCAATCCCTGTGCTCTCTAGAGAATTCCATTGTATGTGTCCATGGTTAAAATCTCCCATTATGATACATTCCCCTTTACTAACTTCCTTTATAGCGTTTTTTATTTTTGTGTTGTCCTCTTCGTTTATGTTTGGACTTCGGTAAACTAATCCAATAGTTAATTTTGAATTTCCTGAAACAATTTTGCACCAAACAGCTTCATCGCAATCTGCTTCCCTTTCTAGTTTTATTTCATAAGCCTGAATAGATTCTTTAACATATAAAATAACTCCCCCGCCCCTTCTTCCTATTCGATCTTTCCTAAACATTACATATCCTGTCAGTCCTAATTCAGCATCTGTTATATCTATGTTGGCCCATGATTCAGTTATACCAATTATGTGAGGGTCAATATCTTCTACCATAATGTTTAATTCGTTTTTCTTATTTACTATGCTCCTTGCATTTAAACATACGCATCTATAACCTTTTTCAGAGATGTTTTTCGGATGATTTGATATTGGTTTATCTGTGCTAGTGGCCTCTTGTTCTGCTTGAGACACCTCTAGGTAACCCCCCTGCACTTCTAGTTTAAAGAATATTTACTTCAAAAAATATTTGTCATTGTACCCAAGTCACTATCTACTGCTGCTGAAAGTTTGTCCGCGAATACTGCCGCCCCCTTTCCACTTAAATGAAGCCCATCCTTCATGTACATATCAGCCCTCCCAGCAAAACTTCCCCATAAATCCACAAATCCAACTTCCTCTTCCCTACATAGCTTCTGGACTAACATGTTAATTGCCATCCCCCGACAATTTCGATATTTGTGACCCCTCCTGCCCATTACAGGTAAAATCCCTGACAGTATTACCTGCTCAACCCGCGTCTGTTTTAGTGTTCTGACCAACTGCCTATATTTCCTAATTATGGCAGTTGTACCCTGGAATTCTACACTACGGCAAATTATATCGGTTGTGTCGATAACATAAAGCTCAACAGTCTTCTTGTAGGAATGAGCTACAAGGAACTTATGTTCGCAGCGAAAGAGTAGAGTTACCAAGAGGAGCTGTCTACCATCTTAGAGCCATTTGCAGATGCAACTGACCTTACGCAAGGTGAAAACATTGTCACCATCAGCCTTGTGGTGCCCTGCATACATTCACTCTACAAGCATCTCCGTGACTTGGTGGACACCGACAGTGTGCGTTTCCTTGGGGGGCTAGCTAAGGCTCTGAAAGACAGCCGCATGAAGCGATTTCGCGGAGCATTTGTGCGCGCCAAAATGGATATCAATCACAAAGCAATTCAAGATCTGCCATTTAGTGATATGGTCTACTTCCATGCACGCCTGCTCGGCCCAAGCTTTGGTCTGAAATGGGTAGACCATGACGTGAAGGCTGGCAACAGCGAAAAAGAAGAAGCTAAGCGTGCGGCTCTGTGCTGACCATAAACGTGGATGACCAGACCGCGGCACAGTACACACTTAGTGAGGCCAGCCAGCCACCACCCTGCATAACTAGACGATTGTTTGCGTACCAATCAACCAGCAGTCAACCGCGATCTCAGACACTGTCGTATGCCGCGGAGCATACAATGTACCTGGACATCATAGAAAGCTCAGTATGTGAAAAGCATTGCTTGAAATATTGGGTTGCTAACCGCACCAAATTTCCGAAGCTGTTTTCAGTTGTACAATCAATATTAGGTGTGCCTGCCATCAGATGCCTGTAGAGAAGGTTTTTGGCCAAGGTGGCATTATCATGCACCCACACCGACCATCACAGGCCGACACCATGGTGATACAGTTGATCTACCTTAAAGGTAACATGCAAGTCTAGATCTAGACAAAGGTATCAACTGTGTTACCACTGATTATCTTCAGAACCATTCCAAGTGCAAGTCTCCGTTATTTCTTCAGGCACAATACATATTATGGATAATATGTTACATTCTTGTTTAATTTTTCTGTATAGTGGTGTAGGAATTCAATCTGCATGTAAACAAATGAATAAGTTGTGATGATTAGATTATTTAAATGTTAAAATTAACCAAACGTTAAATAACCACACAACGACATGACTTGACTTGCAATAGGGGCTGTTGATGACTTAATTGAGACTTGATTTGAACTTGAGGGCTTATAACTTGAGATTTGACTTGGACTTGAGGGCAGATGACTTGGGACTTGATTTGGACTTGAGGGCTGATGACTTCGGACTTGAGTCGGTCTTGATGGCTGATTACCTACAC
Source organism: Lamellibrachia columna (assembly GCA_963662155.1). Taxonomy (NCBI): domain Eukaryota; kingdom Metazoa; phylum Annelida; class Polychaeta; order Sabellida; family Siboglinidae; genus Lamellibrachia; species Lamellibrachia columna. Next base: position 4,917,586 of record OY759273.1, read on the forward strand.
GGACTTATGAGCATTACCTTCCACGAAAGTATGACTGTCGCTGCACGGCTGAAACATGCTATAATAAATTATCTTAATATTTATGCAGTGACATTATGTTTAATCCATTAATTCCCCATTTATTTACCTATTGTGACATAATAATGACAAACTCTCTCTATTACAAGGCCAACACTGCTCTAGTATATACTAAATTACAGTTACATTATTCCATCAATCCCGATAAATGTATGTTAACTGATAATTCAGGTTATGTCAAAATAAGTAATTACAAGGTCAACTATTAATGCATCGCAGCTGTGACTTCTAGATGCAAACATAAACATTGAACTAAAATAGGTATTGTACTGTTTCTTTGTGGAAACGTTTGCGTATGGAGAATATTTGCATAAAGTAAATAGATCATGTCTTGCTTTATGCGCACATCTGATTTATGGTGTCACATAACTCACTGACTTCGTCTGCCACCATTTCGGTGACTTTCTACAGTCAGTAACATCCTTGTTCAGGTGACAGATGGCGTTCATGCAACCCTGTCTCGTGATCGTTGTAAGTGTCGATTCGATCAGTGCTAAACCTGAAAATGGTGGCATTATACACCAACTAGGGAAGGAAGAGGAAAAGTAAGTAGTAAGACATGAAAATGAGCTTTTTGTAGACTAGGTCGCGATTTTGTAGACAGAGCAACCGTTCCACCAGTCTCGAGTAGGGTCGAGTTCGACTTACCGACAGCACTGACCAGTGGTCACTCTAGTCGCGACCAGCATAAGCCGAATGCATTATGTCTGACATGGTTTGGTCAGAATTACGTCACACCGACCAAACAACTTTGTCACCGGTTGCAGGCGGCGGAAGCTCTGGTCGATCGATGGTCAGTACAACATAGAGTCATAGGAAACAAGAAGAGCATTTCTCCGTACTGCAGTTATCTTCTTCGTATCGTTTTGTTTCATAATATCCAATTATTTTCTATTTGTGCTTGTACAGTGATCGACATTAGAGTTATTGGTATTACATGTTGAGACGAGAGAAGCTGTATGCCAATGTGTATGTTGCGTGTCATGTTTGCCAAAATGTTTGGAAACAATAAGTGTTAACTAATTCACGTTCAGCTTACGGGGTTTTCACTAAGACACATTTCTTAGCCCACTTCAGTTTATTTTAATATTAACACCAACACTGCAATGTTATGAAGCAAGCTATTTTGTAACATCCACTGTTATTAAATTGTCCGTCAATCAGTGAACTAAACTAAAATTCGGTGCAAATTGAAGTAGTAAGTACGGCATAACGTACATTTATATTTAATTGGTGCATTTTCCGTTGAACAAATAGGAAAATCCTCACAAAAAAAACACCCTAATAAAACTAATAATAATGAATTCCTACTAATCAAAAGTGTTGCTATGAAATGTATTAGACATCCTATGTCCAACTAATGTTGTCTAAGTATGTAGGTTTACAACATGTGGTCATCATAACATGGTGCGCGTCATTTCCGCAAAAAGTATATCATTTCCAGAACACCGACATCCCAATGTCAAACAGTAATAAACCAGTGGTTCGTACACATTCATGTATGATATTCCATTACCAGAGTCAGCAGGCTGCTAGATGTATTGGAATTTGTGTTATGGTTAACTTGTGGAATTTGTGTTATAGTCCTAACTGTTCTTGCGAATGTTTGTGTGTTAAATGAAATGTCTTCTTTAGAACAACACCAAACAACATACACATGTATACACAACTATGTTCCCTGCATAGGCGTTTGCTGTGTCAGAGTAATCGTAAAGTATGTAGAAGACATCTGCTATGCAAGTGTAACTTACTATGATTTATTTCTCACGGGCTATAACTGATAAGAAGAAGATGATAAAAGGGTACGTATTTCGACCTGGATTATTAAAAGTACAATTACGCATAGTTTAGCTTGCTTCCAACGATTGAATAGTGTTTCTTACATAATGGAAAACTGGGAAATAACTAGGTTTTTTACATGCGTTAAACCGTTGTTCTGGAGATTACATTTATCTAACGATTTTTTATAACATAATTTCCTATAATTATGGTACAAATTTTGACTACATCTACAGTTCCGTTGACATGTCAGTAAAATTTGGCAATGTATTTAGCATGTTGCATCAATGTGATTGGCTAATATTGGAAATAGTGATATAAATTAGTTGAGAATTTCGTATAACGTCCATCTTGTTTTCAATGTTATTAGAAGCTTGCATGCCAGCAAATGTGAACTCTAAGAAAAATATTATACTTGTCAGTACATTAAGCATTTTTATTTAGTAATTGTCACTCCATGTTGTTGTAGAGTTAAGAATTATCATACGTTACACAGATTTCCTCTCCAGAAAAGTAGGGAATTGCTGTTATAATATGACATCTTACAAATACTGTTTTGAATACATTTGAAGCTCTGATAAAATGTCAACATAACTTAACAATGTAGTTTATCTGTTTCATCAATGCATTTAGTTAATATTGAACAATAATGATGCTAGTTAAAATGTTATGTGACTTTAATCTGGTTTTCAAAATGTCTTAGGAAGCCTGTTTTAGAATATTAGGCGTAAACCCTGAAATAAACTCTTTTGGATCAATCAACTCTTCATTGAATCAACCAGGGCGTGTATAATCGTTGTTCACTCCTACATGAGAACGTAGGCAGCATCGGTAATCTAGGATTCTGGTTAGTGTAGTTTTGTTTTCCCTGAGTTCAAACAACTGTCGGAACAAGGACCGGTCAAACCCAGTGGAACTCCCTCAACAAGGACCGGTCAAACCAAGTGGAACTCCCTCAACGTTAGGTTTAAGTCTACATGAAATGTAATAACATTCCGACATCACCTGAGAACCCACCTTTTGTCCTCGCTTATTCTCCTTAGCTCCCTATTCAACTGTTGATGACTATTGTCCTCGCTTATTCTCCTTAGCTCCCTATTCAACTGTTGATGACTATTGTCCTCACTTATTCTCCTTTGCTCCCTATTCAACTGTTGATGACTATTGTCCTCACTTATTGTCCTTTGCTCCCTATTCAACTGTTGATGACTATTGTCCTCGCTTATTCTCTTTAGCTCCCTATTCAACTGTTGATGACTAAAACATCACAAACCGATTTGAGATTAACCTTTGGTTTATCCGGCTGCTCAGATCGGGTTCTCGAGGATTTCAGCGCAATATATATTTTTATTGTATTATATTGTTCTATTCAGTGCTGCAATGTGCATGAGAATAGTTAACATATACCTCAATCCTTCATATCATAATGGTATATTGTGTGTTAAAGAAATGTCCTCTCAATATTGCCAATTTTAAAGCTTAACTTTGAAGCCACATTTTTTTTAATGTATGACCTCCGCTTCTTGCCAAGAGATGCCGTTATCACGCATCTCTCTCTTGTGCTCTTAATCATCTCCCTGCGCTTCAGGTCTCTCCTTGACCTTTCAGAAGAAGTTGCTGCTCGAAGATGAAGTGAGCTAGGAGTGAGTTGTAAAGAAATTATTTGGCCCGGTAATTCTACATTTACCGAACGGGGGGGGGGGGAGGGGGCGCCTACATAAAGGTTACACAATCTCTATCTGACAATGGTCACACGAGGGCTTCTTTCTACGATTATCCGGCCTCCAGTATCGATCTTGCGCCTCTGACTTGCGGGCTGGATGACGGGCCGAATGCCAGGTAGATGTGTCGATCCAACACCTATGGTCAACACCTGTTCATGGAAAAGCGGGAACGTTTTCTTGTAAATTTGGGAAACATCCGGTAAAAGCAGGAAGCATCCTCCTCCCACCACTTTCGTCGACTCAAATGTTTTTATGTAAACTCAAATTTTTACACGTCATCATTTTAATTTGCCGTTCTCATTCGCGATACGATTTATATCAAGCAAAAAGTAAAGAGCTGTAATACACAAGCACGTAACAGTAAAGGCAATAACGGTAGCTCGGCCACAGCAGCTAGTGACGTACACGATGAGTCAATGGCGAGTCGTCTCGGATCTGGAAGAAACTATCAATAAACGGTATTGCTCCTTTACTCAGAGTCCAAACCGTAGACAAGTGTCGCCATTGATAGGAATACGAGAATAGGGTCCACATTGATTATGATGGCCGAAGATTTATATGCCTCCACAAAGCTGTTGCAATTATCCTCCGCACAGCATTCCTTCCTCGTACTGATATGATCCCCTAATTTCGAAGTTAGGTGTTTGCAGTCGGCTAGGCATGCAACTGAAATCATACACGGTCTCCCCTAAAATGAATAAATAATTTAGTAAATTAGTGTGCGTGCGTGCGTGCGTGCGTGCATGCGTGCGTGCGAGTACGTGTGTGGGTGTTCGTTTGTGTTGGTTCGCAGGTGCGCGTGTGTGCGTGAACGCGCGCATGTTTGTGTGGGTGAGCGTGGGTGCATGTGTAGAGGTGAACGTTCAATAAAAAACAACATTACACAGTCAATATTGTGACTCGCAATAGCACATTATTATTATTATTATTATTTCACATGGCTCATCCTAATTATATAATATATAAGTCAAATGTGTAATAAGGAACATAATAAAAGGTTAATATGTCCGGAGGTAGGAAGGTAGGTTAGGATGGTTGAATGGACGTATGAATAAACAAATGGTAGAGTCGTGTGCGGACCGGGAATATCAGAAGACGTCAATGTGAAAGTCGGACTGAGACAGCGGAATGCTTTACGTCTGCCACTGTTCGTCAAAGTGGTGGAGTTGACTAGCCGAAGCGGAAGTTGCTATATAATAATAATATTAATAATAGTAACATCAATAATAAACGTATATAGCGCGTATGTCCTCAGGAACCTGAGCCAAGAGGCGGTACAAACTAGAATCATTAAGCATGATATCATGAACGCACAAAAGTCATCATCAGAGCAAGGGGCAACCGAATATTAACACTCCATTCTCAACTGATTTAGCCTATCGCAAATCCGGTTCGTTGATGTCTGAATATGTAGGGTGTGAATAGTTTAAGTAGCATCCGCAGTCGATTTCTAAAAAGCGTAGCTTTGTTCAAATCATCGAACAAATTGATTTTAGTCGTAAGGTTCAAAGGCATAAAATAATAGATATTCAAAATGGTAAACACCCATGCCGATCATGGACGTGACTTCCACCCTCTCGCCGATCACATGACAAAATGATGAAATTTCACCAAGGGTGAACTTAGCGAGTTTTCGGCATTTCCATTTTCACTTCACTTAATGTTTGACCAAAAATAAGTAATTTAATAGTTTGTCTGATGATTTCACAACAACTACCTACAAAAGTTGCAAAAACGAGCTAGTATGTTGCAGTGGATGTTATGTAGGTTTGATATTTCACAAAATATATTTATAATGAGACTACCAAAAAAAAATCTAATTGAGGAGGAACCTTTACTTGAGGAGGGACCTTTAATTGAGGAGGGTCTTTAATTGAGGAGGAACATTTAATTGAGGAGAGAACTTTAATTGAGGAGAGACCTTTAACTGAGGAGGGACCTTTAATTGAGGAGGAACCTTTAAGGTTAAATGCAATTTGGAATAGATATGTCTTGAATTATTTTTCGGAAGGTATCTATCGTTTTGTATGATGGCCGAGAAGGGCCATCGCTGTTGCGTGCTGAATTTGGCATATCATGCCGCATCGCTCCATCGCATCGCACATCGCGCTCCATCACTTTGCCAAATTCAGCTCACAACAGCGATGACCCTTCTCGGCCATCCTAGTTTTGGATGATTTCAAAGTGACGGGGAGAAGCAATGTCGCCCGACCAGTTGGACAACTAATTGCTCGTGTGAACGGGTCTGATGTCTCCTTTAGCAATGCACTTTAGTATTGAATTGTAGTAGTCAAATCGGCGACTAATTATCTTGCTTTTGTAGTAGATAAAGGTAAGTGACGCCGAAAGATATGTTGTCCGGAATGTCATGTTTTGATCGCTAGACGGGCCCGTGTATTAAGGCAATGCATGGCGGGATCGATTGTTGACGGAATTAAAACTTGTACGTCATATTAGATAGTCTTAAAGAATTAGTTTCAGCAAAGAATACAGCGAACTAACAATGACGCTTATTGCTATTAATCAGAAATAACAACCCTAGCATCGGAACGCAAACATCGGCTAATCTGACGTTTGGATAACTTCGAACGTGATTGACCATGCTTTAGCATAGATAATCGATTGTTTCATCGCACGGCAACAGGATTGCGCAAAATACGTGTTGCACTTCGGTAAAAAATGTCATGCGATTTCATCTTTATGTTAGCGTTACAATTTGTATTATGCACCAGAGACGCGACGGGTATTCCAGGTAGTCTCCATTCGACGTAGATCACGTGTATGGTAGAAACGAAATTTGCATACTTGAGAAACTGTTGGCGGAAGTTGAAGTCGCACCTAAGACAGCACCTAAATTATGAACGGTATTTGATGGGAATGTACCATTGCCAAGCAATTTAATTGGAAAGAGGTTAATGCCGCTATTTAATTGTTGCTTAGTGCAAATAAAAATAAGGTATGTTTTAAAGCCAATATACTACGATCTTCTTTGGCTGATTTATTAGCATGCCAGAATAGATAACACACACACACACACACACACACACACACACACACACACACACACACACACACACACACACACACACACACACACACACACACACACACACACACACACACACACACACACACACACACACACACACACACACACACACACACACACACACACACACACACACACACACACACACACACACACACACACACACACACACACACACACACACACACACACACACACACACACACACACACACACACACACAGCATACATCCAGCGATAAATGTATATGCGTCGTTATTATCTTTACGCTGACATGGAAAACAAATTAATTCCACCATCGCAACTGCCCCTTGGCGTTTCGACCTCCACCCCCGGAGAATTTCGCAAATTGTTGTAATGTACGAACCATCCCCATGCGCCCCCAGAACGCCTACGTGCTCCCTGCCCCCAGCACGCCTACGATCCCCCCAGCACGCCTACGTGCCCCCCAGCACGCCTACGTGCCCCCCATCACGCCTACACAAGTTCAGCCCTATGCATGTGAAACTGACGGAGATATGAGGTAACTTACATATACAGCCATAAACTGTTTTATATTATAGATGAAAATCTGTAATAAAAAACACTTCTAAGATGCATTTTCGCAGTCCAATCATGGGGACAAGAAGAAATCAAATGTAAAATAACATAAAAATAAAACGTTTTTCCTACTACTGAATTATTCCAACGAGCCTTCGTTCGTAAATCTAAGATAATGTTATGTCATTAAAACGAACGTTATCTTAATACCGATTATGCGCAGACTGGAACAATTGAACAGGTTACCCTTTTGCGACACCCTACACGTCACTGTAGTTAATTAAAGCAATCGAGACTGAAGTAAAACTTCGAAAAGTTGTCATAAGCTACTAGTATTTAATGGTACTTACGTCCTTGGTCCATATCACTGTGCTGCAGAAATTTTTTTTGTCCCCAGAGTCTTTGCATTTCTCACTACCGGCTTTGAGTTTTTCATCGCATATGGGTAGCTTGTCTTTCCTTTCTTTGTTGAAATATTTGCATATATCGTAAATGCACGTTTTTTTTTCACACGTCAGAGCAAAGCTGCCTGCAAAGAAAGCATAAATTGAATAGGCATAATATACGCATATTTGTCAGAGAACGCCAAACCTCTTGTTGAATTATAATAAAAGGTAATGTAATTACCTAGAGTAGAGGGTTGTTCGTCTCTACAGGTATATAGAAAGACATACATATATACATACATACAGACAAAAAGACTGACATACATACGTAATATATATATATATATATATATATATATATATATATATATATATATATATATATATATATATATATATATATATATATATATATATATATATATATATATATATATATATATGTATATGCACGCACGCACGCATGCACGCACGCACACACACACACAAATATTTATCTTGAGAAGAAATTGGATATGGGAGACTCCTATAAAGACTAATGAAGTCGTTCTCATAGGAGCTACCCTTGTATATTTTCAATGAGTTTATTCATTGTCTATTTCTGCGTGTACAATTTCTTATTTCCATAAATTAAGTGAGTTCCATTAACGCATCAGTGTTCAATAAATTGATGTGTGTGACTACATGCACAATTATATGTAACTTGTTGTTAATGATTGCTTGCGCATAGTGACAACTGTGTATGTTTGCACAAGTGGTTTTTGTAATGATATGTTTAGCTGGATTAGGTATTTACTCTTGACTATGTGTACAAATATAGCAATTTACAACAGTGCATACGCATAGATAGCCTTTTATGATATAATTTTTAGCATAATATGTATATCCGTGTAAGCTGTGTGTGGTCACCTTATCTTTTAAAATGTCTGATATATTGTTGATGATATGTGGTAAATTATGTGTCAAACACTTTTTTTTGTAAATTCGTGTTGTGTCCTAAATGTGTGTATTTTGTTGTATGAGCGCGTGAGATAACTGCTTATGCATGAATTTATAATAGAATCGTAGTATCTGTATTTTCAGTAAGTCTTCAACCTCTAAAACAGAGAAGCTTTTAAATAATGGCTTCGTATGTGAGTTGTATTTGCCTACAAATATATTTCTAATAACTTTCTTTTGTAATTTCTTTATCCTATTATACTCGTAGCCCCAGGTCGTTAGGCAGTAATTTATGTGGGGTAATATTAATGAATTATATAGTGTAATTTTTATACTTAATGGTAAGACATGCTTCAAATTGTTTATAATTCCATTTGACCTAGAACACTTGTTTGGTACTTTCTCAATATGTTTATGCCAACTTAGATATGTATCTAATGTTTGGCCTAAAATTTTGAAATGTTGGACTATTTCAATGTTCTCTGAAAAATAATGTGGGTAGTATTACCTTTTTGTTATTGTTATATATAAATATATATATATATATATATATATATATATATATATATATATATATATATATATATATATATATATATATATATATATATATATATATATATATATATATATATATATTTATAAAACAAATAACAGAGGCCCTGAAATTGAGCCTTGTGTGACCCACGTGTTTATAGGTAAAACATTCGATTATATGTAATGTTTTTACAAATTGTTCACGGTATGTTAAATAACACTGTAATAACTTTAATCCTGAACATTCCGACCCATAATGTTTTAGTTTTGTTAAAAGGATTGTGTGGTCAAGTTTATCAAATGCTTTCGATACATCAAAAAATATATTGATGGGTAATTGGTTGTTATCCAATTGTGTTGTGATCCCATCAACTATTTCTAGAGCTGCAAATTCAGTTGAATGGTGGGGTCTGAAGCAACATTGATTTTCTGACGGTAATTTTGTATTTGTAAAATACATGAGTAATTGGTTATTCATAGTTCTTTCTAGGACTTTTGAAATAACAAGCAAAAAGAATATCGGTCTGTAATTTGTGAATGATGCGGTATAATGTTTTTTTAATATAGACATTAGTTTGCTACTTTAAGTTTGTTAGAAAAGTTTCCTCTTTTCAATACTTGATTTATTAATAATGATAATGCTTTTACTATTTCTGGTTCAACAAGTTTTAGTAATTTGCTTGATATTCCAACAAAACCACAGCTATTTTTATTTGGAAGGTTGCGAATTATTTGTGATTCTGATTCCTCTTGTATTTCTGTAAGTCTAAAACCAGTTATATTCTTGTTTTTGAGAAATTGAGTAAATTGAGTGGTTAAATTAAATAGCTATGTCAATATTATTAGTATTATATCTGACTATTTTGCTTAAAACATGTTGGAAACTGTGCTAATTTTCTGTCTTTATATAATTTCATTAATTGTTGTCCATGTATTTGCTGGCTGCATTGAATTTGTATTTGTCGAAACGTTGTTTATAGTGTAATCTCTTTGCTTTTCGAATGCTCAAGCATTCGTGAAGCAAAGAGATTACACTATAAACAACGTTATGTTCTTCAGAATCTGGATGTGACATCTTCAGTTGCTTATATAATTTATTTCTATATTTAATTGATCTTAATAAACCCTTCGTTATCCAATTTGACTTTTTATATGTATATTTGTGGAATTTTACAACTTTAATTGGTATGTGTTTTTTGTTGTAATTTTATTATATTTAATATTTGTATCAGCGTTCGGGCTCTTATCCATTTTATTGTAAATGTCTCACGTTTGAATATCATGTTTAACTCTTAATATAGCTTCGTTAGTTTCCACGAGTGTCTTGTTTGTTTTGGGATTTGATTGTGTGTTGTACGTTGTGTCCATGAAGATCAAATATGGTTGGTGATCGGATTCTTATTAATATACCTGTGCTGTGCAATGCTCTCTAGAATTGGTTTTGTCAGTTAACATACGAAATTGTCTATTAACGTACCGTGTCTTTCTGAAAATCTAGTTGGAAGTGTGATTTGACGACACATGCTATGTGATGTAAGAAGAAATCACCAATCAGTTAATTTTCATTTAACTTTAGTAGGCTTATGTTATGAACACCGGCAATGATTACATTCTGTTGTATTTGGTCTAGAGAAGATAGCATCCGTGAAAGTTATGTGATAAACTATTCATTTAAATTCCTCGGGGGCCTGTAAATATTCCCTTTATTGCTGGTTTGGTCAAACCACCCTCGCGTACATTGCTAATTAGTCCTTCCCAAAGGTGTGGAATAGTTTAGATTTTGAATCACTTCTTATGTATATTTTGAATCTACGTATATGATTAATCCTCCTTTTACTGGATGTTTTCTCCGTGTAATGCCGTTGTATCCGTCAAGGTGAATACGCGAAAGGCATATGACACTAAATTTCATATATTCAATTTTAAATTCCTCAACGAATGCCTAAAGCAATAAATGTAATGAACATTTGTGTTCATGTGACGTGATAATGTTATGTTCTTGTGGGTGTTATTCAAATTTGATTAAGTGTATGGTGGGTCAATGGAGATATATAAGGAGGTAAGCATAATGGTAGAAGTTGCCTGTGCAACAATTGTTGTCAATAAAGAAAAAATACAAAGTTAGCATTATACATTTTGTTAAACATGTCATCACAGCTGTCTGTATTACAAAAGTAAACAAAGAAAAAGAGAGAGATATGTATATATAAGATAACAAATGCATTACAATAGATGGCTGGTCTTCCAGTTGGTATTTATAATTACATAATTAAAAAAATTAAAAAATTAACATAAACAGGGGAAAATAAACATAGTGATCTGACACTCGCTTACCCATAGGGGAGACAGGGGCTATTTTTCATTAAAGTCACTTTTTGTTAAAAGCATACGGGGCACGTTGTTACATCAAAGAACATGTGGAACGCAAAGCAAGTGTCACTCATACATTTTACTGTTGTTACATTAATTGGATTATACACACTCATACATCTTATACACAGTGTGCATAACAATGTAGGTGTTCACAGCTTCATATATTAAGCTTTTCAGTTTTAGTAACCAAAGGGCACTCATTCCCCTGGTTCTTGCAGAGCAATCAATTGTCAATGGAATATAAATTATTGAATGTAGTGTGAAATGGTGAATGGCAATATATATGCAATGCGACTTCTACTTAATTGAATCACACACACACACACACACACACACACACACACACACACACACACACACACACACACACACACACACACACACACACACACACACACACACACACACACAGGCACTCACGCACCCGGGAACGGACATCCACATTTCAGTGTATCGTGAAATATGTTTTTTGCTCAAATAGGGCATAACAATTTAACAAGAGTCAACAAGATTGCTATCCAATGAAAAACACCCAGATAGCAAGTGGGTCAAGGAAACCATTTGTTTATCGAGAGTCCAAAATTGTTAATGTATGTGTAACTCACCCTTCTGAGATATTTATTAATTTTAATTGCTAGCATTAACAGCACTGGTCATAAACCAGTACGCTAGGTTTCACAAGGGAAAAAATAAAGCGTTCCCACGCCGTGTGGTAGTAGATCTACTTTGTTACTTTATTTGAGTCGTTTTTTTACTTTCTACTTGTAACGAAGTAGCTTTTTTATGGATCTACTTTTACTTATAACGAAGTAGAAATACGTGTTACTTTTGTAAATGAAACGCAGTACCGATACCGGGCGTTTTATTTTTTCCGCTGCATAATTATTCTGCTGCATACAGAAATGGCATACACACTACGCGCGGAATCACCGCGCGTAAATCCATAATCTGTCTTCTGATTCGCTAATGCAAAATTAACCGCGGAGCAGGATCACTGACCTTTATAAATCGAGTGTAGCCGATAGTCTCTTTTGACTTTCCGTTTGCGCGACCTGTTTTTCTACACTTTGTTTCGTTTGCGAGAGCGTTCTATACTATAGTCATGACGGCGCCGACACAACTACAGCCCCCGTTGCCTTCGCCAGGAAGAAGCGGCGTGCGCCCATGTTCGACCAGCTGGAGCGTCATCTGTCGGATGACTCGGAGCATCTCTCTGGGCTGGCGGCGGATCCAAAGCTCGGCACCCAGTTTGTCGAACTGAACACTGCTCTGTCTGCCAGTGCAGCCTGCGAGTGCAGCCTGCGAGCGTCTGTTTAGCAGGCCTCATCTTTAAGCCACTGCGTGCGTGCATCGGGGATGCAGAGTTTGAGCAGCAGTTGCTGCTCAAGCTGCATAAAGCGTTTGTGTAACCTGGTGTGCCTTACAATCTTTTGCTAACTTACCAGTGTGTGGAGGTGTGTGTTTGTCTGCATCTTATCCAGCTGAATTAATTCACACACAAAAACAACAGGATGAAATAAAACATGTCCATTGCACAAATGATTAAGAACAAAAGCATCAGAAATAGTGAAAGGATATTATGCTTGCCGATCAGTCCGTATCGAGGTGTTTCTTACATTGTATCTCTCTGATGAGACGGGTGTTTGATTTTACGAGTATCTCTCCCGTGAAAGTCCAGTAATGAAGAATTGTTTTTTGTCGCTTCGTCGTTCTTGTTCGGTATGCCAGGGTCGCGCGCTTTGCCCTACTTTGCACTACTTCTATCGAGTGCAAACAAATTGGTAGAAAATATGTTTTAAGTTAAATACTTGGATATTGGCATTATTGCATCAGCGTCTCACTGTTCGATAAGACGAAAAGTAATAAGGGTATAACAATCGAATAATTGTGTACTTTTTCGTCCGATAAAGTTAAATATGGCGCATTTATAGAGTGCACCGATGTGTCGCAACAGTACTGCCATCTGGCGATCAATGTTGTATTATTATATATAATTATATAGAAATATGCCTATAAAAACTGTTTATGGATGATTTTTTTCTCGAAACGGTTTACTTTGTCGGACTGTTAATGGTATACTCCACCGACATATCTGACTCGTGGTGTATCTAACGTGAAATCCAACACACTAATGCTACGGTATTTATCCAACATATGTACAACATGTTTTATCAATCGAGATGCCCCACGAAGCATCAAACGTAAAGGCAAAGACAAGATTTAACAAGATTTAACAAGATTTAACAAGATTTGCCATCCAAGTCAAAGGCCCAGATGGCAAGTGGACAAGGAAGCCATTGGCTTATCGAGAGTCCAACAATGTTCATCTACTTATAGCCCTACTTAATCTGTAGACAATTTGTTCCATTCATTTATTGTCCTCTGTGAGAACGAGTGCTTCCTGATGTCCAATCTACATTGATCCTTTACTAATTTTACCTCATGTCCTCTAGTTCTGCTATCCTTCTTGAGTGAGAAAAACATATTTCTATCAATATTTTCATACCCATTCAATATCTTAAAAACTTCAATCTGATCTCCTCTTAACCTCCTTGTCTCTAGAGTTGTTAAACCACATTCTTTCAGGCGTTCTTCATAACTAAGGTCTCTCAGTTCTGGAATCATTTTAGTTGCTCTCCTTTGTATGCGTTCAAGCGTATCTATACCCTTCTTACGATATGGTCTCCATGCTTGTATACAGTATTCTAAATGAGGTCTAACTATTGCTTTATAAAGAGGTATAATTAACTTTTTACCCTTGTATGTTATGTTTCTTCTAATCAATCCAAGAATTTGATTACCCTTTGAAGCTGCAATACCACACTGCTCTGAAACTTTCATATCAGCGCTTATTGTAACTCCTAAGTCCTTTTCCTTTACAGTAGTATCCAGAACAGTATCTCCCATTTTATAGTTTACATTCAAGTTCCTATGTCCTGTATGTAGGCATTTACATTTCCCAAAATTGAACAACATCTGCCATTTCTCAGACCATTTCACTAATCTGTCTAGATCGTTTTGTAAATGTTGTTTATCACCATCAGTATTATCCTTTCTAAACAGTTTTGTGTCATCCGCAAATTTCAGTACGTTACTTGTTATACTGTCGTCCAAGTCATTGATATAAATTAAGAATAATATAGGTCCTAATACTGATCCTTGAGGTACCCCACTCAAAACCGATTTCCAATTTGAAACTTCTCCATCTACTACAACTCGTTGTCTTCTGTCAGTCAGCCATTGTTCTATCCAGTCAGTTATGCTATCCCCGATACCATGGGCTTTTAATTTAAGTAGTAATCTTTGATGTGGCACTTTGTCAAAAGCTTTCTGAAAATCTAAGTAGATAATATCTGCTGGCGATCCCACGTCTATCCACTTAGTTATTTCTTCCAAAAAACATAACATATTTGTTAAGCATGACCTTGCTTTAAGGAATCCATGTTGAGACGAATTTAATAATTTTTGCGTAACGAGGAAGTCCACCATATGGTCTTTAATTAACCTTTCTAATAATTTACAAATCACTGACGTTAAACTCACTGGTCTGTAATTCTCCAACTTATTTCTTGAACCCTTTTTAAATAATGGTATGATGTTTGCTTCTTTCCATTCAAACAGAACAACTCCCTCTTTTAATGACAAGTTGAATACTCTTGCAAGTGGTATACTGATTTGTTCTACTGTTTCCATTAGTAATTTTGGAGGCATCCCATCCACTCCCGGTGATTTGTTATCCTTCATTGCCTTTATTTTCTTAGCTACCAATTCTGGAGTTACAACTAACGGACCTAAATAGTCAGATTTAGCCCCCTGAAATTTAGCATCAGCAACTGGTAATGAACTAATATCTTCTTTGGTAAACACTGAACTGAAGTAACCATTTTAGGTCTTCCGCCATTAAAAACCCCTGTGATATTATATTTCCAGCACTGTCTTCTAGAGGTCCAACCTTGTCTTGTACGTTTTGTTTACTCCTGACATATGCATAAAAACTCTTGCTGTCATTTTTATGTTACATGCTAGTTTTTGCTCATAGCTTCTTTTAGATTGTCTGATTTCAGTTGTAGCTGCATTAAGTGCCTCTTTGTATTTTGCATAGTCTTCGTCCTTTCTGGTACGCCTATAAACCCTCCACATAGTTTGTTTTAGCATTATTTTTCTAATAGCCTCTTTTGACAAGTGTTTCTTTCTACACCGTTTTCCTTGTTTTTGGAAGGGAACAAATGTATCGATGATACTCTCAATTTCATATTTTAGAATATTCCAACATTCAATTGCGGTCTTATTCATCAGCATATTATTCCAATCTAGCTTTGCTAAGTATTTTCTCATATCTTTGTAGTTACCTTTGTGGAAGTTTCTCTTGTACGTTTTCTTATTTTTACTTTCTGATTTTACATTGATGTCAAAATGTATTTGATTATGGTCACTATTACCCAATGGTTCAAATATGTTTACATTGTCCACTAATTCTTTTTGTGATGACAAAACTATATCTAATACATTTTCTCCCCTGGTTGGTTCTAGTACGTGCTGAGTAAGAAAGCTATCCTGGATTAAAAATAGAAATTGTTGGTTCTCAATCCCTGTGCTCTCTAGAGAATTCCATTGTATGTGTCCATGGTTAAAATCTCCCATTATGATACATTCCCCTTTACTAACTTCCTTTATAGCGTTTTTTATTTTTGTGTTGTCATCTTCGTTTATGTTTGGACTTCGGTAAACTAATCCAATAGTTAATTTTGAATTTCCTGAAACAATTTTGCACCAAACAGCTTCATCGCAATCTGCTTCCCTTTCTAGTTTTATTTCATAAGCCTGAATATATTCTTTAACATATAAAATAACTCCCCCGCCCATTCTTCCTATTCGATCTTTCCTAAACATTACATATCCTGTCAGTCCTAATTCAGCATCTGTTATATCTATGTTGGCCCATGATTCAGTTATACCAATTATGTGAGGGTCAATATCTTCTACCATAATGTTTAATTCGTTTTTCTTATTTACTATGCTCCTTGCATTTAAACATACGCAGCTATAACCTTTTTCAGAGATGTTTTTCGGATGATTTGATATTGGTTTATCTGTGCTAGTGGCCTCTTGATCTGCTTGAGACACCTCTAGGTAACCCCCCTGCACTTCTAGTTTAAAGAATGTTTACTTCCAAAAATATTTGTCATTGTACCCAAGTCACTATCTACTGCTGCTGAAAGTTTGTCCGCGAATACTGCCGCCCCCTTTCCACTTAAATGAAGCCCATCCTTCATGTACATATCAGCCCTCCCAACAAAACTTCCCCATAAATCCAACTTCCTCTTCCCTACATAGTTTCTGGACTAACATGTTAATTGCCATCCCCCGACAATTTCGATATTTGTGACCCCTCCTGCCCATTACAGGTAAAATCCCTGACAGTATTACCTGCTCAACCCGCGTCTGTTTTAGTGTTCTGACCAACTGCCTATATTTCCTAACTATGGCAGTTGTACCCTCCCTCTCTACGTTATTTGTCCCTACGTGTACTAAAACAGATCCACCCTTACCCGAGCCTACGATGTTTTTTACCCTCTCAGTTATCGCCTCTATTTTGGCTCCAGGCAAGCAGACCACCACATCATCTCCCTTGTTTAAGACTCTGTCGGTCTTCCTAACTATCGAATCCCCCACAAACACCCTCGCTCTCTTCCTCACCCCCTCTATCACTGCTGCAGAATAACTCTTCCGTTCGATCCCCTCCATCACATTCTGTCCTGACCCCTTCCCTCCTGTCTCCTTCGCTCCTGTCTCCCCCACTTCCCACTCCTTTGCTCTTGTCTCTCCCACTCCCCTCTCCTTCACTCCGGTTGTTTTCCCTCCCGTCTCCCCCACTCCCTTCTCCTTCCCTCCTGTCTACCCTACTCCCCTCTCCTTCACTCCGATTGTCTTCCCTCCCGTTCCTTTCCTTCCCGTCTCCTTACATCCTGTCTCCCTACGACCTGTCACCTTCCCTCCTCTCAGCTTCCTCCCAGGCTGCTGTGAGCTCTCCCTAGCATCTCTTGTGTCTTTCCCCACTTTATCATCTACTGTTCCCCCACCGGAACTACTGGCACAACCCCCCTGTTCCCTTCCCACCATTGCCACAACGAGCAGCCTCAGCTCTTCCAACTCCACCTCTAGTTCCTTCATCTTCGTACATCCCCTACACTCAAAACTAAAATTATCTGCCTGGACCTCAGCCCAGGACTTCTCGCACCCAGACTTGACGAAGTCCACCCAGTTACTGCAACTGCCACAAATTAAGTGCCTTGTGGCCTTTAACTGCCGTTTGCACGGCGCCATCATACAATTTAGTTTTAATTAGTTTGCTACGTTAGCCTTGAATAAGGCTGTTTTTGTGATCAAAAGAACACTTTAGTCTAATATACTTGCTAACTGTGTCTTCTATTAACCTCGCATGAGAAAAAAAAACCTGCCACCTAGCGAATACGGAGACCACTGTGAAACAAAACAACGAAGTCAGTGTGTACTAATTTACGCTAAAATCCTGCTGTTAATTCCTTTTTACCGAAAACGTTTACTACCACTATGTCAGATATTACCTTATGTATATAATTTAAGTAAATAAATCACTTTATCTTATATATATATATTAGCCAATGTAAACGATAGCTCGATGCACGGGTTGAATTCACGACCTGTAAACAAACTTCCTTTTATCGCTCGTTGAGTTTGAATCCGGGAAAAAATACTACCTCTGTTATCAAAAACGGTTTCTTAATATATGTCTACAAGAAGTTGGTGAACAATATATGTATAATACTAATATTTATTCTAACCAATATTCCAATGTTACTGACTATTCACTATGCTATCTCAATTTTCGAATAGTAAACAACCCTATTAACGCTCGCTGAATTCCCTGACATAATCCGAAAATAACTTAATCTAAAATACTCCCTCTGACTAATAATTAACAAAACCTGTTTCCTAATATATGTCTACAATACGTTTGTGTATAATATATATTCAATAGTAATACTTATTCTATTTGATATACCGCGTTTTTCTGTAAATGATCTACACCAAATTCAAGTCGCTGCACCAAGTCCAAGTAGCCGGAAGTCAAGACAAACGACTTCACTATATTCAGGACATTCTTAACATCTTCACTGAAATGCCACTACATTCCGTTCCGTGCTACGTCGCCAAAGACTTGACCAAACTCCCGCCTCTCACTATGAACTGTTTCCACCTGTCCGATGTATTGAAAGACATGGAAACCATTAATTTACGTGTCAGCGCTCCAGAAAGCACACGAAACACTTCTAATGGCGCAAGTGTTGCAGTGTCGTGAACAGGGACACCCTGTGCATCCACACACGAGTGCCAAATCTCCCGCGTGATCGTTCTACAAGCAGAAATACGAACTCCGAACGCCGGGCGTCATCCGTACGGGAGGCGGATCAAACTTCAAACGTTGATGGGCCGGAATGCGAAGACGCTGATCTGCTTCGCCTGGCTCACGTATAAAGCGAAGCATGGCCAAGGCTCTATACTACGAACAAGGGTAAGCTCAATAAAAAGTGGGCCACTACTTCGAACTTAGACACAACAGCGCATTCCGATTCCCAATCGACCTGAGCAACCCTATCGTGGTGACCTTTCAACGCATTTAACCGTAGCGTGGTGCACCCGCGGACAATCAGCCATGCAAGCACTCGTAGCAGAAAAGAGCACGACACTTCTGCAAAGAAGCGTAGTCGTCACGAACAAGCCGACAAGAGCAAGAACAACGACATTGTGTTGGGTGGAGGTGTTTGGTAATTTTACCATCCGACCAGCGAACTAGTGTCGCTGGATGCCAGCGACTCGGATCTTTGTGACAAGGCTGGCGAGAAACACACAGTCTGTGGGCATCAACAAACACACACGACGAGAGACTGGTCTCTCAGTCAAGTGCGTGCCGCTTGCAACAACTACAGTTCTCTCTGTATACGATTCCCGACACACAACTAGCAACGTTTGTTGAACTCTGCAATGTGGCCAAAGGGCTCTACGGCCAGAGGCTATTTTGAACAGACATGTTCCATACATTTCAATACTATGCTTTATTATGGAGTATATTGTAGAGAAATATATTTGTTTCACTAAATGCGGAGACAAATACCATGCAATGCTATCAAATACAGGGTCTTTGTGTGTTATTTACAGTTTTTATATGTTCCTGCCTTTTATGATCTAGTATAATAACAAGGTAGTTTGCACTGGTTGTGCGACGTATATAATTTTTTCCACATTACATTTTTTTCTGGTAGAACTTGAACATCGTTTTTTCTATTACGTTCGAGTATAGTAAAAGTTGATTCGGGACTATTTAAGGTTAACTTATTTGCATTAAGCCAATTGCTTGGAATATGAGTGGTTCAAAGTTAAAACCGGAGTTAAACAAGGAGATGTAATGTCTGGATTTATCTTCTTGATGGTAGTGGAGAGGATAATAAGAAACACAACTGAATTTGCAGCAAGGAGAGGACTAAAAATAAATAAAAATAAAACTCAAGTATTGAGGATAAATAGCAAGTGCAAAAACAGAATACTAATTGATGAACAAGAACTAAAGGAAGTGGACAAGTATAACTACCTGGGCGTTAACGTAAGTAAGCAAGGAGGAGGCGGTGATGACATTGTTAACTTTTAACTTTGGTATCTTTCACGAAGCTAAAGCAAATATGGAGTTCAGATATATACACGTTGAGTTCTAAATTGAGGCTTTTTAACACACTTGCTAAACCAGTGTTGTTGTGTGGAAGTGAAACATGGAAAATAAACGAAGGCGACAACAGAAAGAAATATATATTTTTCTCAAGTGCTTAAGACGAATCCTACACAGTAGATGGCCATACGTTGTATCACATCAAGATATACTTGCATAAACAAAATTGAAGACAACCAGCACCGAGGTCAAGTTAAGAAGATAGAAATGGGTAGGACATATCCTGCGAATGGACAAGAACAGCAAATGTGAGACGGCGTTGGCATGGACGCCCGAAGGTAGAAGAAAGGTTGGTCGACCAAAGACAACGTGACGATCAACTGTTGAAAATGAAACACGCGTACTGGGGTGGAACTGCTGACGCGTAGCAGCTGACAGAGCGAGCTGGAGGAAATGCACTTTGGCCTTATGGGCCACTGGGCCCGAAGAGGAGAAGTGAGGTGAGGTGAGGTCAATTGCTTAGAGCATCAATGATTGACTCAGCTTCACTTTTGAGCAATGCCAGATTATTACTTTCAATAAATACATTTGTGTAATCTGCAAATATTCTAATTTTGCGTTTATTTGTAGCGGTACATGTATTTATTGTTATATAAAAAAACATTGGAACAGGCACTGAACCTATAGTGACGAATCGCCAATGGATAGATCCGATGCCACTGGTGCAAGGAGGCGAAGGAATATAGAAAGAGGCGAGTGGATGTCGGCGCCTGGGCGCCTGAGAGGAGATATTCCTAGACTGCCCTCCGAATTATTGTATTATTATTATTATATAGATGGTGGGGTCACGGTTACGCCATCTTGCGAGTGGCTTGCGCTCAGTTCGGCCACAAGTGAAGTGAAGTTTATTTCTTTAGCTCATACATGTGCATAGTCAAATGACAGTTTGCACATATTTACAGTTTATATGATCCAGGGAGGCCTGCACTATAACCTGAAAGACCGCCATCATACAGCCATCACTATGACTACGCATAGTGCAATAATTGTTACAGTAACAGGTTTTGCCAACAACAACAAAAAACTAACAATACTGATGATGATGATGATGATGATGATAATACAGGCAGTGCAAACAATGTAAACAGTAATATTAATAATAGTATAACAGTTCTCCAAATATATAATTTACAAATTGTACAATGACATATTATATTAGTTTCAGTGAATATTTTCAGTGATTGTTCAAATCAGATATGAGCTGATCCAGTAAGTTTTGATATTTGTTTAATATCGTTTCATCATTTCATGAGTTAAGACGTAGTCATAAATATTATAGAGAAATCAAATAACAAATCTTTGAAAATAGACAATAGTAGCAATACTAATATCTGAACACATAGTATAACATTACATTCCATACATTTGTAGGTTTCAGCTGGCATATTGTTTTTGTAAATATAGCAATTGTAGTATTACATTATGTGTCATATTTACTTATAATATATTTTTTGGAGTAATTTATAAAACCCTGGTACGAATGGGTGTTAATTTTCTCCAGGACAACTTTGGGGGGATAGTTTTCTTGAAGTAATTGTGGTATTATATGTTTGATGCAAATGCAGAAATAAATTGTATTAGTTTGTTTAATATGTATGTCACAATCATGGTATAGATATAATTGATTGTTTGTGTAGTTTATTTATTCTTGTGTAGATTCTGCAGCCCCATGTTAGTATACCATAGTTCATGTGTGACACAAGTAGCAAAGAGTATATTATCTCTAAGATGTACACTGATACATAGTGTATTAATCTAGAGAGAATTCCACATATTATCTTTGCTAGTTTGTTGGCTGTGGACACCAACAAATTTAAATTAAGCCTCAAGCTCAGTTGGCATATTATTGATTTTAATGTTGGTTACGTTGTTCCTTAATTTTCTCGGTTTATTATGGGACATTATTTTTCTCGGCATTCAGGGGTTATTTACCAGTCCGTTATTTTAGCCAATTCTGAATTTATGTTGTTGGATGTATCCGAGTTGTTAGTTTGGTCGGTTGTAAAGGTATTTAGTGTGCTCAGCAGGGTGGTGTCATCTGCATACATCATTGGAGAAAAGTGTTTACTTGGTGTTGCTAGATCATTGATGTATATTAACAATAACAGTGTCTCTACAACCTATTGAACCTTGCGCGACACCAGTAGAGTTGTTGAATAATTCTACTCAGTGCTCTGTGTGCAATAAATAGTTTTTAAGTCATTCTATTTATATGTTTTTATGCCATAATTAATGTTCGAGTTTGTTGATAACGATTGCACGATCGAGTGTTTCAAAAGCCTTTGATATATCCAGAAATACTGCTAAAGGTAAGCCTTTTTGTCAAAGTTTAAGTATATTCGGTCAACTAATTCAGACATAGCCAAATCAGTAGAGTATTCAGATCTGAAGCCATACTGATTTAAGTGGAGAAATTAATTAAAAGTGAGATAGTGGAATATTTGAATATAAACTAAGATTTTCTAAGATTTTGTATATGCAAGGTATACGTGATGTTTGTCTGTAGTTGTTGAAGTTATGCTTATTACCCTTTCTGTAGATGTAAAAATTACTGTTTGTATTTATGAGGGAATGTTCAGCTAAGTAGAGATTAGTTAATTATAATGGGAACGGTTTTGTAATGACATTAACGAAGCTTTTAGTAGAATTTAAGAAATGTTGTCATTTCCCATATTTCTTTTTGACTTTAAGTTATTTATAGTATTTTTGCACAATTTTCCTCGATATGTCTAAATTGGAAGAATGTCTCATTTGCTCTGTTTTGAAGTGTGATTTGAAAATTGGTTTCCCGTTAGTATTTGTTTGCAAGTTGTCCAATATTCATGAATTTGTTTTTAATTGTGTTGCTACTTCTGTTTCATCTGTTATCTCGGCTTCAATGTTTGCATTGAAATTTTTTAGAATTTTTTTCTGTATTTTTGATTTATTGATAACATCAGCTATGTTTTCCCATGTTTTCTTGATGCCATTCCTACATTTACTAAATTGTAGGTTATAATGACCAGCTTTTTCCTCTCGTTTTTATTTTCTTAATTCTGCTCTTTTATTTTCGAGCTCAGCTGATTTTAGTTTGCTTAATTAGAATTGGGACTAGTCGTGTGCACTTCTACGTATAGTTTGTCGCGCTTTTTAATTTTATTGATGAGATCGAAAGTCATCCATTTACATTTCTTGTATTTGTATTTATCATACTTTTCTTTTTTAATGGAAAGTGATTGTTCATTTCCACAATGTGGCAGCTGTTTCCATCTTTGTCTGACAGGAAGAAAAGTATTATAGTAAATAACCCAAAATAACTGCTTTTGTGCTTTTTAAATCCATCGCCAATTGGTAGATCGGTGCAAGGATGCGAAGGCACATAGAAAGTGGCGAGTGGAAGTTGGCGCCTAGATACTGCCAGACTGCCCCTAAAGTTAGTGTATTAATATGTATATGTTTCATTGGTTTACTTGAATTGGTCGCTGTATGTGACACGTAGATAGTCCTTTTGCATTAAATGTAAGTAACACAAGTTGTTTCGTCGTTTCGATGCCCTTTCGTAGCGGTCCATCGTGCTGACTGAACTTCAGTTGAGTTCAGCAGTGGCACTATGATCCAGAAACAGTGATAGAACATAATTTGGGTGTTCCTCGATGTTCATCTTTTCCTCTGTAAGAAGACAAACAATTAAATTATCACTATAATTATTATAATCATGTTTATTATCTGACATCAGATTAACAACGGTTTCGGAATGTTCATAATTTGTTTCGTTGTCTCTTCCAATATAGCTACGCTTGTGAACGTGCATTGCAATTTTGTGCAGTGGCGTCTTCTTACAGGACGTTCGTTTGTTGTCCTATCTCCAGAAGTGTTCGAGCTACGGCAGTTTGAAATTTAGAAGGTAGACATTTTATTATGGCATTTTAAAAATTAATTAATTACTCATATTTCATAGGTTAATATCTCATGAAGTAATCAATAATTTTTTTAAGAAATGTATCTGCAATTGCATTACATCTACATTACATATTAAAATTATATACATGATGTTTATGGTTAGTATGCACAAATCACGATTTTGGTTGAGTTCACATGGAATGATCCTTATGCATCCTAGTTTTCATATATCAGAGCGATATGAGCATGTCTAGTTGTCTTATTTACTAATCTATACAACTGCAAATATGCTACGTTGCAATACTCGTTGATTAAATGTAATACTTTAAAAAAAGTAAAGTATGTCAAAAAAAGCTTTGCAGGCAACATTTCCTACAACCAAGAGTAACTTAGATGTAATTCACTAAAAACTTACATTTTGGCAAAGCCACCATTTGTAAAAAAGAAGAAGCTAAAAGTGGTCATATCGGCGCTTGCCATTAACTTTTGACTATGTTGATGTCAAACGTTCCATGTACGTGTATTTAATTTTCATTCAACATAATCGATATGTACATGTTTAATAGAATAGTTGTCATGCAGATAGAAATGAACGCCATTGCCACTGAGCATCACATTTGCTAAGCACAATAAGTGCTTTTGAAGTTGTGTAAGTAGCATCTATTTTTTTATTATTATTAATTAGGAATTAACTACAAGTAACATTACTCGCTCTCATCATTCCCACAGTGACTCATTGACACCAGCGTCCGCTTAGTAACATGTTTGTTGGTATTTCTTCGACTTCTGTACGACACGCATTTACCGCACATTTCTGCCAAATAATTTTAGTAAAAATCTAGCATCGTAAAAGAACCTTTCCTGATGTATCTTGTAATGCATTCACCATGTTTTTTACTATGTTGGTGTGTTGTCATCCCTAGCACATATGCATTTGTGCAGCATTATACAGCCAATATATTCAAGTTTCAACAAAAACAAAAAAGACAGCATTCCCTGTGTCTTCAGAAATATATCTAGTCATTACAATTAATTAATGTCTATTCGTCCGGGCATATAAACACAACTCTCAGCTATTTCCCATTATTTCAGTTTATTTGTCTTTATATTTTGCCGTACGTTGTATTTATGCCAGACGAATAGCTGCTCAATGTTAGGTCCGTGCCTAGACGGATAGCAACAACCTATGATTAATGAGTGCACGATAAACATGCATCTTGACGTTTTCAGCACGGACCAGTTTTGCATTTGCGTTTCTGTTGTTCTCGCCGTACATCAATTGCGTCCATGATCTTCTGAAATACGAAAAGTTTCAAGGCAGCAATATTGCAAAAATATAATAAAAAGGAGTGATGTAGGAGCCAATACAGAAATGATCCGATTCCTTGTGAATATCACGCCATGTTAAAATAGGTAATTCATTGCAGGTCGAAATGTAACACTCCAAATGATTTTAATGAAAGTCACCAACATTTGATCGACTTAATGAATAATGACCCGGGTTATATATGGACGTCTGTCATATTACACAAACAGGAATCTGTATGATGACCCTGATACAATAACTCTAGAACAGCTTTTTGCAAAATTGCAACATCAACTTGGAGACCGTCTTGTCACGTTTGATATAGTCGGGTGTGCTAGTCTTCTCTGCTTCAGGGACCATATGTCTGAACACCTACAACTAGTGAAGGTGGATGACATCGAGACGACTATGATGGGCAATATTTTCTCAGATGGACAAGTGTCAGGCTTTCTCTCGATGTCATGACTATGATATCAGCCTGTTCAGGAATTCCAGGGTCACAGAAAGCACCTGTCCCACGCTCCTAAACTTGTAATACTGTCACCAACAGAGTACATGAAACAAGGGTGTATTATTTAATATAATGAATGGATATGTCGTAGATGTTGCAGTGGCCATTGAAGATGGTATGGCAGCAGAAGTCAAGGTTAGTCCATATGTGCCAAGGTAGTCACAATGAAGACCATGACAAAAGTGTTGAAAATATCAAAATAGGGGACACATATGTTTATATCATGGTGCAATTATATGGAATATTCCTTGTGACATCACAGAGGAGAGATGTCACCCTGGAGTTGTGCTTTGGGCTTGCGTTACATCTACCGCCTTCTTTGATGGTTGTGTGGGTCTGAGGGAAAGCTCAACTACTGCATAAACATGTAGTTTGGAGTGAGAATATCAATACATATGAAGTAGGGTCAAAACACACGAACGTCTCAGGAGAACAGGAACGACTATGTCTCACACATGAGCTCACTCTGTAGATGAATCTACCTGCCAGGGACTCAACCATGAAGAGTGTCCACAACAAGAAAGAGCTCACAAAGGTATTCTGTACCGAAGATGACCCCGATCTGTGCATATGGCAGGGGAAGAGACCTGTGTATACAAACATGAAGAAACTGTTTGTGTAATTCGACATACGTCCATATGTGACCCCGGTTATTCATTACGTCGACGAAATGTTGGAGAATTTCATCCAAATTATTTGGAGGGCTACATTTCGTTCTGGCATTAATGCTCTATTATTACAGGGTATTACAGTCTATGTGGTGCTGTGCGTCTGCTGCGTGGATGTCACATACAAGGCACCAAGGAATCAGATCCTTACTGCATTGGCTCCTATGTCACTCCTTTCATTACATTTCGTATTTGAGAAGATTATGGAGGCAACTAATGTACAGTGAGAAGAACAGAAACACAAATGCAAAACGGGTCCGTGCTGAAATCGTCAAGATGCATGATTATCGTGCACTAAATAATAATAGGCTGCTGCTATTTGTCTAGATACGGGTCTAATGTTGAGCAGCTATTCTTCTGGCATTACTAATATGTAAAGAGAAAAGCAAAGGACAATACGGGGAAATACTAATACTACTACTACTAATAATAATAATAGTTATATTGCGCCCGATCAATCGAGAATGCTGTCAGGCGCTTTACATACATAGTAGTATTTTACAGGCCATAAAATTGCTAAGATAATAATTATACTGAGAATAGTCTACACAAATGCTAAACAATGCTAACAAAATAAAAAAGGGGAATGGTTAGATCGTGTTGTTTACATGCCCAAACGAATAGACATTTCATTAAATATAATGTGTAGATATATTTCTAAAGACATAGGGAATGTTGTATTTTTTCAAGCTTGAATCTATTGTCTGTATAACGTTATATTAGATAGAGGCGTCGTCTCATTGTTACCAACTGTCGCTACTCCATTATGTGTATGCGTTACCGCGAAGCTACAGCAGCCAATCGGCGTCACTTTCGAGATGATACACTAAACATTTATTTACCTGAATTAACTTTTCAATCGGAGAGTTGTGTCAATATAATGCAAGTTTAAAGTTAATTCGAATTGCGTCGTATGAACTGATAAAAGTTAACTCTTATTTTATGAATTAGCCAAATGCCCGGATGACATCGTAATTAGCTAATTATTTATGCACCCGGAATATGGGTGCCAACATAATTTCCGTCACAATAAAAAAACACTCCGCATCCAAGCGCAGACGCCACGGCGAGGAGCCTGGATAATCGAGGCTACAACAAACAAGTTACTAAGTGAACGTTGATGTGAATGAGTCAACGTGGAAATGACGAGGACGAGTATTTGTTACCTGTTGTTTATCCCTAATTATTAATAATAATAAAAATAGCAGATGCCGTTCACAACACTTCAAAAACACTTATTGCGCTTCGCAAATGCGATACTCAACAACGGCGTTCATTTCTATCTGTATGACAATTGTTCTGGCCCAGACGTTAAGACAGGATATTGTTTAAATGGTTGTAAAAGAAATAGCTCAATGATACCAAAATAGCATCATGCAGTTTCTTGATCAGTACATCCTAATGTACCAAAAACCAGAAATAAACGTCGTACATATGCTAGTCTAATCCCTCTGCTGCCGGTGTCGTGCTAAAATTGGTCCGCCGTCAAATATTATTTGCCTGGTGTATCTGGGCATGCGCGTGTTTTGAAGCAGGGGCGTTGCTAGTTATATAGCATATATATATATATATATATATATATATATATATATATATATATATATATATATATATATATATATATATATATATATATATATATATATATATATATATATATATATATATATATATATATATATATATATATATATATATACGCACATGTATGTACGCATATATATATATATATATATATATATATATATATATATATATATATATATATATATATATATATATATATATATATATATACGTATGTGTGTGTACGCACGCACGCACGCACGCACACACACACAAACACAAACACACACACACACACACACACACAAATGGGCATAAACCGGCATACAATAGACATAAACTCACCAGGATTGAAATGCGCGGAAACGCAGTAATGGGTACAGGATGGTGACCAACGTTCCTCTTTGTTGATTGAGTTGCCAGGATAGCGAGCAGCCCGGTTAATGGCTCCTAACCAGTTCTGCTTTTTCTTGCCATCCGCAGGAAAAGAATAAAATCTCCGATCCGGGTCTTTAGTTTTGTTGCCACTGGCATTGCAAGCTAGTTCTAAGCCTAGCACTCAGCAACTCACGTGCACTGTACACAATAAAGACACAAAATACTGACGCAAACGACAGCATAACAACATGTAAATGGAGATTTATGACATTTACATTTATTATAAACTTGGAAATATGAACTTAAGACCCGTAACTTTTTACTACAGGTGCTACAACTTCAAACGTGTTATATGACATATGTCCGACAAATCAGCTTCCAACATTATTAAAATTTAACAATATTTCATAAATATCAGCGAAAAATTTGAATTCAAAATTCACGTCATAATATGCATCGCACGAACATATAAACTTTTGAGGCATTCTCCATGCGTGATTTGTGAAGTGCAACGAAAAATGCAGTACACCGCCGCACTAGCTAATGGCAATGCCATGGTCAGGGACGTGGACATGGCACAGATGAAGCACCATACCCCCAATCAAATATGGCAGATCCGTTTCTACGTAAATCTCGTGAAAAGTACCCGGCTGTCCGACTTCCAGAATGCATACGATGGAACTACGATAGAGCCAGAGCACTCGTACGTGGTAAACTATGAACCTTCGTAAGTACGAACGGTCTACGAATGCTACGTGAAACCGGATTTACGAACGAGAACCTTCGTACGAAGGTTCGTACGAGTACGCCACGCTAATAGTATTTATAAATATTTCGATTCATAACACAATTATTATTACCATCGTTATTCGGACTCAAGATCCACAAACATGTACATACTAAACAACGTATAAAGTTCTATATAAGAAACAGCAGTTAGAAAAAAATTATATTGTGCTTAGCCTTAAATATGACATTACATGTCATTGATATTACATTCTTCCTTATTTAACACAGCCTCATTGACATTACTACAATCTTTCGTTACCACCAATTCACAAACTGTATATGGGTATTCATAGTATGTAGCATTTCTATTTGCTATATAATTGGCAACCGTGTTATCTGACAAGGCTACTGTTGCGTAAAACTGTATTAACCTAAATACCAAAGGCAAAGCAATATCTAACTAAAGATACACATTAATAATGGTGTAATAGTCCAGCAATACTCTATAGAGAAGTTGAATAGTCTAGACTCACCTACAACGGCACTGGCAAAAACTACGGTGAAAATGACTTTCTTCATTTGGTCGTGTCTGGTGTATTCGATAATACGTGTGACTCAATCTTTTGGACAAACAGCTTTCGAATAAAAAAACGTTGTTTCGTTGCCGCGGGCATGTCGTAGCGCCATTATTACGTCATCGTTTTTGTGAACGTTTTCGCGAATTCGTTGCCTTGACTAAGCCTGGTCATGTTCTGGGGAAGCCCTGTGGCGCAAAGGGTTGTGGGATCGTTTGGATATAAAATCCTAGTGAATTCAGGTATACAGACTTTTTCACAAGACTGGCTTTTGATTCAGACTTAGCATTAGCCTCAGGAGCAGACAATCCACGTGTGTGAATCCATCTTCGGAGATCGTCTGGAGAACTATATTTTACTTCTTACATCACATCTTCCATGTCCATGACTTTCTCTTCTTCTTAATAAAAATTAAAAATTGTCCGTCACCGGTACCGCTGGTGCTGACGCTAAGCATGGTTAAAGTTTTGTATGCAGCTATACTGTACCATTGCCAATTGGCATTGCCTGTCACTGACTAGCGTCAGCGTTGGTAAGTTTTGTATGCAGCTATGCTGTACCATTGCCAACTGGTATTGCCTGTGACTGGCCATCGTCAGCGTTGGTAAGTTTTGTATGCAGCTATACTGTACCATTGCCAACTGGTATTGCCTGTGACTGGCCATCGTCAGCGTTGGTAAGTTTTGTATGCAGCTATACTGTACCATTGCCAACTGGTATTGCCTGTGACTGACTAGCGTCAGCATTGGTACGTTTTGCTATGTAAGAAAACGAAGCCTATAGTTTAGAGCATTGTTAGAGGCAATAATAAATGCGTTTAAAATGTTACATATGGCCGTTTTCAGAAGTATGATGGTATAAGAAAAACAGACTGAACGATAATATGTCCGTTTTCATTGTGATTATTTATTGGGTTTTCATGCACGTGACCAATAACACGTGACTGCAGAAAGTTACTCCATTCTGAGGGTCACATAAACAACCTCGCATCAAACGTGGCATTGGCAAGTGCATATAATTAAACTCGTTGGTGTAGTTTTTGCCTTACTCAATGTAATATGTTGTTTTCACAAACATCTAAAGACACGTCTGTGCATGGGATCAATATTTGAAACAACTACCAGTTATTTAATTTATCGAATGCAAACAAGTTGTTAAACAAGTTGGTCTGAGTGAATTACTCACCAGTGTCGAACGATGGAAAGATACGTTTCTCAAAGCAAGGTCTGATTTATTGGCCGAAGCCGTCGGTTTCACGCCGCAGTAAACAAATGCCCCGGATCAAAACCTTCAAAAAATAACATACATGTAAATGTATTTACAATAGTGTTGATTTGGTAGTACCGTGCGTATTTATTTATCAAACTTTTTAAAATTCCATGTTTAGTTTGTACAAGCTGGTAGACACAGTCGTCGAGTCTAACCTAGCCCTAGCCTAGGCTTGGAAGTTGGACCAGCGGCCTACTTTGTCTTTGCGTTACTCGGTGGTTTGATTCGGAATGTTGGAACACGTGGGGAAATATGTGGACACTGTTTGATTTTCCTGCTGAAATATGTTGATATATGCAATTTTTAACAACTGTGTCGATCTAACGTTTGAGTCTCGCCTTTGCATTGGCTTGCCCTTTGCGATTTTGTCGTAGCACAGTGCATCAATAACATTATTTATTAATGCATTCCAAACTACTAATACAACTCTTTGTTATCATATATCACGATTTCTGGAATATTTGCGTATGATCTTTACAAGAAAGAGCGTCTTCGATAAAGCCTCACTATACGGTAATATGCAACGCATTATATGTATACAAATCACGGGGCCGTATGATTACTTTCCTGTGGTGATCATGACGAACAGTTGCTTACATTTTCGTCCGATGAAGTGAAACATGGCGTATTTACAAAATGCACCGATATATACATCGTATCAGTAACGACACCTGGCGATTGATTTCGAACTAGATATTCGAAAATATGTCTCAAAAACATGCATAAGTTTTCTTCGAAAAGGTTAACTTTGTCAGATGTTTACACTCCCAGTGACTGATATATGATTTTACATAGTGCTGATGACGTATTTAATGTGAGATCCAGCGAGATCACAAAATGAGGCAAAATCTGGCGTCAGGCGAAACTACGCCGGTGGCTGTTCCACACTTAGATCCTGTAAGTTGTGCTCAATACACTGTCCCAAACAACGGGTGTGACGTTGCACAGACGGTCGAAAACTGGCTGCATTTTGCTTTTTGGTGGTAACATGTCTTTGTCGGCTGTGGATGTTTTTTTAACAAATACATTTATCGACATGACGACCGGTTATGTGCCTGCAGATGTCACACCCTGCCTGTGGTTGTGGGTACACTAGAAGGGAGCTAGCAGAGCTTGCTGAGGAAACAGCTTTCTTCTTGAACAAGCGAGACACAAGCCCCCATTACACGATAAATGGGTGTATGAATTCCTGAAAAGATGGCCTGATCTAAAAATTATGAAACCAAAAGGTTTGTTTATGGTTACAAGAGACACATGGGACAGTTACTATAACGAACTGCTCATCATTCTAAAGAAATGTGAACTTTTGGAGAAACCTCACTGGATTTTCAGTGTAGAGGAGGCATATACAGCTGTCGTATCCAGCAGATCAGCAGCCACCACGATGATTAGTACTGTAAAGGTGAACTTCCTGGTACACAAGTAGCGATGTCCGAAGCGGGTTGATCCAACACAAAAGTATTTCAAATGTACTTGATTGAACATTTCCTGAAATATGTCCCGACCAACAAAGATGAGCGTCTCCTCCTCCCCTATAATGGACACAGCTCCCACATAAATGTGCCAAATAATAACACGACATGATGTATGCCACCTCACAGCCAATGCACTCAGTCATACAAGGACTCCGGGAAATATCATTGGCAGTTTTAAAAGGACCGGCATATACCCATTCAATGCAAGTGTGGTTACTGATGAACAGCTGGCACAAAACACGTCAGTGATTCCACCAAGACAACACTACCTTGGTGACCAGCTTGAGCCAAACACAAATGTGAACTGAACAGTGCATGGCACTGGCGGCCATCCTGAACCGAACACAGGTGTGAACTGAACAGTGCATGGCACTGGCGACAAGCGTGAACCGAACAGAGGTATGAACTCAACAATGCATGGCACTGGTGACCCGCGTGAACCGAACACATATGTGAACTCAACAGTGCATGGCATGGTGACCAGTGTTAACCAAGCACAACTGCAAACAGCAACATATCACCCCAACAAAAGCACAATACATTAGCAAACTTTTTACATGCAGAACAAACGCTTCGTGCCACCACACACGCACGCACGCACGCACGCACGCACGCACGCACGCACGCACGCACGCACACACACACACAAACACACACGGACGGAGGGAGGGGGGCAGAAGAGGTCATAAAAAGCAAAAAACTCCACACACTGCAGGGAAACAGTTTCCGTGTGACACCTCGGCGACAGTGCAACCACTGGGTGCACCTCAGCGCGTGCAGCCACGTTGCCGAGGTGTCACACGGTCCATCACTCCACTGCCCTTGCCACAAATTTTTTAGACGAACAGTAAACTTAAAAAAAAATTTAAGTTACTTATTCCTATACAGAAATGTTTTCATCCATTCCATATAAAATTGTTTTTCATGTAAATTCACAATGGTAAGATTACATTTCGATAAGTTCTTTCATGCACGAGTAAACACATGTGTTTACTCATTAAAAAATCATTAAATACAAACTTGGAAATCATATTGCTTGTCCCTAGATACATTCCAACCTTGGTTTTTCTTTTAGTTGTTTCAATAAAACTTTTTTAATAAGTAATAAAACAATTCCTCATAACAGTAATCCTTTAAATATTACAATTGTTAGCACTGCATATGACGCACGCACGCAAACGTACACACACAACTTTTAAAATGTCATTAAAAATGTACGTTTTCTTTTAAACAAATGAAATGTCTTTGTGGTCATTCAATCGTTTTAATTTGCACAAAATAATAATTAAAAGTTAATCTCAACAGCTAAAATGTACGACACTAGTTGCAATAATCGCTATGACAGACAACGAACGGCCTAGTGACTTTGATGCATGTATTTCATTTATTGTCAGTACGACTTGCAATATATATATATAAGTATATGTACGGGTTTCATTAGAGAGTCAATCATTGGGAAAGTAGATAAAGTCGTAAACAGACGAGAGGATATCACGATTGCCTACCTGGAGCACTCATTGAGAATGTGGCAGAAAAGGCAATGTGAATATTATACATTTATTTTACGTTTACACCAAAATGTGTTTTGATGGAGATGTATGTATGTATGTATGTATGTATGTATGTATGTATGTATGTATGTATATATATATATATATATATATATATATATATATATATATATATATATATATATATATATAGTTAGGATGAACCATGTCAAATATTAATGTGTGCTTTTGTGTGTCATCATATTGGCTCTGGATGTATTCTTTACTAAACATTTATTTTGCTATAGATATGATCCATACATACACCCACGCGCACGCACACATGCTAACACGCACGCACACGCGCGCTTGCACACACCCTCTGATTCATTAATTTGTTTATTCTTGGTAGATGAGTCCGTGTGTGATTACGCTTGGCTGCATGCCGAAGTGCGTAGAGGGAACTACCAAATTGTAAATGAAGGGTCTCGAGACGAACTTACTGTGGATAATTGCAATAGCCTTACAGAGGCAATTCAATCTTTGCCTTATTCGGACAATGCGGACCCACAGAAATCTTCGGCTGTCATTATCAAAGTGGCTCCCATTGTCGTCTCCCTGTCAATGGCGACACTTGCATACGTTTTGGACTCTGAGTAAACGAACAGTAACGTTGAGGGAGAGATTCTTCCAGATCCGAGACGACACGCCATTGACTCATCGTGTACGTCACCAGCTGCTGTGGCCGAGCTACCGTTATTGCCTTTACTGTTACGTGCTTGTGCCTTACAGAGCTTTACTTTTTATAAACAGGATTGTTGCTGGACTGTTATATATTTTCTTATTTAATTACTATAATTTTATATAACCATTAAATTGTATTTAATTTAATTTAATTTAATTTGTGACAAAAGTTACCGCAGCTATAGCGTTTAGGCTAATGTTACGGTGTTCAGGAGTATGGTTAATGTGCTCGCCCGACGTTCAAAAATGTCTGTCACTACTAGATAATATATAGCTAGATAACGATCCGCTGCACACTAACACATTGTTATGCACTGATCCCAAATCACTCACGGCTACAACAAGCATAATAGACAGTATTCACAACAATACGTACGACACCTGTCGGATATGAATAAAACCACGGTTGCAGTCGAAGCCCGGAGCGGCCAACAGCAATCATTTGATAATAAAACAATAAGTTCACACGCGGGGCGGAACCGATATGTAATGCTAATTTCAAGGGCAAAACGTGCTCGTTAATCCACGGGTTAATGTGAGCAATCGTTTCTAAGGTTAACACTGTCACTGACTAAACTTTGATCAAAATCCTGCGTTCACATTTTCCATGACAACAGAAAACTCAAAAGATAGCGTCAACACAATTAACAATCACTACCTACACTACAAAATAAACATTTATACCCTGCTGATGCTCGAATAACATGAGAACCCTGAGTTCCTTTGCAACGAAAAGGCAAATCGATAACAAGTAAATTTTGGTAAAGGTCATTTATTTTGTACAGACATAAAACATTATAATGTATTTAAAAGAGACAGCTTACCAGCTACCATCAATATACTCATCGTGAGAACAATGTCATACATGTATCCATGACGAGAGACAGCTTAGCAGCTACCATCAATATACTCATCGTGAGAACAATGTCATACATGTATACATGACGAGAGAGACAGCTTAGCAGCTACCATCAATATGCTCATCGTGAGAACAATGTCATACATGTATACATGACGAGAGAGACAGCTTAGCAGCTACCATCAATATGTTCATCGTGAGAACAATGTCATACATGTATACATGACGAGAAACAGCTTAGCAGCTACCATCAATATACTCATCGTGAGAACAATGTCATACATGTATACATGACGAGAGAGACAGCTTAGCAGCTACCATCAATATGCTCATCGTGAGAACAATGTCATACATGTATACATGACGAGAGACAGCTTAGCAGCTACCATCAATATACTCATCGTGAGAACAAGGTCATACATGTATACATGACGAGAGACAGCTTAGCAGCTACCATCAATATACTCATCGTGAGAACAATGTCATACATGTATACATGACGAGAGAGACAGCTTAGCAGCTACCATCAATATGCTCATCGTGAGAACAATGTCATACATGAATCCATGACGAGAGACAGCTTAGCAGCTACCATCAATATACTCATCGTGAGAACAATGTCATACATGTATACATGCCGAGAGAGACAGCTTAGCAGCTACCATCAATATGTTCATCGTGAGAACAATGTCATACATGTATCCATGACGAGAGACAGCTTAGTAGCTACCATCAATATGCTCATCGTGAGAACAATGTCATACATGTATCCATGACGAGAGACAGCTTAGCAGCTACCATCAATATGCTCATCGTAAGAACAATGTCATACATGTATCCATGACGAGAGAGACAGCTTAGCAGCTACCATCAATATGTTCATCGTGAGAACAATGTCATACATGTATCCATGACGAGAGACAGCTTAGCAGCTACCATCAATATGTTCATCGTGAGAACAATGTCATACATGTATCCATGACGAGAGACAGCTTAGCAGCTACCATCAATATGTTCATCGTGAGAACAATGTCATACATGTATCCATGACGAGAGACAGCTTAGCAGCTACCATCAATATGCTCATCGTAAGAACAATGTCATACATGTATCCATGACGAGAGAGACAGCTTAGCAGCTACCATCAATATGTTCATCGTGAGAACAATGTCATACATGTATCCATGACGAGAGACAGCTTAGCAGCTACCATCAATATGCTCATCGTGAGAACAATGTCATACATGTATCCATGATGAGTGACAGCTTAGCAGCTACCATCAATATGCTCATCGTGTCAGACATGTATACACGACGAGAGAGACAGCTTAGCAGCTACCATCAATGTGCTCATCGTAAGAACAATGTCATACATGTATACATGACGAGAGACAGCTTAGCAGCTACCATCAATATGCTCATCGTAAGAACAATGTCATACATGTATACATGACGAGAGGGACAGCTTAGCAGCTACCATCAATATGCTCATCGTGTCAGACATGTATACATGACGAGAGGGACAGCTTAGCAGCTAACACAAACAATATCATCGAGAAAAAAACAATTACTAAATGACAGGTAAAAGTAACGAAGGTGGGGCTCTGCCAAGTAGTCAGTGAAGTCCAGACTACTGTACTATTACATATTGCCTGCATCTATGCCATTGCTAGATAGTTGTGAACACAACTTAGATACCAATAACATGGCACATTAATGTCAACATGTATTAATGATGCATGATAAAAACTGACTTACAAAATATATTTATATTGTCATTAATCAAAACACTGTGCTAAGGTATCCACAAGTATTTCAGCCTTGCTGCATCATGCACACAAAATAATCACCATTTGTGTTCCATAGTGTATATAAATGCTGTACAACTATTCAATGCTAACAAAGTATGCTGTTGCAGCATGCACTATATACCACAGTGTATAAGATAGCTGCATCATCCATCCCTCACAACAGTAGCCAATTAACATGGACACATGGCATTAGCTATACACGATTAATGAGACACATGAAATAGGCATTGGACCGTAGTAAAAGATGGATGCCATCCAAGGTGCATCATCCATCCCTCACAACAGTAGCAAAGTAGTATGGACAAATGTTATTAGCTATGCGAGATTATTAAAGAGAAGTATGCCATAGCGACATGAAATAGGCACTGTGCTGCACAAAATGGGTACCAGCCATGTTGCATTAACCATCCCACTAAAAAAAATACTGGGTCGGGTCGAAGTTATAAATGACAAACAAGAAACATGCAAGTTGCTGGAGCAGAATGCGTGGAGGACATGACTGCTATACAGGCAGCCAATACTAGTTTTTATTTTATACAGAAAGATAAATCAGCCCCCAAAGAGGTATTGTGCATTGGGACAAGTTGTGGCATCGATGGCCCACACACCTCACCATGAAGAAGAGAAGTTCAGAGACACTGATGGTAAAAAAGACGCAAATAATGACATAATAATAATACAAATATATGCAGACCAGCACCGACTAGTTGAGTTCGGCTGACTCGGGGGAAACGTGCCAGTGCATACTGGGTTTACACAACAATGACGTTGCCCAGTAGTGGTGATGTGCTAGGTAGCGCTACTACTAGGAAATGTGCACATCGACTTGCATATCTCTGCCATTCGTGAGAGGGCAGCACCATATTCGACTTCTTCACTTCACTTCACTTCTTAGAATTTGTTTCGGACAGGCCGTAGATATTTCAAACATCTTGGGGCCATCTTAAGCAAAGATGGCACCTCAACAAAAACAAACGAAATCAAAATAACGATTGCAGTGACCATGTCTTCTATGTCAAGACTAACACCATCTGGAAGAGCAGAGGCATCAGCTTCCAAACGAAGCTCAAGCTCTACAGAGCAATCGCTGTATCCATCCTCATCTACGGATGCAACCGTCCAGGTCAAGGGATGAAGGTGGAGGTGAAGCCTTCACTCTCCGATGCTGGTATTCTTTACAAAGCTTCGATTGGAGAAGAGTTGCACGACGAAGCTGATCAATCTGACAGGAACCGATGTAGGCCGCAGTATTCAACAACTGTTTGTCACAGGTAGTTGTTTAATACTGTGGGGGCAGAGACGGCAGGTAGAAATATACAAGTCAATAAAATTTATATAATGGCTTTTTTCATGCAAACAGCTTTGGACCCCCATTTTTGGTGGCGGACCCTTAGATTCTGGAAAGTGGGGTTCCGGCTGGCCCCCATTATTGTTAGGCTAAATTATATCACTGCATACATACATACATACATACGTACGTACGTATGTACGTACGTACGTACGAACATACGCACGTACGAACGTACATCTATACGTATGTACATACATACATACGTACGTACGTACGTACGTACGTACGTACATACATACATACATACATACATACATACATACATACATACATACATACATACGTACATACATACATACGTACATACATACATACATACACGCATGCATGCATACATACACACACATATACACACATACATACATACATACATACATACATACATACATACATACATACATACATACACACATACACACATACAAACATACACACACACACACACACACACACACACACACACACACACACACACACACACACACACATATTATTTGCGTGACTTACATACGAAAGTCCAACCTACCCAGTAGGAGTGCCCCACAAGCCACAATACAGCTGGGCAGGGCTCTTTTTTCTGCCATTTGTTTGTACAATGTAAGATACCATTATGTTGGTATATGACAAAAAACGTGTATTACAACTGGATTGACTGACTCTCACCCGCTCAACTCGGCTGATCCGGTCTGTTGAATACAACTGTCAAGTCGTACACTTAATGATCCATGTCGAGAGATGTTCGCAGCGTATGGAGCAAAAACCGGAGTACCACAAAATGTAATGGGTAATGGGTATGATGCAATAAAACCACTTTACTAGGTTCAACTTAGGTACTACTACACTGAAACAGCATAACGTACAATCAGCGTTAAAATGAAAAACGTGTATGTGTACATGAAAGACCCGCCACATGCGTACAGAGACTAGGCGTACAAGGACCGCCAGACGGAGTAGCTCCCAGAGAGCAGACACGACACATCGTACAAGCAAGTCTCCACAGGCGTGAACACTAACCAATAACAAGCTAGCAAGTCTCCACAGGCGTGAACACTAACCAATAACAAGCTGGCAAGTCTCCACAGGCGTGAACACTAACCAATAACAAGCTGGCAAGTCTCCACAGGCGTGAACACTAACAAATAACAAGCTAGCAAGTCTCCACAGGCGTGAACACTAACCAATAACAAGCTGGCAAGTCTCCACAGGCGTGAACACTAACCAATAACAAGCTGGCAAGTCTCCACAGGCGTGAACACTAACCAATAACAAGCTGGCAAGTCTCCATAGGCGTGAACACTAACCAATAACAAGCTAGCAAGTCTCCACAGGCGTGAACACTAACCAATAACAAGCTAGCAAGTCTCCACAGGCGTGAACACTAACCAATAACAAGCTGGCAAGTCTCCACAGGCGTGAACACTAACCAATAACAAGCTAGCAAGTCTCCACAGGCGTGAACACTAACCAATAACAAGCTGGCAAGTCTCCACAGGCGTGAACACTAACCAATAACAAGCTAGCAAGTCTCCACAGGCGTGAACACTAACCAATAACAGCCACCGCTAAAGGAACTATTACTTAAAGTGATATTGTAATACAAACCATTGTTAATGCACAAACACATGAAATATATAATATATATATATATATATATATATATATATATATATATATATATATATACATATATACACACCCACACGATTAGTTACGTAATACGTAAGGAAGGGACTCAACCCAAATTCAACATGAAGCCGCAACATTCATTGAGTAATTTTAGTCGAAAAGCGAGGGAAAAGATACATTTTCCTAGGGCACTCGAGGGAGGTAGGGTGGGCAAATGTAACCCAAGCAAAAGGCAAGTAAGTAGGTGC
Organism: Lamellibrachia columna; assembly: GCA_963662155.1. Classification (NCBI taxonomy): domain Eukaryota; kingdom Metazoa; phylum Annelida; class Polychaeta; order Sabellida; family Siboglinidae; genus Lamellibrachia; species Lamellibrachia columna. The sequence goes on from OY759273.1 coordinate 4,958,234, forward strand.
GTATTGCGATTTGAGACAGCCAGACCCTATGCAGCAGCCAATAACTCACAAACGCCTCGCAAGGCCGGTTTGCAAGGTGCTTTCACGCAAAACGTTTATCCCCGTGGTCACAAATTGTATTTATTTTTCGAAATTCACCCCAATAAAACCCTTTCTACGAACAGTCGAATTACCCTTTGTAGTTATTTTGTAATTGTTCTCGGAGTGAAGATTTTCTCCCATTTTAGATGTTCATGTTTAACAATTCTAAACTCTTGTGTCATCCGCAAATGTTAGTGCCTCGCTTGTTATATCATCGTCCAAGTAATTTATTTATATTAATAATAATATAGATCCTAATACTGATCCTTTTGGTATCCCACTCAAAACTGATCTCAAATATCAAGTCTCCCCATCTACACGTTGTCTTCTGTCAGTCAGCCATTTTTTTTATTCAATTGATTATGCCATCCCAAACTACTGGCTTTTAATTTAAGTAGTTATTTTTATGTGCGACTTTATCGAAACCTATCTGAAAATCTAAGTAAAATGTATATACTGGTGATCCCTCATCTAATTTATTCTATAAAAACATAACACATTTGTTAAACCTGATCTCGCTTTTGGGAATCCTTGTTGATGTGGATTTATTAATTGTAGTTTAACAAGGAGGCCCGCCATATGGTCTTTAATTAACCTTTCTAATAATTTACATATTACTTTTGTTAAACTCACTGGTCACTAATTAGCTGACTTATTTATCGAACCCTTTTTAAACAGTTGTTTAATATTTGCTTCTTTCAATTCCTTCTTTTCACGACAAGTTGAGCACTTTTGCAAGTGGTATGCTCATTTTCTCTACTATCATTTCCGGTGTTACAATTAACTGCCATTTATAATCCGATTTAGCCTCCTGAAATATAGCATCTGGTATTGGTAATGAACTAATTTCCATTCTGATAAGCACTAAGCTGAAATACCCGTTCAGGTCTTCTGTCGTTAAGAACCTATCTGATATTATGTTTAAACCGACTGCGCATAATGCTTAAATTATTCACACACACACACACGCACGCACACGCGCACGCGCACGCGCACGCACACGCACACGCACACGCACACGCACACGCACACGCACACGCACACGCACACGCACACGCACACGCACACACACACACACACACACACACACACGCCAATTCGGGAAGCGATTGACAACGTGATCTCCATCAGATGCGGCGGATCGACGTGAAACAGTAGAGCGGCGTGTCAATACACCGTCGTTGAACCGGCGGCGCTGACACCGATACACTCGAGCTGTTCTCTATCGGAAATGTCAACGAGTTAGATGACATTTTCATAATGAGACAATGTGTGAAGCAATGATTCGGGTGCATTGCAGCAATGCCTCCGCAACGAGACTTCGTTGCAACACGACATGCCCGTCGAATGTACCGCCTCTCGCTACATACACGCCAAACATCTGTCTCACCCAACACGACATGCCCGCCGAATGTACCGCCTCTCGCTACATACACGCCAAACATCTGTCTCACCCAACACGACATGCCCGCCGAATGTACCGCCTCTCGCTACATACACGCCAAACATCTGTCTCACCCAACACGACATGCCCGCCAAATGTACCGCCTCTCGCTACATGTTGACCATGCACCTTACATACACGCCAAACACCTGGCATAAGGCAAGGGTGATTACTCCGTCTCACCCATCGTCTCTCTCAGTTCCACTTCATTGGCTTGAAGCCGACATCCTATGTTTTAGAGGAAATATACGGCGACTTTCAATGGTTAACCGGAAGACTATTTTACGAGACAATATAAAACTGAATGTTTTAGTATTCAGAAATCCTCGGTTGGTTAAAATTACATCCATGCAAAACATGTTACTATCGGGACCTTTCACCTCTTATTATTTTCAAAAATATACAATTTGCCGACTAATTAAAATATTCTAGTTTTACGATATTTAAAGGAATGACCAATCCATCTTCAATATCGAAGGTGGAACTTGAAACTCCCGTTTTATGCAATTTATGACGGTAATTATTAATTAATTATGTTACATCAGTAAAATGAAACATGAAATATAACATTGTTGATTTATATGAACTTTGATAACCAAAATGTTAATATTCAAAGAATATTAATTAATTAATTAATTAATTAATTATATTACATCAGTAACGATTAAAACATGAAATATAACGTTGTTGATTTATATGAACTTTTATAACCAAAATGTTAATATTCAGATAATATTAATTAATTAATTAATTAATTAATTAATTATATTACATCAGTAAAGATTAAAACATGAAATATAACGTTGTTGATTTATATGAACTTTGATAACCAAAATGTAAATATTCAGAGAATATTAATTAATTAATTAATTAATTAAATTACACCAGTAAAGATTAAAACATGAAATATAACATTGTTGATTTATGAACTTTGATAACCAAAATGTTAACATTCAGAGAATTTGGGAGTGTTAACGATAACTCTAATTAGCTGCGTATCAGTTATCCATAGAACATCACCGTACATTATCTTTAAGATTTGTACAACTACGTATCATTCACTCTCATCTAAGCAACCAGCATATCTACATTAAATATTCGCCGTCACTCGAAGACCTATCTTTTTAACCTTGCTTATGCTCTTTAATATCAAGTACACAAATATGTGAAGAACATAGCTCTTTGGCTCTAATAAGCTATGCATCCAAGATACTGTTGGATATCATCAAAATACGAATATCATATTAAACACGAGAAGATGAGAGTGATTATCAAGGAAAGGGCACCGTATATGCAATATCGGTGCTCCGTAACATCATAGAGAATACAGAGTTTAAGAACAACAAACTTGAACTGCGGCTGATGTTCATAGACGTGTGCCAGGTGGGAATCCATGCTGGAACTTGGTGTACCTAAACACCTGGTGTGGCTTGTTCGAACGTTGTAAACTAAATCTAAAAACTAAATTGGTATAATATGTGTAGGCGACGAACAGTCAGACGAACTTCCCTTTGAAAGGTATTAGGCAAGGAAGTCTACTATCATGTATGCTTTTCAACATGGTTACGGTTGGATAGCAAATCATGCACTTCGGAGAAGAAGAGAAGCCCCGGATATGTGGGTGTGTCATAGGAGGAAACTAATTATGGAACGTTCGGTATGTAGGTGATGTCACATCGATAGCAACATCAAAGGAAGAATTGGACAAACCAGTAAGTGCAGTGAAAAAACACAGTCAGAGTTTCTATCTGTAATTAGCCTAGTGCGCATTGACGAGACTGAGATTGAACTAGTCCCAAAGTTCAAACACCTTAGCTTAACAAATAGCATGAAAGAATCAACACTAGAAAACATTAGAGTCAGACTGGGTACAGCGAGAAACATTAAATGTGACCTTGCTAACATCTGGAAAGACGAATATATAAGTGTATGCTTAGAGAAGACATTTGTATAGTCCCTAGCGTGGAGCAGTTCTCGGTAGGCCAGCGAGTATTGGACATTCAAGAATGAGGATGAGAAATGAATCTGAACACAGAGAAAGACAAACCTCTGTGTCAGAGATAAAGAAAAGGTAAAGGACGAAGATGATCTGTGTTGTTTCATCGAGAGAAGAAAGCTGGCAAAGAGCAGTCACTGGAAAGACCAGCTAGTCTGGTACTTAACTGCATAGAGGGAGAACAACAAGGGAAAAACCAAAGAACTAGAAAAAATGGGATGGATTGACAACCTCAAACAATGGAAAGATTGTGGTCTCGAAGTGGCTAGAGGCATTGCAAGGAAACACCAATGGCCTCACAATTCGTGTGGCTACACATGAAGGAGAATCACCCTTCGCGTATTCATACGCCTGTTGACAATTTTAAAATGGAATACCAATTGCTAACGGCCCCTGGGCTCGGGTTCCGGAGGATTATGGCACAGCAGAAGTATACCAAAGTAAATATTAAGATGCGGCTTGATGATGTTGTATAATTGATATTACATCAACTACTTCATTCCAAAACTTGTGATCATGTCATGTTTATGACACCGAAGAACGACATCTGGCGAATGCATGGTCATTAACATTACTGGATGCTCAAAGTCAAAACACACGCGTTCTTGCTCGGTGTTGACATTTTTTGTTCAGGATACATTTCAACCAAAATATCTATGCTAATTAGCTAATTAAAAGTAACAAATACTGCCTTTAATATGTTTTGAGTCGGTGAAGTACTTTGTGTACCCGTAATCTAAGCCATGCATATATTGATTCCAACGAGATAGGCCTGCTAACCTGTTGAATGATGTCTTGCATTCGTGCTTACTTGGGCATCCATGTCTTCTTTATACAATTTAGATGTTTCTGGCCGTCTTTCTCATCGATTGTACATTTAATGTATGTGCTGTTCAGCGACTAAATGCTGTGCATCATTCCTGACTTCAGGAATCGTCGCGCAACGAGTGTATTTTGTAACTATTGGTGTCTTCGTTGAACGCGAAAATAACATTTGCCTACTGGCGTTTTTCCAACATTCGAAACACCTGCATTCAGCCAGCACGTTTACCCAAATAACATTTTAATTAACGAAAGATGTTTCTATTAACGTCTGGTCATGACGTGGCTTAAAGGTCACGCTGACAAGCCAATGACCTTCGCAACAAAGTGTTGCTCCAATGTTTCACGATGAATTATAGAATATTAGCCCAGTTGATTACGCCCACACAATGTACTCCCTGACGCCTGTCACCTTTGTGTTTCATTGTTTCGACCGAGTCTTTTAATGCGTATACGTTTAATGCATATTCGGTTCATACAAGACAGAGTTGACAAGTCGCTTATTTTTATTATACAGAATATTGCGATTAGTAACATGTATTGTATACAGAAATTGCGGATTCATAGGATGGCAGCCTTGTATAATTAATAAATGCATTTTTATATATAAATATACTGTTTTATGGTGTATTATTTTATTTGTTTACTAGCTCAGTTGTCCGGCGTTGCACGGGAAAAAGTGCAAGAGCTTATGACTTCTTGCACTACCTAGTCACTTTTTGGTGGTGCAATGCCAATGACAATGACATATTCGCACCACAAAATATATATTTATTCTAACCTACCAACAATCAAACTGATGAAGACCAACATAATTAAAATGATGTTAAAAGTAATGTTAAAAATAATAACTTTACTTTCCCTCAGCAAAAACTGTTAAATATTTACTAAGTAGCTTTTTAGTATATTTTCTGTATATTTGTTTTTAAAACAATGAACACTTCGACAACGCATTAAATAACTGTCAAGTGAATTATATAGCTTTACACCTTTAACCGATATACACATACTTTTTAGATTGGTACGTGCAAGATTTGTTTAACGGAACACTGTCTGGTCATCTAAGTAGAGTCGTACAGAGTGAACAACCTTTGTATATTCATTGGCAATGAATTGTTATATGCCTTGTACATGATAACAGTAGTTTTCAACTCAACTATATCTGGCACTTTGATAGATTAATGGTTTTTAACACATTGAGAGATAACCGTTTTACTGTAAACCATGTATGTAGCTTATCCAACTCGTCATTTGTCAACCGGACAAGTTCATTTATCTTACTATCACAGCAGAACATGGTAGTGTCGTCTACAAATAATATAAATTTAAATATCTTAGAACTATTACAAATCTCATTGATGTACAAAATTATCAATTTCGGTCTTAAACAGAACTTTATGGAACTCCACAAGATAGAGCAAGTACTTAAGAATCACAATTATTGTACTGAACATACTGACTTCTACTTTATAGAACACCACAAGATACAGCAAGTACTTAAGAATCACAATTGTTATACTGAACATACTGAATTCTACTTTATGGAACACCACAAGATACAACAAGTACTTAAGAATCACAATTGTTATACTGAACATATTGACTTATACTTTATGGAACACCACAAGATACAGCAAGTACTTAAGAATCACAATTGTTATACTGAACATACTGACTTCTGTTTGCTAAGTAACTTAAAATCCATGTATGTGCTACACCACGAATACCATAATAATATAATTTGTTTGCCAATATATCATGGTTAATAATATCAAACGCTTTCTTTAGATCTATAAATTTGCCAATAGCATAATTATTATTATCTAGATAAGTAGTAATCCCTTCAACCAATTCAAATAAAGCATGCCATGTTGACATATTTGATCTCAGGCCATGCTGACATGGACTGTATTAGACAATTGTCTAACCTATAATTGTATTATTTTTCCAGATTTTCGAGAATTGCTATGACAAAGTGATAGAGATGTAATTTGAAAATACAGTCCTAAAAATTTGAAGAATTTTCATTTTGTTGGGAAAAACTCATGTTTTGAAAGAAACATTACAAATATGACTCATATGTTTTACAATCTGAGTGTTTTGATCGCACTCATATTCATATCATTACAATCTGATGACATTTTACTTTTAAAGTTTTAGATAATCCATTAATTCCTTAATGTTTCATCAACATACTCTTTTCCTGTACTTTTCCCATGTAATCGAAAATGGATCAATCATTTCCAGGTAAAATAGTACGCTTTGCTAAGTTGGGTCCAACATTTTTATAAAAAAATATTAAATCCATTTGCAATATCCTTCTTATCCGAGATGTGTCTGATATTGCTAATAAAATATGCATGCTATGTTGGAATGTTAAATTGTTTGTTGATTACACTGTTTAATATATCTCTGTTTATTTAATAATGTGCTGTAGTATGCCTTGTCTGTTCATTTTAATACCGATGCTAATTTCGTTTATATGGTTTGTACTTTAGTTCAGCTTCATGAGAACGAGATAAAATAAATGCTTTGTAAAGTTTAATTTTCTTGACACAAGCACGTTTTAAACGTTTGGTGCAACCAAGGTTTCTTATTTGTATAACTTGTTTTTAAACTATTTCTACAAGGCAGTGTATATATATATATATATATATATATATATATATATATATATATATATATATATATATAGCATTCGTTGCTATTACACGTGCATACGTCGGTCGGAATGACATAAGTTATGACATACGTCGGATGGAAGGACATAATTGATGACACACGTTGGACGGAATGACATAATTGATGACACATGTCGGACGGAAGGAAATAAGTGATGACACATGTCGGATATATATATATATATATATATATATATATATATATATATATATATATATATATATATATATATTGGTAGTGTATATATATATATCTCTCTCTCTCTCTCTATATATATATATATATATATATATATATATATATATATATATAGAGAGAGAGAGAGAGAGAGAGAGAGAGAGAGAGAGAGAGAAATAGAGAGAGGGGAGAGAGAGAGAGAGAGAGAGAGAGAGAGAGAGAGAAAGAGAGAGAGGGGAGAGAGAGAGAGAGAGAGAGAGAGAGAGAGAGAGAGAGAGAGAGAGAGAGAGCGAGAGAGAGCGAGAGAGAGAGAGAGAGAGAGAGAGAGAGAGAGAGAGAGAGAGAGAGAGAGAGAGAGCGAGAGAGAGAGAGAGAGGGAGAGAGAGGGAGAGAGAGGGAGAGAGAGAGAAGAGAGAGAGAGAGAGAGAGAGAGAGAGAGAGAGAGAGAGCTACTTAAACCGTGAGATATGGAACATAATCATAAATAGAGCCTGCCTGGTTGTGAACTAACCGCATCGAATTCCCTGCTGATATTCGTCACCAGTTTATAATAGAAATACGGAAATAATACAGCGACAATTGTTCTCGCACAGCCTGCGAGCTATTGTAGTCGTATTGATTCCGTTAATACTTCTATTAACGTTGCAAATGTCGCTGCCGACAAATATGGTCCTAGCACTGTTTGTGTTCGAATTTCAACGCAATAAATGGTCACTGAATGCTACGGCACTTTGCATGGTAACATCATAAGAACGGTATTCATTTGGTAATTATTTTTAATGAATGAAGTCAAATGGTTCCGAAAGGGCATATGACGAGAGAATGTGCATTGGTGATGTCACTGATGCTACACTGTCAGGTACGCAGCCTATCGAGTTGTTAACCGGTGTTTAATTGACTGATCAAAGTGCAGCGCCGACCACATGCGGATAAATTAATATTTCATGTGACACCGTTGGAACAACAGCGCGCGTAAACGCCAGCACAATCGCAGGTACACGACTCGCGATGGATGCCGGGAAGGGCCCTGCGACACGCCCCTCGACACGGGGGTCTTAAGAACGACCCAGCCAGCATGAGCGGCGAGGCCTTTGGCAGCGGACGTACTCGTCGTGAATCGGGGAGGCGGACGAGATGAGCCGGGAAAAGACGCCGCTACCATAAGACGACGGTATACCTGGCCGAGCTGACATGTTGTTACTACACGTGCCGACGTTGGCGCTGTTGTTGATCCTCATCGACAATGTGACGTCAAGCGTGCACTACACGAACAAGTGGGCTGCTTACATCCCCGGGGGACAGCGAGTAGCCGAACAGGTGGCCGCGACATTCGGGTACAGGAACCACGGGCAGGTGAGGAAACGACAAAGAATTCAGTTAGTGGGAAGCGGTGGCGTTATGTTTATAAAGGGTGGGACTCTCAATCGAGAGAATCGAGGTTCGAATCCTCTTGCTGTCGTTTCGAAGCTTGGACAATTTTGTTCAATCCCCATTACCTCAGTTCAGTTAGTTGTATAAATGAGTACTTGGCTATGGACAGTGGTCGATATATAGTGAACGAATAGTCTTCGTGCGGTAATTGCAACGTGGCTGAATGCTTACCAGAGAAGTCGAGTTGATGTTGGAATGAACAGTTCTTCCAGAGGTCAAGTTGAAAGTGCTCTGAGCGGTGCTACGGACTGGATCCTGCGCTATATAAAAACTTATCTCTACTTGATATATAATAATAATTATTATTATTTTTTATGATTATAATATTTTTTTATACCGCCAAAATATTTATAATCACTATCAAAAATTAACCAAACAGACATAAATGATGACACACGTCGGACGGAAGGACATAAGTGAAGACACATGTCGGACGGAAGGACGTAAGTGAAGACACACGTCGAACGGAAGGACGTAAGTTACGACATACGTCGGACGGAAGGACATAAGTGAAGACACACGTCGGACGG
>OY759273.1:4969896-4977396 GCA_963662155.1 Lamellibrachia columna
CAACGTTTTGTTCTGCCAGCACAATGCTTAGTACACCGTTCCGGACTGGTTGTCCCTGACACAGGGCATCGGACACTTATCCCCATGTTGCTCCTTTCGTTCTCCCAGTATCTCTATAATGTTACCTCTTTCCATCCATTCAACCTACAATTTCCCATCCTCTCTCCTCTCTCTCTCTCTCTCTCTCTCTCTCTCTCTCTCTCTCTCTCTCTCTCTTTCTCTCTCGCTTCCTCATCCTGACCTCATTCACGCCATCCTTCCTTCGATATCTCCTTTTCCCCATATACCATCTCTTCCTCGTCCCTACCTCCTTCCCATTTCCCTCCCTCTATATCACCTTCCCGCCCACCATACGTGTCTACATTATCCTTATCTCTATCCGTTTCTCCTACCCCTTCCCTCTAATCCTTCATCAAATAAACCCTTACTCTGCATTATCGATACATTCTCAGCAGTGGCATATTTAGGGTCTCGGGAAAGGGGGATGGGAGCCACGCTTAGTCAGCCGTTACTTTGCCGTGCAAACATATGATAGAGTAACAGGTTTTTAACGAAACAATTAGTCAAAGGGGTCGTAGCCCAATCCCCCATCCTAAATGTGCTACTGAGCTTCAGTTCCATGCACGTCCACACACCACACCAGTGTATTCAGCATTGTAGTAAGAAATAGTAATGTCCCTCTTAGAACACACAGTGCAGATTCCTCTACACGCTCCAAGTTGCTTCAGTAGTCGTATTGCATCGCAAGACAATTGGAGCACCTTCTAACAAGTCGGCGCGCGTCCAAAACGAGCTCTTTTCTCTATGTTTCGACTGGAAAATATAGAAACACAAACAGGGACCTTGCACAAGTTTTCTTCAACGATTCGTTGTGCGACCAGAGACCACTAGCCCACCGACCGACCGTGGGGCGCCTGTGGATGTTTGCGCAAACACTGCAACGCTGCCAGGAGGCATTAGACCAACGTTTACGTTATCGACCAACTAACAGACTAATGTAGGCAACGAACGTTAATGCAAAGCTGAACCTTCCATGGAGAGGGATTAAAGCAGGTCGACACGATGTTGAAATAACAATAACACGATGTTGCTGCTACAGCTACAATGATGACGATGGTGGTAATTACGATGATAACAATGATAACAGTGTTGATAATGATGATTATTATACTTTATATAATGAGTTTTGTGAAAATTAAATGGCTAAGTAAAAGCGTAACATAAAGCATAATTGTGTTCCCTTAAGATAATACACGCACGCACACGCACGCACATGTACACATGCATGAACATTCCCTTCCTTTTCTCCTCCGTCTGTCTATCTTGCTCTGCCACTTGTGACGCTAGGCCGGGTCATATTTATATGTAGTAGGAATAGCCGTAGGACGCGTCGAGTCTATCTAGCCAACACACAAAAACGGTTGTTATTTATTAATACGTTTCTCCCAAGGAAGTGATTAATTACGTCACAAACTATGTTACGGCATGTTATTTATTTCTACATGCGTGCGTGCGTGCGTGCGTGCGTGCGTGCGTGCGTGCGTGCGTGCGTGCGTGCGTGCGTGCGTGCGTGCGTGCGTGCGTGCGTGCGTGCGTGCGTGCGTGCGTGCGTGCGTGCGTGCGTGCGTGCGTGCGTGCGTCTATTTTTGGGGTTTTGCTTAGTTGGGATGACGTGACTGGGTGCATACGTGGGTGTGGGTGTGGGTGTGGGTGAGATTGCTTATATTCGTCGATAACAAAGAGAATACACTGACCGCGTACAGAACTGTACAGATGCTACAAAACAGTTCAAGCCGATAGCTGTCCGTCAATAAATACGCCATTGTAGGCCTTACGGACCAAACGCTTCACGGCTGATCGGCGCCGAGACGCCACCAGCTCATCAATGATGTATTGGCGTTGATCGCTTTGTAAACTCTTTGTTACTCGACGCGGCGAGTGTATTAAAACATGCAATTGCACGGCATCGTTTAGGATAATTGCTATTGCAGGTACTGGTGCAAAGATATGGAACATTCTTCGCAAAAAAAAAAAATTGGAATTCCGTACGTACGTTTAAGGCATCTTCTTTGAACAATGTCTTTGATTAACAACCGTGACGCCCGAAACCTTGAAAAACACTTTAACTGGACTTTTTAGTTAGCTAATTGAATCTATGTATTTTACTCATATCGTTTCTCATGTAGTTATTTCATTTTAAGCGGTACTATGTTTACTTATTATTACTACTATTATTATCATTATTATTATCACTATTATTATTATTTTTATTATTATTGGGCACGGTTGGATGATCAACAATTGCTACGTTTCGACAACAATTGGACAATAGGCAACATCTCGAGAATTGTATTCCAAGAAAAATACAGACTCCGGTCACTCCCATGTCGAACCGCATTAATCCAAATCTGTCTTCCCCGATTGTCACTAATTTTGGCCTAGGCTAGAAACGTCTTTAATAGGTTCAACATCAAATGGGCCGACAGAGGGCGTCTACGGTTAGTTTTATCTGATCAACCTGTGTGTTTGAGTGTGTTTGAGTGTGTTTGAGTGTATGTGCGTGCATGCGTGCGTGTGTGTGTGCGTGCGTGCGTCCGTGCGTCTGTGTGTGTGTGTGTGAAATGTCCAGCGTGCGAACATACTAAATACCAGAACCGCAGAAAACTACGCAAATGCAGGACAATCTTCTGCGACAATATCGCTGTTATCCCGGCCTCCATTTATCACGCCTGCTATTCGATTGACGAACCAGGCCGGCAGTGCGACTAAAGCATAGGTGACTAATAATCATCTCTCCTGAATAATGACGGGTTTGGGCGGAAACAATTCTTACGTGTTAAGTCCGCTTGATGAAGACCGGAATCGGAGAACGATAGGCGCTTCGTTAATTTAATCCTGCCATATTGCGACTGCCTGCGGGTAACGCAGATCTTTCTTATTCATGATACCGCTCGGCGGAGGCGGCGGCGGCGGCGGCGGCGGCGGCGGCGGCGGCGGCGGCGGCGGCGGCGGCGGCGGCGGCGGCGGCGGCGGCGGCGGCGGCGGCGGCGGCGGCGGCGGCGGCGGCATGGGCATGGACTTCGATGAACTGTCTCGAATGCGATGTCATATGTTCACGGTTATAGGTGTCCTGCGACTGCTTAATGTTAACTGTTACTATAATATATATATATATATATATATATATATATATATATATATATATATATATATATATATATACACATATACATATACATATATATATATATATATATATACATGTATATATATATATATATATATATATATATATATATATATATATATATATATATATATATATATATATATATATATATACACGTATATATATATATATACGTGTATATATATATATATATATATATATATATATATATCTATATATACATATATATATCAATATATATATATATATATATATATATATATATATATATATATATATATATATATATATATATATATATATATATATATATATATATATATATATATATATATATTTATATATATTTGCATTTTACACCAATTCTGACCCTGGTTATGTGGAAGCGCGATCCGACGCCTGTTGCCAGAAAAAGACCTATTGTGTGTATCGCCAGTATCGGGGCATAGCGGTTCACTGACCGTTACTTCATCGAGTGGAAATCGAGCGTGGATGTTCGCAACTTGGGCACGTACACAGACACCGCCTAGCGACACATTCGTGTCGTCAGATGTGTTGCCCGATTCAACTCAATCAGGCTGACCAATCGGGGACAGATCGCTATTTCTTCTCCCATTGCTCAATATATATATATATATATATATATATATTAACAATGTTAACTCTTTACTGTTGTTTGCAAATTTAAAATTCGAATATTCTGGAAATCAACTATGTTAATATTTAATCTTCAACCTGCTAGATAAAACTCGTCAACTTCGGACATTTTATTTTCTCTCCAAAGAATCAACCTACAACATACAAGCTGCCCATCAAATGACGTCCAAAACAACAACAACATCATGTTTTCATGCCCAGTGGATCCTACAGTCACTGGCACACGCGTAAGTTGACAGCCAGCCACTAGAAATTGTAATCAGGCCAGAGGGTAAGTGCTGTAGTCCTCAATTAGCAGATTATCTTACAGGCAGTAAAACATTGCCAAATAATCATTGGCACTTCATTTGTATGACATGAGCCCGAAAGTAAAAACGTGTACGTGTCAGTAATGGAAGGTTCTCCGGTGTACGAAGACAGAATCCAGTTGGTGTGTACGACACATGACGGGGTTCGTCTTCCATGTTGATTGTTTTAGAAACAACATCCTTAACACTAGCAGCTCGATTTCATAGATCATTAAAATTGACTGTGATATTATTTGTTCTTTGCGCACACGTTTTTAAATCATTATGTACATTAGAAAATAGCATTAAAATAACAATACAATATAAAATACTTATATGGCACTACAATCCTCGGGAGACCCAAGCTCGGCAGCGCACCAAAACAAAAGGGGTGAATTGATAAGATGTTCCAGTTGTAAACAGCTGTATTGGTACGGCGAGGAGCTGTGGAGGATAAGCAAGTTTAAACCGTGGTTTAAGTTTTAGTTGTTATATTTCCTGCAGACTTAACACTAACAGGGAGTGAGTTAGACAGAGTCGGTGCAGCAACTAAAAAAGCTCCTACATTTGTCTTAACACTGGGAACAAAAAGTAGATGATCGAAGTTGTCTAGGCTGTCTTGTATCACCTTTGTACATACTATTTAACATGAAATTTCATATGAATACTGCGCCCGCTGAGTTGACTTAGATATATATATATATATATATATATATATATATATATATATATATATATATATATATATATATATTCATATATTCCCACAACCGAAATGTTGCGTGAGTTCGAAGCTAAATTGCCCATAATGCAGCGCGGCACGAGCAGTTTCCTGTTGATTTATGCACTGTCACAACAGTTTCCTGTTTCACGCGGTGGTATAAACGGTTGGTTGGCAGGGCGACGTCATTGTTATGTCATACCATTTGTGTCGTTATTGTGAAATTGAAGATTAATTGACATACCAGTTTATTATATGCAATAAAGATGTGCAAAGTCTGCACATACACGTAAGTTGTGGCTGGGGTGATATGATAACATGTTACTCATCCGTGGAGGTAGACATAATAGTAGCTGAGTTCGCTTTAACTGATACCGGAAACTGCTCGGATTTTGCGAGTTTTGCGTGATTTCGAACCTAGAAAGGACGAATACAATAAAGTAATTTTTTATTATGTCTGCCTGTCTGCCTGCCTGCCTGCCTGCCTGTCTGTATGTATATATGTATGTATGTATATATGTATGTATGTATGTATGTATGTATGTATGTATGTATGTATGTATGTATGTATGTATGTATGTATGTATGTATGTATGTATGTATGTATGTATGTCTGTTTGTCTGTCTGTCCGTATGTCTGTCTGTATGTATGTACGTCTGTCTGTATTCCTGTATGTCAGTCTGTTCCCTCGTGTTTCCGTCAGTTCCGCAAGATGGGGCTGACATTGTGTAGGCGTGCCCGGGGACACCTGGTGGTGGTTCGTATATTAAACAATATTTGAAATTCCCCCTGGTGAAGTGTTACGTTAAAGGAACTAATGTGGACGTTTGACGTAAATTACGTAACAATATTTACATGCAATAGTTAGCAACGCTATACGTGTTTCAACCACTGTTACGTGATCTATGTCAAACGTCTACCGAACTGAAACCGGCAGTAGCACGTGATTTTTTGTGGCGCGAATATGTCATTGGCACTGCACTACCAAAACTTGACTGGTCAGGGCAAGGAGTCATAAGCTCTTGCCTTTTCTTCCGTGCAACGCCAGGAAACTGCGCTAGTTATTTCATAAATGCGTCGTTACTTGAACGTTAGCGCGTCTTGTAATCCATTCCCACGGCCATCAAGGTTGCTACGATGACCTCTCCGTATGATGAATGTGTTTTATAGCCCTCTGGGGCTTATCCCATAATCCTTTGGTGGATTGCTCCTTGACGACACAGAAGAACCGTATTTGAGATTAATATCGAATGCTTTATTGGTAAACACATATATGGGTCATTCTCCCGAAAAATAAGCCAATTTCGCTTTAATGACACTAATAAAATTGCCAAATGAACTCCAATTCCGTTACGCCAAGCACCGGTAGATTTCTCCCAAAATAGTTTTCATAAAAAAATATACATTAATATACATATTATGTTAATTGAGTAAGATATAGCATTTAGTATAAATATATAGATAATATCTGGCGGCCCCCAGTGCCACGGTCACGATGACAAATGGGATCATGCCTTAGTTAGACTTCCTGGTGTGTTACACACGAATGTAGGGCACAGTACTTTTAGATATGTGTAATTTTCAAAAAGTCATATCATCTGACATAACTGCATTTGAGAAGGCACATTGGGAAGTTTGCTGGTAGAACATGTTGACAGTGTAACTGTGGGTTTTTAGATGATTTCAATAGGTGGAAGGATTGTGTTTGTTTGCTTTTCTGCGTCTCCTTATCCTCCATACATAATCAAGACGAACAAATATAGCTTCTGTCTTCTTCTCCGCATAGCCGACACGTGTGGTGTGAGCGCCGCCATATTTTCTTAATTCCAAATTCACCACTAGAGGCGTGATAGTCGCGACAAAATATCGGCAAACATTACTTAGTATGATTGAAATCGCTTACAGCATTACCATCCGCGCAACCGGACGAAAATAGTTACGTTCCGTAATCCGGTAAATTCTCTAAATTGATCCAGACGTAATACGTGATAAATCAAAAACTACTTTTCATTTAGAGTGTAGATAAAAAAATGGTATCTTGACCGTTATTATTAATAGTATTATTTATTAAACTATTGTTATTCTTATTATTGTTTTTATTATTATTGTAGTTGTAGTTGTTATTATTGTTGTTATTATTATTGGATTCCTGTATACAGCATGCTAACTAGTACCATGCCAATGCTTGCGGGTGTGCGTTCATAACCCGTGATCATGGGGGATTATCTGTTTCAGATCGGTGCATTGGACGGATATTATCTCCTCGTAAGGCGACAGCACCCGCGGAGGTCGAGACGGGCGGCAAGGCGTTATACCCGCGTTCTCATCGAGGACGATAGGGTAAGCTACTGGGGATAGGTCGGGTCTGAATACTACGGGCTCTAGTCGACGTATTTTCTTCTCTGTCTCTCTGTCTCTCTGTCTCTCTGTCTCTGTCTGTCTGTCTGTCTGTCTGTCTCTCTCTCTCAGTCCCTCTTTTCCTTTGTCCCTCTGTCTCTCTGTCCCTCTGTATCTTTGTCTCTCTATGCCTCTCTGTCTCTCTCTCTGTCCCGCTGTCCCTCTGTCTCTGTCTGTCTGTCTCTCTCTCTATCTCTATGTATCTATCTCTCTCTATCTATCTATCTATCTATCTATCTATCTATCT
>OY759273.1:4982924-4987924 GCA_963662155.1 Lamellibrachia columna
TTACAGATAGTATATGATATGCCGTTTTCAAACGTGTGTTAGAGCATTGTCGGTTTTTAGAAGTGAACTTTGTTGTGCTGCGTTCAACCATGAAACACACGTACATGTAATCGGGTTGGCAGAAAGTCGCGAATGCTATGGCGTGTGCGCCCTTACAATAACATCCACGACGTTACATAATGCAAATTGCCAACGGTTCAAAACCGACCATGTGGCGGAAGGTTATGAAAATGTCACCAATTATAGATTGATGTTTCTGCATGAGTGATTGTGTGGCGTTGTAGTCTATAGCGCCGTTGCTTGACAACGCGTGGCCGGGGTCTGTTATTACTATTTCGTCGTCCGTCACGGTCCAGTGAATATAATAATTTGATGCGTCGACTCTGGGATGACATTCGCATGTTTGCAGGTATTACACAATGTCCTGGTTCGGTATCTGTGATAGAGATGTGATAATTAGCAGGGGTAAACAGCCAGTTGCTACTCAACCGTGATTCGAACCCATTTAATACCGATTTGAACGCACGATTAGTAATTGTCCATTTGTTTGGCCGACACGATGAACAAATGGATAATTGATTTACACGACCGATTCTTACACAGCGTGATATCGCTGTGGAAGAATCGGTCGCCTTCGCGAGACCGATCAGCGATTCCAATATGTGGTTACGACAGGGTCTTCCCATTGGGGATGAGTCATATTTGACTGCCAGTCGGCGGCGATTTTGAAGTAGTAGCCAATCAGCGACCGCAGGCGACCGGCAGCACGAGCACCCTTCGTGACCTTTAATCATAACTCAAGTAGTGATTGGGGAGAGGCAATGTCTAGGTCGCAGTGGCTTGACAGTGCGCTCGTCTAAACGCAGACATAATTTAACTGCCGATTGTCCTGCGACACAGTCCCAATTTTAACAGAAATTGCTCACGTAAATCGGTCTTGAAGCACCCGCTTTTATTATAAATTAGAATACAAGATATATTTAGCAATCGTATATTAATCTTCTTGTATTGCTTAGTACTGTGCAATTCTACATGCAGTATAATAAATTATGCTTTCCGTTGCCAGTTCGACTCCCGAGGAAGAAGGGACTCGCCGAGGCTAGACTTGCACGTAATCCCAGTGTGGGCCCGAAACATCACCGGGCGTGGAGTCGTAGTCACTGTCCTCGATGACGGTACGCCTCGTTTAATAACATAATAATAATAATAATAACAACAATACTACTACTACTACTACTACTACTACTACTACTACTACTACTACTACTACTACTACTACTACTACTACTACTACTACTACTACTACTACTACTACTACTACTACTACTACTACTACTACTACTACTACTACTACTAGTAGTAGTAGTAGTAGTAGTAGTAGTAGTAGTAGATGCAGTAATAATAATAATAATAAAAATAGCAATACAATAATAATACATTATTATTATTAAAAGTACTTTAATAATAATAATACTAATAACAATAACAATGCATTATTATTAAAAAGTACTTTCGTAGCGCCCGATTAATCAAGATTGCTCTCAGGTGGTAATTATGACTCAAACTTACATTTAAAAAGACCACACAAACAATAATTGTCTAAAATGTTTCTCTTGTTTGTGTGTGTGTGTGTGTGTGTGTGTGTGTGTGTGTGTGTGTGTGTGTGTGTGTGTGTGTGTATTATTTATATATATATATATATATATATATATATATATATATATATATATATATATATATATATATATATATATATATATATATATATATATATATATATATATATATATATATATATATATATATATATATATATATATATATATATATAATACAAAGTAATAATAATATATACAAATCACCACAAATGATCAAATCGGCAGATTGTAAAAATTTTACTCTAGATGTTTGTTTATCTTCAATTTTTTTCCCGGAATACACCATTCCTGCTCTAGGAGACACATTATAGTATTAATATGTTCTTCCAATTTATCTTTAAATATTAACAGTCTAAGTCATATGGTGACATGAAATGTATTTGTACCTAGCTCGGTTCATTCTCAAAACCGAACCGACGCATTGTTAAACATATAAATATTTAATCTGCATGTAGCGCTGGATGTAGTAATTGATCAAATAGTTCCACTTCCACTGCGAAAAGGTACTCATTCTCACACATTAAACGAATGGAACGAATTATCTACTGGTCGTGTTAATGATATGTGAACATGTTTAAAATAAAACTGACAGATACCTGAGGACGACTTGCACTTGGATGAAACATGTTTGGCCTCTCGACAAACCAGTGGCTTTCTTGTCGACATGCCACATGGCGCTTGTTACTTTGACTGGCAATCTGGTTATGTCTTGTTAACAAAAACCTAGTAGTTGTTTATTGATCAATGAAGACTCATATACACAATGCCTCGAAAGCTTGACCAGTACTTGGAGTTGTGCAATGTCTCAGAAAGGATAACAGGACGTACTACAATACTGACGCAGAAAGGATAACAGGACGTACTACAATACTGACGCAGAAAGGATAACAGGACGTACTACAATACTGACGCAGAAAGGATAACAGGACGTACTACAATACTGACGCAGAAACACATGGACAAAACTGGCACCGACAGCGTGTTCTAGTAAGAAACGCCTCATCCAATGTTTCATTTGGGACAAAATCGTCAGGCGGGTAAGCGGAGATGAATTAAAAGAGAACGGTGGAAGTTGTCCACCAACGATGGTTACCATGGTGACACATATGATATATCTCAGTATATTACACACATGTACATAACGTGTAAAGCATAATTACGTTGATAGTTCCGAAACGTGAATAATTTGAAATTAATTGTAATGTTACGATTCCCTACATTTGCAGGTGTTGAACACAATCACACGGACCTGCGTGCCAACTATGTAAGTACACGGCTTCAGTTGCCCGTCTCACCAGTTCGCCATTTTGGTCGAGACTTCCTACAAAATTGACCTTATTTTCCAACAAATGTTAGCATTATATTATATTACATACTGTAGTATATTTCCATTTCCACAACACCAAAGAATTCATGAAAATTCCATTAATTAATAATTCCTAATGATACTCTGTTCAGCCTACCTGCCTCGATTATACACATTTTCCCCGCGCTTATCGGCAAGCTTTGACGTGACGTCACTGATGATAAGGAAGTGCTACGAGACTGGGACTTTCCATTCATTCACCGTACTGTTGACAGCGATAGCGGTTGTTTAGAAGCGAACGTCATGTTGGTTTATTATGCGGCATTTGATTGTAATGGAAACAGTAGTAAGAACAAAGTTACATGTAGCTGGTTTATGTTCCCAACAGTAGTAAGAACAAAGTAACATGTAGCTGGTTTATGTTCCCAACAGTAGTAAGAATAAAGTTACATGTAGCTGGTTTATATTCCCAACAGTAGTAAGAATAAAGTTACATGTAGCTGGTTTATGTTCCCAACAGTAGTAAGAACAAAGTAACATGTGGCTGGTTTATGTTCCCAACAGTAGTAAGAACAAAGTAACATGTGGCTGGTTTATGTTCCCAACAGTAGTAAGAACAAAGTAACATGTGGCTGGTTTATGTTACCAACAGTAGTAAGAATAAAGTTACATGTAGCTGGTTTATGTTCCCAACAGTAGTAAGAATAAAGTTATATGTAGCTGGTTTATGTTCCCAACAGTAGTAAGAATAAAGTTACATGTAGCTGGTTTATGTTCCCAACGGATCCAACTTTGTACAAAAATAGCAAACATCAAGCCGACGAAGCACAGCCGGCTTTGCTCTCTTCGAGAAAACTTGTTTCGACTGCGATCCGGACTAGAGAAGGTGGCAGCCCTAAATTATCCTGGTGCTAAAATCTCTTTGGAAGAGGAATATGTGCCCACATTATTCCCAGTAGTGGAAGCTATGTCGATGCCATCAATCCGTAGAACCCAGGCAGCGACACAGGCGTCGACGACCACGGTCCACCTGTCAGCGAGGTGTATACAGGTGATGTCGGCTAACGGTGGATTCGGCCCGGTGAATTCGGACAGTAATCTTTGGAGAGTTCGGCCCGCAACTGTGGTAACTTCCAAACGAGTGTGTAGCGGCCCGCAACTCTGGTAACGGCCCAAACAAGTGTGTAGCGAGTACATGAAGTTTAATGTGTGTCTTCCTGTGAATAAAGCATTCTATTTTTTTCTCTCATTTGTTAATTGATTTATTTCCACATTAACCCGAAATTGTCATTTTGTAACTGCTTTTATAGCTTTCGTTACCTTTCGCATAAAATATGGCGCTATATGATTTTTTTTTCATTTTAACACGCAGTCAACGAGACGATCATTAGAACTTATACAATTCGTTGTATCCTTAAAATTTATGTCATATCATATATAATATATTACACAAAAACTAAAATTTTATATATCGTTCTCATATCTCGTTCTCTGTAACATCGTTCTCACAGAGGACAATGAATGAATGGAACAAATTGTCTACGGATTGTATAACTGCTAGCAGCGTGAATATGTTTAAAAACAAGATTGACGCATATGTCAGGAGGGTGGGTTATACGTAAGAGAACATTGTTGGACTCTCGATAAGCCAATGGTTTCCTTGTCCATTTGTCATCTGGGTCTTTGGCTTGGATGGCAAATCTTGTTAAATCGTGTTAAATATACATTTTAATAACTTAAATAAATTAAATTATAATTATCGTAATATCTTGTTTCTATATTTCAGATTTTAACGGGGAAATTTTCCCCGGTTTTTGTTTTTAATTATATCAAATACAGAGCAATAACAGTGATGAAAGATTACTGTATTGTGAATGCATAAGAGTCACCTCCATGTAATCTTTGATCTATACAATGTTTTTCGTCAGATCATTTTGAATGTGAAGCATGGTCTTTTATTCACACCTGCTCACTGTACGAAACATACAAAGCAGTGTACTTCAACAGTATCTAGTTAAACTTAGCATCCCTTTGAT
>OY759273.1:4990424-5055424 GCA_963662155.1 Lamellibrachia columna
GTATCGTGGCTCCAGAATCGGTTGTGTAAACACCTTCGAGAAACAGATTAGCGAGAATTGGGATTGGCCTTGATTTGTGCGACAATGACCGCCGCGACAGACAGTTGTTGTACTCGTTGTGACACCAAAGCTCAAGTCAGGATTGGCGCAAGTCAACAGGTCGCGTTCGGTCTCGTAGGCGCTCACATTTGTACGTGCGTCATCGTGTGACACGGTGACGTACGGCATCATTTCTCTATGTAGCTCAGCGTGTAACGTTCTTCAAAACACCTTGTTCAACCTGTCTTGGTACTTCGTTCTTGAAGCCTGTTCAGTGATTTTAATTAGTTAACCGAACGACAGTTTTCCGGGGCATAGCAACGTTGAATTTATTAGTTTCTATAACATATCGGTTGGCTAAAAATTATATCCATATAAAACCTTTCACTATCGTGATCTGAAGATGAAATTTAATGTGTTTCATTGCATGGTTTATTGAACTATTAAACGGCTGTTTTATGCAATTGCTGAGGGTAAATATGTTACAACCAAACATACTAAAATTGAAGTCAGTATTGATATGTAATTTGGATGAACTTTGAGATTGACACATTCAGTACAGAGAATCTGGTATTTTTAACAATGCGAAACTCCCACTTAGCTACGTATCAGATAACCAGTGAGAATCGTTGTACGTTCCCTTTAAAATATATATATTCGCTGTAACAGGGATCAGGATGTTGGACGGACCAGTAACAGACAGTCTGGAGGCCCGCGCTCTTACACACGGCCTAGGTCACGTTGATATCTACAGCGCCAGCTGGGGGCCGGTGGACGACGGCAGGACGCTGGAAGGACCCGGCAAACTGGCCTCCTCGGCGTTCCGGTTCGGCACAGACAAAGTACGTCCATCGGATAATGTTTATCAAGACTTAATGCTGTCACCCCAGTTGATTTAGCCCATCGCGAATCAGATTCGTTGATGTTCAAATCAGTAGTGTGTGAATAGTTTAAGTATAAAGTATTATGGCGCAGTCGGTTTAATAAATGATGTATTATTGTTGAAATCGTCGAAAGAATTTACCTTGATCGTTAGATCGGGTGACTATAGAAAGTGTGAATAACCTTATATTATATATGTTATGGTATACGGAGTAGGACCACTTTTGTATTTTCTTCGATGAAAGTTTACTAGTCTCGCTCAAAAAACATTTCTCGGGAAATTAGTCTGAAACGAGACGAAAATAAAGTCATATTGAGGAGGGACCTCCAAAATTACCAACCAAAGCAAGCTGCACGTGACAAGCGGACAAGGAAGCCATTGGCTTATAGAGAGTTAAATAATTATTCTATATGTAACTAGTCCTTCTGAGATATTGGCCAATTTTATTTTAAACACATCCACACTGCTAGCATTTCCCCCATCAATAGATGATTGGTTCCATTCATCCGTCGTCTTCTGTGAGAACGAAAAAGTTCATTATATCAGCGGTCGGCAACCTGCGGCCCGCGGAGTATTTTATGCCAGCGGACTAAAAGCGAGATTGTACACAATGGGACCCCCGTCATCCTGCTGAGCCAGAGGTTGTCGAATGCATTACTCTTGGCATATCGCCAAAAGAAACTCGTATTTTTCCCTTGAAGCATCGTTATTATTACGTTATTATTACGCGCTTTCAGATTTGGGTTTTGTGTGACAATCGTAGCAAAACTGCTGGCTCATGAGAATGGTAATGGCGGGTAATTATGTTTATTTTCTGGAATTGCTTCTTGATGTCGGGTGCTCATCTGGTTCCCATATTCTACTGTAGAGACGAACACTGCATGTTGGACGAAGTTTAATAATTGATTCAGCGAACGTCTGTACATTGCCTCGGAGATATGCCAGCGGTATATGTGAGCGATGGTCCTTCGAGTTTAGCCGCCTGATTTGCATCACGACTGAAACCGTTCACATGCGGTGAATTTGTGAAAGACTGGCTACTGGCTGTTGTAGACGTTGTATGTCCAGAAAAGAAAAGCCTCTTCGAAGCCATCAGTTTGTCCGCAAGACATTTGTCACGCGCCGTATCTAGGATCTCACAGCTGATGCGAAGGCAACACCACGAGATCGAGCCGAGGCGTTCGATTGTTACACGCTGGCACTCGACGAGAGCACTGATAAGCGGGGCACAGCACAACTGGCAGTCTTTGTACGGGGAGTCGATCAGAAGTTTTTTCACAACAGAAGAGTTCGTATTACTTGTACCACTGAAGGAGAAGAGAACTGGCACAGGTGTGTTAGAGGCGATACAAGTAGCCATGAACGATATGGGACTGAAGCAAGAAAAAACTGTGTGGGATGACAACAGACGGTGCACCTTCCATGGTCGGAAGTACTAACGGAGTCGTTTCGTGGAAAAGGTTCGACAATATACGGGGGGCACTGCGAAGCTTTTCAGGTCCCACTGCATCACTCACCAAGAAAAGCTGTGTGGCAAATCAGTTAAAAAGCAGAATGTTATGAGCGTCGTAGTTAAGACCGTGAACTTCGTTCGCGCTCGTGGCCTAAGCCACAGGCAGTTTCAACATCTACTGGCTGAGATGAACGCACAGTACTTAGACCTGCTTTACTATTGCGAAGTACGCTGGCTAAATCGAGGTGTTCTGCTGCGCCGCGTGTATGAACTCCGCAAAGAAATTAGTCTGTTCATGGAGTAAAAAGGTACATAAGTACCCGAATTCGTCTTTGTCTTCCTTGTCGACGTTACGGCTCACCTCAATCAGCTGAATGTCCAACTCCAGGGAAGGGAACATCTCATCAATGATCTCTTCCAGTTTGTCTCCGCGTTCGAGATGAAGTTGCGACTGTGGGAGACACAACCGCGGAACGCCAACTACGTACACTTCCCGACACTCATGGAATACGAACAGGCAAGTCCGGACACTTATGTAGCGTTCGTTGAAATACTACAACGGGAGTTTGCAGATCGTTTTACCGATCTCAGGGCTCACAGCGGGGATTTGCTGTTATTCTATAATCCGTTCTAGGTGGAAGTCGACGGTGCGCCGGAAGCTGTGCGGATGGAACTCAGCGAACTGTAATGCTCTGCAGCACTGAAAGCGACTTTCAAGGAAGTGCCACTAGTGGAGTTCTATCGAATGCACTTGCCGACTGAACAGTTCCCTGCATTGATCAAACACGCCAAGATCATTGTCAGTATGTTTAGAAGTATGTACGTGTATGTACGTGTATGTACGTGTATGTACGTGTGTGTACGTGTATGTACGTGTGTGAGCAGAAGATGAATTTCGTTAAATGTAAGATGAGGACACAGCTAACTGACGGTCACATAGACGACGCACTGAGACTCGCTGGAACAAGTCTGCAGCCAGACGTGGGGCACTTGGTGGCGCAGCAACAGCACAAGGTGGTCACGTTAGGCAAGATGGTGTCATTTGAATGTCAAAAAGATGGACCATGAACACTTGAACACTGTTGTTAATAGTACGTTGAATTGTTCACCATCAGATGTTGGTGTTTGATAATAATAATAAATTATGTTCGTACGAGGCGATAATATGTATGACTTATTGTATGTGAACATAAATGAATAGGTCAATAGGAGCTAGAATAGCTATATTCAGATACCCACCATTAAATAATGTCCTAGTTGCCACGAAGCTAACGATAGTCTATTCATTGCCAATATCAACAATAATTTATGTGTGGCCCGCTGACCAAGTCCACTTCACCAATTTGCCTCTCCACTCAAAAAGGTTGCCGGCCCCTGCTTTATATAATCGTCACAGTGGGACAATGCGTCTCTTATATGATAACAAAATACTTACATCAATACTGTCTAAATCATGTTAAAAATGTTAAAATTAAAACAACACTATACAGTACAACTGCGTTAATTAGAATACATATCATACATACATACATAGCACTGCCTTGTGTAAACACACGACTTAACTAGAACCGTGATCCCCGTCTCGTCAGGGTGCACTGCCTTGTGTAAACACACGACTTAACTCGAACCGTGATACCCGTCTCGTCAGGGTGCACTGCCTTGTGTAAACACACGACTTAACTCGAACCGTGAGCCCCGTCTCGTCAGGGTGCACAGCCTTGTGTAAACACACGACTTAACTCGAACCGTGAGCCCCGTCTCGTCAGGGTGCACAGCCTTGTGTAAACACACGACTTAACTCGAACCGTGAGCCCCGTCTCGTCAGGGTGCACAGCCTTGTGTAAACACACGACTTAACTCGAACCGTGAGCCCCGTCTCGTCAGGGTGCACTGCCTTGTGTAAACACACGACTTAACTCGAACCGTGAGCCCCGTCTCGTCAGGGTGCACTGCCTTGTGTAAACACACGACTTAACTCGAACCGTGAGCCCCGTCTCGTCAGGGTTCACAGCCTTGTGTAAACACACGACTTAACTCGAACCGTGAGCCCCGTCTCGTCAGGGTGCACTGCCTTGTGTAAACACACGACTTAACTCGAACCGTGAGCCCCGTCTCGTCAGGGTGCACAGCCTTGTGTAAACACAAGACTTAACTCGAACCGTGAGCCCCGTCTCGTCAGGGTGCACTGCCTTGTGTAAACACACGACTTAACTCGAACCGTGAGCCCCGTCTCGTCAGGGTGCACTGCCTTGTGTAAACACATGACTTAACTCGAACCGTGAGCCCCGTCTCGTCAGGGTGCACAGCCTTGTGTAAACACATGACTTAACTCGAACCGTGAGCCCCGTCTCGTCAGGGTGCACTGCCTTGTGTAAACACACGACTTAACTCGAACCGTGAGCCCCGTCTCGTCAGGGTTCACAGCCTTGTGTAAACACACGACTTAACTCGAACCGTGAGCCCCGTCTCGTCAGGGTGCACAGCCTTGTGTAAACACACGACTTAACCCGAACACATGGGTAACGTAAAGTGCTTCCGCGGTCCCTCCAACTTTGAGTTAACGACGCGTACATGTCAAACATCCCGCAGGACAGAGCCACGTTTTGCCTATATGTCGTCCAGCGATTGAAAGCAAATATCCCGCACTTTCCGGGAATGAACATCCCAGCAGGCAAAACAACGTTGAAAAGACGTCGTTTCAACGTCATGTACCCACGTTGTAGCAATGTCGGAAACTCGTTGGAACTGAATGTTGAATCTACGTCAGGTTTCAACGATGTTTAAACGTCGGGTGTCCACGTAGTATCAGTGTTGAAAACTAGTTGGATTTGAAAGTTGCGTCGACGTCGGGTTTCCACGTTGTATCGACGTCGGGTATCAACGTTGTAGCAGTGTCGAAAACTGGTTGGATTTGAAAGTTGGATCAACGTCAGGTGTCAACGTTGCAACAACGTAGCAAATTGGCTGGATTTCAACGTTGTGTTAGATCGCTGCTGTTTTCTGATAATCAGCTTCAATTGTTTACAGGTGTCTACTATGCAATTTTTAGTTCATTCGTTTATGATGTGTTTGTCGGCGTGTGCGCGTGTGTTTGTAGCTTAAAGAAGAGTTTGACTCACATATTTTACACTTTACACTTTGAGTTAACGACGCATACATATGAAATATCCAGCGGGACAGGGCCGCGTCTTGCCCATATGTCCCGCGTCCAGCGATAGAAAGCAAATGTCCTGCATTTTCCTGGAATGGACATAATTTCAAGAAGATTGGTCGACGGAATCTGTCAGTGATGTTGTAATAACAATGAACATATATCCCGCGATATAAAGCAAACTTGCAGCATTTTCGTGGAATTTGTCCTTCAATATAATTTCGATGGTTGACTCCTATGAT
This sequence comes from Lamellibrachia columna, assembly GCA_963662155.1. Classification (NCBI taxonomy): domain Eukaryota; kingdom Metazoa; phylum Annelida; class Polychaeta; order Sabellida; family Siboglinidae; genus Lamellibrachia; species Lamellibrachia columna. The sequence continues at coordinate 4,996,193 of OY759273.1, forward strand.
GACGCTACACAGTAGTGTTGTCCGCGATGATGGCTAAACTATAGTTACCTTCAGACCAGGATGAATGCAACGTGACATGTCTAACACGTATCAGTAATCGCGAAATGTTATACGACAATCCGAGCTGCCCGCTCGCGGACAATCGACGTCCTACGCAGTGCCTCTGGGAACAAAAACAACACGCCAGTCGCGTGCAATATCGCACTCCGTTGGTGTTCTACCCGACCCGGGGATGCATCAAACCTGACCCGACGCACACTGTGTCGCGAACCAGGCCCGCTTGGTTAATCTCGACCAGCGGCGGCCAAAGGTGCCGCGGCTCGTGTAGTCGACCGCAAGCTTGAAGCGGCTTCCGCAGTTTGATTTTACGCTCGTCTCGTTTCAGTAGGATATTTATTTACATACATCTAGGAGTATTTATAGCAGTTTCCATTTTAACACGGTCGCGTCTATATTGATTGCTTTTGCTAGTGTTTATTATTACCATGATTTTAGAATACATTTTGCAAACTACCAGCAGTAATGTATTGTTAGTTACAGCACATATGTACTTGTTGAAGCATTTTGTAACGTAGCGCACAAGGGGGAATTGACATAAGTTTACACTTTAACTCTCCTTGTTTCCAAATCATAGTTTTATGTGACGTTGGAAGTAAATATGCCTTGACTTTGAGACTCATTTCGCCAGAAAAACCGAACATATATAGTATCGCTGTAGTGGTTCCAGTGTTCACACTTCTGTGCGGTGCCTCCGTTTTTGGTGACCATTTATTCACGGATAAAGGGCTGTCATGGATCCAATTACCAATACTCCACCTGGTGGATTATTTGGAACTACAGAAGGAGGCCTGTTGTTAGACCTTATTGGTATACATTACATGTGTTGAGTATTGTGTTTTTGACATCACTGAGAGAACATATGTAAGTGCTTCAATTATCTTACTTCATGTTTAAGTGATTTGAACTGGTTTTGTGTCCTTAAATCTACATATGATTCAACTCGCTCGTGGTATGCAGGGTCGAGGCGGCAAGGGCGCCATCTATGTTTGGGCGTCCGGTAATGGCGGCGGGTCAGCTGACAACTGTGACTGCGACGGCTACTCTGGGAGCATCTACACATTGTCTGTGAGCAGTGCGTCACAGACCCAACGGTCGCCGTGGTACGCCGAACAGTGCGCCTCCACCATCGCCACGACGTACTCCAGTGGCACCATCGCCGAACAGAAGATTGTTAGTGAGATTCTCTTAAGGGGGCGTGTAAAAATACAACACTTTAAAGAATTAATATAAGCTACGGATGATGATCTGTGTTGAAGTTGTATTAATTATGTTAAGAAATTGCGCCACAAATTATCAAGAAATTGTTTAATTTATGGATGATGACCTGATTTGAAGTTATATTAATCATCGTAAGAAATTGTACCACAAATTGGCACGAAAACACAAACAGATATGCATTTATATATTATTCCTTTTATGCATGCGGTATTGTTGTTAGAACATCCTGTGAACTCATAGGTGAGCCGCATGGTAGCTCGACATTTGACATCGGACATGGTTGTATGGACCGGGTATGTGTACTAGACACACGAATGTATACGCACGCACACATAACTCGATAGGTAGGTGATCCTGCTGCACGGACGCACACGCACGCATGCACGCACACACACAAGATTTGCAGTAACAGTGCTCGTATCCGTCTGACTGCACGGGCGTGCGTGTTAGTGTGGGCGTGCATCCCCGAGTCCGGTCGTGTGTGCCATTGCGTGACACGCCTGCACTAACGCGTATAGTACGTGACCCAAGGGAAAAGTAATTGACACAACATTGTTATTTGTAGACCAGCACGGACTTGCACGACACCTGCACCGCCTCACACACAGGGACTTCGGCATCGGCTCCTCTCGCCGCCGGCATATTCGCCCTACTACTTGAGGCAAAGTAAGGTTCTACCAAACCCCTCTTTTGCTAAAGACTCCCTCCTCAATTCGTTTGGCTTAGTTTGTGGTTTGATTTTTCGCTAAATGATCCTAAAGCGAGACGAGCGAGAGAAAAAATTATTGATGAAGTAGCTTTAAACCACCTTGCCATAGTGCTAATGGGGGTTTATTGGACAAATTCACCTTGTCATAATGCTAATGGGGGGTTTATTAACCAAACTCACCTTGCCATAATGCTAATGGGGGGTTTATTAGCCAAACTCACCTTGCCATAATTCTAATGGAGGATTTATTAGATAAACTCAAAAGCTTCTTTGAGTTCGCTGGTCTTTCTTCTCTGGGGAACGTTGTTCGTGCATATGTTTCTTTATTTTAATATTCTGTATCATGGTTTAATTAATTTCTCTGAAACTTTAATTACCAGAATGTTGAGTTAATAAAGCATTGTTGCTGTAGTGCGAGTGTACCCGTTGGCAGGGCTTACATGTAATGCTCATTTAACAGGGCGTGGTTTTCGAACATAGTAGCTTTATCTGTCAGTAGGGTCATCCTGTGCAGGTCTTGGCCCAAATAAGCGATTATTTCGTATTAAACTGACTATGTTTACGGGATGTGCCAAGTTCAATAACTAGGCGGTAACCCCTTGCGATAGTTTTCAATTGGGCTATTGTATACGTTCTGTAGCCATTCTTATAGACAAATTAGAATTATTTTTAAAGATGGAGGTTATTTAAAAAGGTATGAGAAGCAGGAGGTGTGACAAAATGGCAGAAAAGAAAGGTAACTCCTTCCCAACTCAGGAGACTTGGCACATCTGGATGTATGAAACTGTTACATATTTGTTCGCCTGCAGTAAGACTGATAAATGGCGGTGTCTCCACAGTAAGGACTTGACGTGGCGAGACGTGCAACATCTAGTGGCGTGGACGTCGGAGTATGCTCCCCTCCTGGCCAACCCGGGTTGGAAAGTGAACGCTGCCGGATACTGGATCAACAGTCGCTTCGGGTTCGGGTTATTGAACGCCGCCGCCCTCGTCAACGCCGCCGACCCTAAACTGTACAAGTCCGTCCCACAGAAAGTAGAATGCATTGTCAGCGCCACCCAGCGACTACCGAGGTGAGATATTGTACCATTCTCCCTAACAGCGGCGCCACTCGCCATATCATCACTGCACGGACATTTTGTTACTCTTTTGCGATTACTAGTAGCCTCTAGTCCTGCTTGATGCATCTCTAAGTAACTCCCTGTGCTTCTAGTCTAAACAATGTTTGCTTCTGGGTGTTCGAGACTACATACAACGTCAATAATGTGTTGTACTCTCTCTACCAGGAAGATAATGACATGGACGATACTGTAAAAAGTAAACGTTTAAAATGTAATTGTTTTTTTATGTTTAAAAGTACAATTTGTAGAAAAACTAAATTTGCTTTAAGAACAAAACAGATGCTTAAAACGTATATCATAAGGGCGGGTTACACATAGATGAGTAATCGTTGGACTCTCGATGGCTTCATGGTCCAATTGAAATAAGGTCTGTTTGCACTTGATGACAATCTTGTTAAAACGTGGATAACAATTAAATGAGGTCATCAACTTGTCTAACCCCATCTTCTCTACAAAACATCTGAACAAACGTACACATACAAAACGCGTTCCAAGGTTAAACACTCAAAACGTGATATCCAAACTTTTTTAACGGAAATTCCGCAACATGATCAGCTAATCTAGTTAGCTATATGCCTACATGTTCAAAGCAATTATTAAATGAAACACATTTTACCTTACTGCTTGATTTTCTGTTATCCAAACATCATAAATATTCCAGGGACATTTGTATAATTGCGTTATCTAGGACATAGACAAGCTAGAAAGAATACAACGAAGAGCAACTAAAATTATTCCAGAATTAAGAGACCTTAGTTATGAAAGCTGCTTATTACAATGTGGTTTGACAACACTAGAGAAAAGGAGACTAAGAGTAGACCAAATCGAAGTGTTTAAAATAGTGAACGGTTATGAGGATGTTGATAGGAATATGTTCTTCAAACTTAAAGAAGGCAGTAGAACCAGATGACACAAAGCATCATTAGTTAAGGAACAGTGTAGGTTGGACATGAGAAAGTACTCTTTCTCACAGAGGGTGATAAATTAATGGAACAAACTGTATGTATGTGTGTATAAAATAGAATTGACAGATATCTGATAAGGACGGGCTATATATAGATGATAAAATTGTTGGACTCTCGATAAGCCAATGGCTTCCTTGTCCACTTGCCATCTGGAACTTGTTTTTTGGGATGGCAATGTTATTAAATCTTGTTCTTGTTAAATCTTGTTACAACCTATTCGCTAGATGGCGCCACTATCGACTCGTTGCAGCCCTTCACATTGCCGTCGGAGAAGCACCGATGTCACCGTAGTCTCATTATCGTGACACCGATCTATACCAATACCAAAGATTATAAATATAATATATTATATATATAGTTTTGCCAATGCTCCGGTTCGTATTATCGCCGTCGCCGGTACAATCCCCGTATTCATATAGACTGACGAATGGAGGGAACTTCGGGTCTGACAGTCCGGGTTTGACAGCGGCTGTACGCTACACACACCTGTCGCTAATATGTGAAGCAGTGGTTTGATTGATTATATTATAATCCATCAAAGTTAACACAACAAAGGAATACAAAAACAGTATTTATTTAAAGAAACAAATGAATCACTGTTATGAACACCTGTGCGCACGGTTTTAATCGATGTTAGCACTCTTTGCTTTCCGTAAGGGTATACTTTCCAACTATGATCGGAAAGGCAGAGTTTTTGGTAAATATTGTAACGGGTTGCCTTTTTTCACACATACATACATTTTGTTGATATCGTTTTCAGTGTTGCTCTTACACCAGTTCGTCATTTGACATGCGTATAAACAGCTATGACTTTCCTTCTTAGACGTCACTTAACTTCAAGTACATTTGTAGTACATTATGTTATGACTTTGTGTGCACTATGAAAATATCCAAAATGGTCAATATTACTGCAACCGCACCTTAGCTAATTCAAAAAATGATCGTCCAGTAGTAGCAGAAGGGGAAGTGGAACGTTGTGGTTCAGCAGGGGAGGTGGAACGTTGTGGTGCAACCGCACCTTAGCTAATTCCAAAATGATCGTCCAGTAGTAGCAGAAGGGGAAGTGGAACGTTGTGGTTCAGCAGGGGAGGTGGAACGTTGTGGTTCAGCAGGGGAGGTGGAACGTTGTGGTTCAGCAGGGGAGGTGGAACGTTGTGGTTCAGCAGGAGAGGTGGAACGTTGTGGTTCAGCATTGGAGGTGGAACGTTGTGGTTCAGCAGGGGAAGTAGAACGTTGTGGTTCAGCATGGGAGGTGGAACGTTGTGGTTCAGCAGGGGAGGTGGAACGTTGTGGTTCAGCAGGAGAGGTGGAACGTTGTGGTTCAACAGGGGAGGTGGAACCTTGTGGTTCAACAGGGGAGGTGGAACCTTGTGGTTCAGCAGGGGAAGTGGAACGTTGTGGTTCAGCAGGGGAGGTGGAACGTTGTGGTTCAGCAGGGGAGGTGGAACGTTGTGGTTCAGCAGGGGAGGTGGAACGTTGTGGTTCAGCAGGGGAAGTGAAACGTTGTGGCTCCCCGCACAACGTACTTTAACTGCGTCTCGTCAATGTAAAGTCACTACCTAATAGATGCCAATACTCGGTCGACCTCATTACGCAGACGGTTAAGGGATAGTCAGCAGATCTTCATCCAGCTAGACGTAGTCCCATTTTGATAGTGTACCTTGTAGTTGTATATTCCAACAGATCATCATCCAGCTAGACGTAGTCCCATTTTGACGACTGATAGTGTACCTTGTAGTCGTATATTCCAACTTGATTTGAGACACGATCATTTGGGAGTCATTGCGACTTGGGACTTGCCGGCCAGATACTTGAGACTTGAGAATTCTAACCAAGACATGAGCAAAGTATTAGACTAATTAATGCATTGTGTGTGTTATCGAGATCTGAGCAAAACTCTGTCGTTACACCAACTTTCTATCGATGCCGGTTTGCCGACAGAAAGACAGTTGTATGAAAGTCGACAGAAATATAGCACTTTTTATTTGTATGGACATAGACTTGAGACTTGACTTGGACTTGCGTGCTGATGACTTGGACTTGCGTGCTGATGACTTGGAGAATGCAGTAGACCGTTTCGAAGAATTTGACACAGCGACGCGCCATGGAAATGTGTCAATGGCCGACTAATTTTTCAGCCACATTTTGGAGACGACCCCCTGTGGATATATATATATAACAGCACGAGAGCTGCACACAGTAAGGGCAATAAAACCTTGCGACAGACATGCTTTTGTGTCTGGGCAATCAAGCAATACTTCATAAACAATTCCAGTATTTGTCTAGCCTAGTGATATCGCTATGGAAAGCGGAGCGCGAAAATTTACGGGTTCGGCACAACAGATGTGAGTCGCATTACTGCGGCGCACGCAGAGAGTGAACGTGGCGCACGCAGAGAGTGAACGTGGCGCACGCAGAGAGTGAACGTGGCGCTCGCAGAGAGTGAACGTGACGCACGCAGAGAGTGAACGTGGCGCTCGCAGAGAGTGAACGTGGCGCACGCAGAGAGTGAACGTGGCGCTCGCAGAGAGTGAACGTGGCGCTCGCAGAGAGTGAACGTGGCGCACGCAGAGAGTGAACGTGGCGCACGCAGAGAGTGAACGTGGCGCTCGCAGAGAGTGAACGTGGCGCACGCAGAGAGTGAACGTGGCGCACGCAGAGAGGGAACGGCTGTTCTGTTGAACAACTGCCAATTTTAGCATATTCAAATTTACCTCCGTATTTTGCTTGAAGTGATCTTGTTAGCATTTCACCCTCGACTCCCAGTCGGGAGGATTGGTGTTCAAATCCTCTTGCTGCCGTTTCGCGGCGCTGAACCTCTAACTATGTATTTTTTTATGTTTTGTTTGTTATGTTATGGGACGTAGATAGAACAGCCTACGGAGTACGTTTATGGAATTGAATACCTGACTTCAATAGTAACCTAACTCCATCGATGATGGGTGTTGGTAGGAAAAAAAACATCATATTTCATGGTTCGTTGACCAAGCGTCATCATGTTGTCACTGCTTGTTCACAACGCCACTACCCACACACGCACACGCACACGCACACGCACACGCACACGCACACGCACACGCACACGCACACGCACACGCACACGCACACGCACACGCACACGCACACGCACACGCACATGCACCGACCACTTTTCAGTTAGATAAGTGCCACAGTTTAGAGTTCAAGGGGGTCAAAGGGCATGGAGTTGGGCTAGTGACTAAAACATGGTGCAGGGCTAGTGTTGAAGTCAGATACTGGGCAGTTACTTTTAATGTGACTAAAACGTGGTGCAGGGCTAGTGTTGAAGTCAGATACTGGGCAGTTACTTTTAATGTGACTAAAACGTGGTGCAAACATCAGATTAGGAACTAGCAGATTTTTTATTGGCGCAGAAATTAGTTAACAAAGATACATCATGAAGGGTAAAGCCCAAACACGAACTATTCGGTGTCAGTGTCTACAGGTACGATCAGCAGAGAGTCCTCCGGTTCAGACAATCTGACTAATCGTTTTCATTATCATCACCATCGACTGCATCATCAGATTGTCCAGGTTCTTCAGGGATGCTGTTGATGTATTTGGTGGTGGACTGCCTCGATTACTTAGTGAGCGACTTCACGTCGTCTGGTTTGGCTATCTTTACCCCTATCAAACCTGAATATTATGCAACTTTTGGGAAGATAGGTACGACACTGGGCGTCATGATAGGGAACGATGTTTCCACAAAACCAAACATGCACATAGCTCATCAACTCTGTCAATGCGGAATCGCTTATACTCGCTTAGTTTGAATTTGTCTTTGTGTCTAGTGACCGACGTTTTGAAAAGTGAGTCGAAGTGGTCCTTGTATTCCTGGATCATGTCACCCGTTGCGGCAGCCGTCTCTAACTTGTTGCTATCATTCCATGCCATTCCGTGAACATTTCCACTGTATATTTGTTTACATTTCATCTTCTCAATCACTCCAAACTCGCGATCGCACGGCAAGAACGAATTTCCAAATACGGGTGGATGAACGTCTATAAATTATGCTGTGAAAACGATTTAGGTGGACAAATGGAAATAAAAATCACAAAAAAGTGTGGCTGTTTTTGTGCCCTGCACCCGTCGCTGAAAACATCCACGTGCTTAACCCCCCCCCCCCCCACTCATGTCTCCTTCTTTTACCAATAATGTCCGCTTCATTCATCGCCACTTATTGCAGTGCGAAATAGCGGCAACTTAGCGTTGAACGATTGCCACTCCATCTGGCGGAAAACACAGTCTGATACAATATTGACACAACCCCATGGAGTTGGGTCAGTGTTCAAGGCAGACGTTTTTTTAATGTTGACTTTGACGCGACTTCTGTAGTGCATTCGGGTGATTCTTCGTGACATATAGATAGGTATTACAAAGTTGGTCGGCTATTGTTGAAGTCATATAAAATAGACTACAAGAAACGTTCGTTTCAGAAATATCTACCCGGGGAAATATAATTATTGACGTCATTCTTTTACTGAATTATGTAATTTGATATGTTGTAGCTTGTGAACGTATTCCTTTTTTCACAAGAAAAATACATAGTGAACATCTTTGTTGTCAATACCATGACACATCAGCCATGAATGTTTGGTTGTCAGGCATATGTACGAGTAGCTTATAGGCCTACGTGTGTGCAAACACGTAATGTTTGGTTGTCATGCATGTGTACGAGTAGCTTATAGGCCTATGTGTGTGCAAACACGTAATGTTTGGTTGTCATGCATGTGTACGAGTAGCTTATAGGCCTACGTGTGTGCAAACACGTAATGTTTGGTTGTCATGCATGTGTACGAGTAGCTTATAGGCCTACGTGTGTGCAAACACGTAATGTTTGGTTGTCATGTGTACGAGTAGCTTATAGGCCTACGTGTGTGCAAACACGTAATGTTAGGTTGTCATGCATATGTACGAGTAGCTTATAGGCCTACGTGTGTGCAAACACGTAATGTTTGGTTGTCATGTGTACGAGTAGCTTATAGGCCTACGTGTGTGCAAACACGTAATGTTTGGTTGTCATGCATGTGTACGAGTAGCTTATAGGCCTACGTGTGTGCAAACACGTAATGTTTGGTTGTCATGTGTACGAGTAGCTTATAGGCCTACGTGTGTGCAAACACGTAATGTTTGGTTGTCATGCATATGTACGAGTAGCTTATAGGCCTACGTGTGTGCAAACACGTAATGTTTGGTTGTCATGTGTACGAGTAGCTTATAGGCCTACGTGTGTGCAAACACGTAATGTTAGGTTGTCATGTGTACGAGTAGCTTATAGGCCTACGTGTGTGCAAACACGTAATGTTTGGTTGTCATGTGTACGAGTAGCTTATAGGCCTACGTGTGTGCAAACACGTAATGTTAGGTTGTCATGCATATGTACGAGTAGCTTATAGGCCTACGTGTGTGCAAACACGTAATGTTTGGTTGTCATGTGTACGAGTAGCTTATAGGCCTACGTGTGTGCAAACACGTAATGTTTGGTTGTCATGCATGTGTACGAGTAGCTTATAGGCCTACGTGTGTGCAAACACGTAATGTTTGGTTGTCATGCATGTGTACGAGTAGCTTATAGGCCTACGTGTGTGCAAACACGTAATGAGATTGACGATTGTTAGGGATACATTTACGTCAAAGTCAATTACTTCGAATTCGTAATCTTGAACTGAAGAACTTAAATGTCTCGTATAACTCTATAAGTGTATATATACAGTGGAACCTCGACCTTGGTCCCACTGTATGTGTTCGGATTAATGAGTTTTCCGGATAAGTGAAACTTCCGCATTGATGGATTATATTAACGTTTGGAAATTCCGTTCCCGTGAAATGATGTCAGAATGCCGAGGTTTCCGGATTAACGGCGTCCGGATTAATGAGGTTCCATTGTATGCATATTGTTGTTGTATATTGTTGCCTATGTTTATATAGACATAACAATCAATCAATCAATCAGACAAGCAAACAACTGTACTTGACAAGTATTCATGTGTGTCTGCGCAGGCGCCTGGTCAGCGATGACAAGCTGCGGCTGTTGTTACCTAGCAACGGTTGTGATGGCCGAGGTGACGAAGTGAACTACCTGGAGCACGTGCAGTTGTACCTGGACATCGAATACAGTCAGCGGGGCGCGCTAGAGGTGACACTCACTTCACCCCAAGGTCAGTTCAACTTGCGTGTGACCTCATAATTAAAGGTCACTCCTCAATTCGATTTATTTTCACTCATCTCATTTCAAATTAATTTCGCGAAAAAATCAAACCTATCTAGTATCGACTATTACTTGCTAGCTCGTTTATGCAACTGTTTTTTGATGAAATCATAGGATAAATCCGTTTTAATCTGTTTATATTTGTATTCCTGCTTTGCGGAGTGCGTAAGTAGGTTCTGAGTTGCTTTCAGCTAGTTGGCTAATATATTCAGCGATACTCACTTCGAAGTGTCGTTTAGTTAGTTGTAAATGTAAAATGTGTTAATAATGACTGAATCTATGCATGTAAAAGTAACAACCAGCGATCGTTGTGGTGGGCACAGAGTGCAGCTATAAAAAAAGTTCGGGTTACTGCGATAGGGTAAATACCTGTCAGCATAATGAAGTGGAAGTGTCAGACTTTCTTACTTAAGTCAGCATACACATCAATTCCGTAAGACGAATGCTATCCGATTTGTGAGGCACTTCAGACGTAAAATCAACATAAACGTTGAAACTAATACGCATAGTTGTCCACCGACACCATTTATTGAGGCATTCTTGAATGAACTGGTTAACTATATTGACAAGACCAGTGGCTTTGTTCCAGTTCCCAGTGTCGCAGCAATAGTGATTAAAAGGTAACATTGTTAGTTTTTTTTATGAAATCAACAAATGTCATCATTTTAATGAAAATCGTCGTACAGTACCTTTAAATGGACGGTGCACATTACAGGGACGGAGACTGTGCTGTTGTCCCCCAGGCCGATGGACCTATCGACCAAAGGGTTTCCGCGGTGGCCTTTCATGTCCGTCCACACGTGGGGTGAGAACCCTCGGGGCACATGGCGTCTGGACATTGTTGACCAGGTACTTGCTTGGGCACTTGCTTCTGTCGAATGAGTTCCTTGAACCAAAATGACCCATCATATTTTTGTAACTTCCATTGTCTCTTAATTTCGTCCCCTTCAAGGCTGAGTCACGTTTCAGGATGTCATTTGAGGCGAGTGCAGGCTGCTCTAGTGTCCTCAGTCCATGTTTTTTTGTAACTAGTGTACGAATCGAGACACTGGCTCGTTCTCGCTCCTGTATCAGTGGCTTGCGAACGGCATCCTGTGCTCTTTTGTTTGTTTCTGAGTTATTGGCATCTCCCCAAACAGGTCGCGGTTTGTGTCTCCTGTATACTACAAATACAGTATAGTAAATAAAGTAAAAACCTTAGTGACGTACATTTGTTCCGGGTCTTAATGTGTTACATTGACACAGCGGCGTTAAGTGGCTCGGAGGTCTTGACTCGATACCATGCAGTATTGAATTCCACCCTTGTCACACAATTGCGGTTAAATTTAACTGCCGACCAACGGCGAGGTTTGTCCACGGCAATGAAGAGTAAATATGCGTGTCACAATGACTCGGTCGCAGAGTACGTCTGTACTGCCCCTGACGTTTTCCTGGACCCTTTGTCGTGAGGGAGATTACATTTCCACTTCCTACAATAGGCCAACATATTCGAGTGTATTACTTTCAAGTAGAGGCAGCCGTCCTAGTAGAGGCAGCCGTCCTAGTAGAGGCAGCCGTCCTGGTAGAGGCGGCCGTCCTGGTAGAGGCAGCCGTCCTGGTAGAGGCAGCCGTCCTAGTAGAGACAGCCGTCCTAGTAGAGGCAGTCATCCTAGTAGAGGCAGCCGTCCTGGTAGAGGCAGCCGTCCTAGTAGAGTCGGCCGTCCTGGTAGAGACAGCCATCCTGGTAGAGGCAGCCGTCCTAGTAGAGTCGGCCGTCCTGGTAGAGACAGCCGTCCTGGTAGAGGCAGCCGTCCTTGCAGAGGCAGCCGTCTTAGTAGGCGCTCGGGACTAGGGGATGAAAAACGTACGCGTGTATTCGGCATTTCCGTTTAACACTTAACACTGACATTCACTAACGGCTTCACGTGTGTATGCCGTGACATGCCATCTGCACAATGGAGTCAAGAAGCAAAAATGTGCTCCACACAATAGATTATGAGTACGTCTATCTTGCCTAGTGGGCGATATTTTCCTAAATCAACGCGCGCACGACGTTACACAAAACGTCGTAATTGTATATTTCTGCATGGTTATTGTCAAGTAATTTTAGTGATATACATATAACGATGATTATATACACGAAATACGTGTTTATTGCGTGTGTTTATTGCATTTCAATAATGTTCTAAATTTCCCAAGCGAGTTAGTTTTTGTCGAAGCCGGAACTGTGCCCCTACTAGCGCGTTTCACTATTCCTGTACTTCAGTCTGCTAGTCTACTCGGTTCTCACGTCTACCTGAGTGCGATGTTATCCCTGCTGTAGACCGACTCATCAAACAGCGGCTCGGTAAAGAATGCATCACTCGTGTTGCACGGCACGAAGGAACGACCCGACCACGTCGCTCGAGCGACGGGGCAACGCGAATACGACAAAGCGACGGAGAAGACGATAAAGGTACTACCGGGTCAACTATGTCGGCTCAGATCGCATATACCACTGTTGTCATTGTTGATGACAACCTTTATTATGTTCACGCAGGCCTAGTTATTGTTTTACTTGCATTCTCCGCGAACCAGGATACTAGAAAGAATGCGAGCACTGTTTTACTACGAACAGTGCCTCTCTTCCATTGTTTGCAACGGCTGTATTTTAATGCGTGTATGCGCGAGCGTGCCTTCGTGCGTGCGTGCGTGCGTGCGTGCGTGCGTGCGTGCGTGCGTGCGTGCGTGCGTGCGTGCGTGCGTGCGTGCGTGCGTGCGTGCGTGCGTGCGTGCGTGCGTGCGTGCGTGCGTGCATTTGCAGGCGTGACATTTCGATGTGTAAATAATACATTTTGTTTACAATTTGCGGATCCATCACGTGACTGTCGGCAAGAAACTAGATCCGTCAAGCTAACAAACATGTCCGCTGTTGTCGGATATTCTGTCGTATTTTTTCGTTGCATTTATGGCCCAAACATTTACCTCTGCGACAAAATCAAAGGACAACGTTTCTTTCCAGCTAGAACAGTAAGTGCTGAGGTTTGGTCTGGCAGGTGTATGCTGCCCTAGGAATGAAATATGTTATACAAGCCGAGTTGCCCGTCGTTAGTTGGCACAAAAAGGCAACCGCTGCAATAGCTTATGACTCCTTGCCTCCTCAGTTAAGGTTGGTAGTGCAATGCCAATGACAATGGCAACTTTCCTCCTACTGGTCCTTGTTTTCTCCGTTTTGCATGGCCCTGCATCAGGTTACATGTCTGACCTACTGACCCAGTTTGCACCTACGCACAACCTTCGATCTGCTGCTCCGCGTCTGCTGGTAGAGCCGCGTTACAAACTGGAGGGCTACGGCAGACGCGCTTTCTCGGTGTCTGGGCCGGCGTGATGGAACGCTTTGTCACATTCCATAAGACAAGCAGATACGCTGTGTAAATTTAAGAACATAGTGAATACCTTTTTATCTAGGCGTACGCATTTCCAATGAGGAATAATGGTGAACAAGGACACTTTTTATGAACATGTATTTTATGTATTTAATTATTTATTTTTATATTTATTAATCTTAATAGAATACCCTATTTTTAGTAATATTATATATATATATATATATATATATATATATATATATATATATATATATATATATATATGTGTATATGTATGTATATATGTATATATGTATATATATATATATATATATATATATATATATATATATATATATATATATGTATATATATATATATATATATATATATATATATATATATATATATATATATGTATATATGTTTATGTATATATATATATATATATATATATATATATGTATATATATATATATGTATATATATATGTATATATATATATATATGTATATATATATATATATGTATATATATATATATATATATATATATATATATATATATATATATATATATATATATATATATATATATATAATCATAATCATATATATATATATATATTTTTTTTTTTTAACTATACAATATTATAATTATTATTTTATGATTGCGTGCATGCACGCGCCCGTCAACGGGTTGATCCCTGATATATGGCTCTTTATAAATTTTAGTCATTATAAAGGTAATAATAACAACTTTACGCTCCAAAAATCATGTACAACGGCCGGTTTAAGGAAGTGTTCGGTGTACGTTTGACGTAGATCGCGTAGCAATGACGGAAATACGCACAGCGGTGCTAAAAAAACAATTGTACGTAACTATTGTTCTGAGTTATTTACATCAAACGTCCACATTCGTTCTTTCGACGTAATATCCCCACGGTGTAATTTCGAATATTTTGTTAATTTACGAACCATCACCATGCCCCCCCCCCCCCGCCGGACACAGCTGCACAATTTCACAAAGTAATTTATATTAAAAATGTAAACATGGTTGCAAAGGCGAAGCTTGACGGAAGTCACGTTCACGATTTGACACATCAGATTATGAATCTGCCTTGGAGTCGACGACGTAATTATTTGTTCCTGCATTTTTTCAGCCTAAAGACAATCCCCTGTCGTCGGGTGTGAGGCAACTGGAGGACGGCATCAGACAGTTACGCCGCTACATGTCTGTCCGCGTGCCGTGGCGAGCTGCCATAGCAACAGCCGACAACCTCGCTAATGACATCGCCACACGCTCTGTACGGGTGTCGAATGACATCTTCTCCTACCCGGAGACCCGCGACCCTGGTGTCGACTAGGAGGCAGGGAACACATTGACGGTCATGCCTTCGGACATGTACAATGTACAATTGTAAAGATATTTTATTTTAATAACTAGAGTTTGTGTCGCATGCTGTACGACTCAATCTCCGCGCATGCGTGAACATTTATCTTATCATTCCTGCCACAACTTATGTATTTACGCGCATAAATAAAACATCTTTATTTCATTTGGTAGACTCATAATGTGTATCAAGTAATCTCTCTATTTCAATTGCATGAATGTCAATACTTTAGGAGACTCCTCCGCTTTCGTATACAGAACACAAACTAAATGAATATGTGAGACAACAAGTGGCCTCCCTCGCTGGAAAGCAACAGTCCTTGTTGGCAACAGTGAAACGACGCAAGCTCTCCTGGCTTGGTCACATCACTCGACACAACACCATTGCAAAAACCACCCTGCAAAGCACCCTGGAGGGCAAGAGATGACAGGGCCGCCAGAGAAAAAACTGGCCAGACAATATACAACAAAGGACACATCAAGACCTACCGACCCTGCTACGCTCAACAGATGACAGACAACGCTGGCGAGGACTGCGTATGAAAGGCGCCCCTACGACTGTCCCTGTCAAGGGGTGAAAGGAAGGGAAAGGGAAAATGGTGGATAGTATTTTGTGTTAAACTGTGAATAGAAACACAATAACTTCGCAATAAAATCGTTTTTGCATGGAAATATTTTACGTATATGTTTGTAGTTGCAAATGGTTATGTTTTAGTAACTCTTGTAGGTGGATAAGCCCAAAACCGTGACTTTTGTTTCCCTTTAAACCTACAACAAACCTACACAGCACATTAAGCAGCTGCAGTCATTCTGTGAATTTAAAAAATGTACTACGTTTACATAATTTGAGTGTAATTAAAATAAGTCGGATGTTAATTATGCATTTGTGCACGTATTGACCAGACGGGACTTGTGACTAATGACAGTAGTTCAACGTTCGCGACTCAAACCTGAAGGTAATGAATCAGTGACAGTGACAGGCCATAGCCAAGTGCTTACAAAGGGGGGCTCGTATTTGTTGAAGGAGTCACACAAGGGAGTCGCGCAACATTGACCCTCATGCTTATTGGAGCGCTACTTTGTATACGTTGTTGGTTACCTGGGGTAAACGTGTACCCCAATCTTAGCTATGGGAAAAAATATATAATTACAATTTGCGCTTATGGTAAAAACCACCGGTGACATTTATATGAATGGTTATCAGACAGTGAATATGGATAAGACAAAAAACAGGATGAATGTTGATGGCAGTCTGAGGGTAATGCTCTACCTTGGGCTGAATAGCAATCTAAAAAAATTAAATATGCTCTTTGTGACTTGACAGTTTAGCATTGTCATTGTTCTAGATGTGCTATATGATGTGCAACATTAACTATACATTGAAGTTTATGCTGAAAATATAATGCAGTACATATTTACTGCACACTTACGATTGAAATATCCCAAATCCTAATAACGTCAATTTTGACCTTGAAATACAAGATAACTGGTCCTTTATACAGTAAATTACATGAAATATACCAGGACCTAAATAAATGGAAGGACGCACAGTTGAGAAGAATACTAGAACAGTCAGTGCAAACAGTAAGGAGCTCAGGTACAAACTGCCCCAGTTATGCATATGAGGGTTAATTTGCAATAATTTAAAATGCGTTGCGCGCTCATTTCATAATTATTACTGTTTAATGTGCTAATGCGTGGATATAACAACAGCTGACGCAACTCATTTTAGTATTTTATTAAGATTATTCGCATATGACAATATCGACATGTATATCAAACGGTATGTAACATAGTAACAGAAACATACAACATAAACCATGATTGATATGACTAGTGTGTTGACATCCAGTCATGAAAAAAGTTTACTGGCATCATCATTTTCACACAGACTACATATGTAGCAGTAGAGACGTAGTGTTGTATGGGTCATATGTCAGCATGCTCCTCTCGTTCCTAGGCAACTGACGTTTCGTAAATGACACAGTATCGAGGAAACTAGCATTTTGAGTTATGAGGTGGCTGGAGGTAGGAGAGGCAGAGCTCGGAATGGTGGAGACAATGCACAAGGCGGTGGCGAGAATTAGAGGGAGAGTTTCTAGTAGTAATGGGAATCAGAGAGGAAAGTTCCTTAAGACACATGTTGCAGTTTTTTGTTACAGATTAACCCGATCAGTAGAAGGGTGTAAGTATTGAGGAAGATATCGTATGTGGACGACCTTATAGTGGTGGCATTGTATGGGACAGAACGTTGAACAAACAGCTAAAGGAGAAAGTGTTGGGTGGAATCAGCCTGTGTATATGGGTTTGAAAGACTTGCACTGACATAGACAGGAGGAGAAGCTACGTGTAGCAGTGAAGCATAACGAGATGACAGGAGGTGGAATCACGAGACGAGTTTGGAATGAAGAAATTAAGGAGAAAAGAAAGATCAAACGTAACTTATGTGCAGTCGGTTTAATGCAAAACTTAAAATGTATGTATATATATATATATATATATATATATATATATATATATATATATATATATATATATATATATATATATATATATATATATATATATATATATATATATATATATATATATATATATATATATGGGTTTAGATTATGTTAAGTGAGTAATGGACACCTATTCTTATCAACAAAAAAACCTTGTTTAATAAATTTGGACACGTATTGGTGAATACTAGTGACATCTGAGTTCTGTGCAATACAGAGATAAAAACAAGTTGCTGTGGTTACTTCAAATGGAGACACACTGGAAAATGACCGCAATTTTTTATATAATAATAATGGAGCACTGAAGCACCAACAATGAAACGTGTTATAATAATGTTATACGCGGCCGACAACATTAACCGAAGAGTTTATTTTCAAAATCAGTCATATCCACGTAAGCCCCTTTACCAAGAATAATTTAAGCATTATGCGCAGTCGGTTTAAATATACAAAAAATACACAACTTGGCGATGAAATAAAATAAACAAGTTTTACAACACATATAGACCGCTATGCTATCTATCCTGGTATGCTAATAAATCAGCCAATCAGTCACAACAATAATATATATATATATATATATATATATATATATATATATATACATATATACATATATACATATATACATATATACATATATACATATATACATATATACATATATATATATATATATATATATATATATATATATATATATATATATATATATATATATATATATATATATATATATATATATATATATATATATATATATATATAACAAGAATATATATATATATATATATATATATATATATATATATATATATATATATATATAACAAGAATATATATATATATATATATATATATATATATATATATATATATATATATATATATATATATATATATATATATATATATAATATATATATATATATAATATATATATATATATGTTCTTGAAAGTCAGGTTACTTTCCACAAACAATCACAGGGAGTAAGGAGGAGAATACGGTTAGTTGGAAAATCATCACAGTCGCCACCAATCTGTCTATTAATGGTACAAAGTTTGATAATTTGTATCGTCAAATCATTTACATAGTGTAAACTATATGTAGCCTCACATCTTGACCGCCCAAATGTGTTTTGAGTGAATCACATCTTGTTAATAACAAATGTGGTCCGTTGTCTGGCGCGCGGGGGTCGCGCGGGGGTCGCGTGGTAGAGCATCGGGTTTCCGGTCGAGGGACCGGGGTTGGAAATCACCTGCTGCCGTTTCGAAACTTTCGTTTACCCACATTGCCCATGTCTTTCGAAAGAAACGCTGAAAACCGTTGCTCCCTCCAACTTGGTGTCTATGCCAGAGGAAGTTACAGATCCCACACATGGAAAACACTTTTGTGGACTCAGTGCACCTCATCTCTAAACTCACTACTACCTCCCATATTAAATGTGATCAGCTGTAGAGGGAGTACAGTATCTCATTAAACATGTTTCGATTCGATTATCCTATTTACATTGCATGCTTGAACAGCCAGGTCGATATTCATAGAGAGACACCGGTCATGTTATATTTAACAAGTGTGGTTCACTGGGTCATTGTGTTAGAATAGATATTGTTATGCTACATAGCATGATGTAATAATAAAAACAATCAAGCTTTGTACCTTAACCAATGTTCTGTTAACAGATGTACTGACATTCATTAGAGTGTTTGTAGAAGTCAATCAGACATGGGGATCCAATTTGGGAGAAAGTAATCGGCAAATGTGAGATCCTTGTACATATACGTTGACACGTTGGCGTGATTCACATAATAGGTCGTGGTGCCCCCGGCCAGCCAGCCCACCCACCAACTGAATGTGCCGACCGTCGAGATCGTATGATTGCACATACTCAACACGACAAAGTCATCGACGGGAGACCTACCTACAGAGAAAGACACGTTCTTCTGCTGTCCCAAGTTCTCTTTGCACCATGATATGTCATCGCTGCAAACGACAAAATGTACCTTCGTGAAGTTCCGACGGAAGTCGTCCATGGCATGCGTGATGTACAATTTACTGGCGACTCGGTACAATTGTGAATGTACCCTGTCTCCGCGTCGGACATGAACGCCGACGAAGGTGATATTCCCACTGTTATGCATCCGAGTTATATGCTTTAAATAATCCGTTGATTTCGTACGAATTGATTCGTTGAATGCAAACTCCCTTCGCAGATCATTGTTGTATCGTTGGAAGTATTTCCAACACTGAAAATAACCCCACAGTTTGACGTTGGATTCGGGCAATTTCTCGTATTTGGTGTCGTACGTACCGTATTTCCCTTCTGACATTGTCGTCATGTTCGACAGGTTCGGGCTGCGGGGAAGTGACAAATTGGTGAATAGATTCCGTATCATGTCGAAGTTGGTGACGTGTATGACGGCTGACCGGTTGTTCATGCGTGCTATGCCGTACGCCGCGGCATACTCGAACATCTGATTGCCGATTCTGCCGCCCATCCCAGGTTGATACACTTTGTACCTCTTGTTCGACAAGTAAAAGTTGGTTGTTGTACGGTATGCTGTTGCTGGTGTTACGGGTGTTGTTGACGACGATGTAGTTGCTGTTTTACCAGAAGTAGTTGTCGGTGCTTTATCGGAAGTAGTAGTCGTTGTTTTATCGCGAGTAGTTGTCGTTGTTTTACCGGAAGTAGTAGTCACTGTTTTACTGGACATAGTAGTAGTTGTTTTATCAGGACTAATAGTCACTGTTTTGCGGGTAGTAGTTGTCACTGTCTGTACTCGATGAGTTGTTGATATGTTCGCTATAGTTGCATTAATCACCTCCAGCGCTGACCTCGTCATGGTTGACTTAGGAGCAGTGGATACCCTTGTCGGTGTTGTCGTAGGCGCGAGCAACGATGGCAATAATTTAGTAGTTAGCGGCGAATGTTTTGTCCGTGCATTATTTAGTGTCGCTGTCTCGCGCTGTGCTTTGCTCACCAACAATGACGAAGCTGTAACCATCGATTGGTCTGGCGTCCTATGTCCTGCCGTCGCACGGTCGCCACGCGAATAGTTGATCGCGGCGTGTATGGTGACCGTTTTGTTAGACCTGCGTTGCCCGCTGTCAGCTACCCGCATTATTGGCGGCGCTCCGTGCAACCACCTGCCCGAGTATGCCATGTACACGAGAGCCACTCCGGTCAGGAGTAGCACGTTCACGCTGGCGGCGCGCACACGACGCCAACAAGACCACTTTTTCGCCGACGACCCGTCCAGCAGCATTGCTGAACACGAAGCACCACGTCAACGGTCTAGTTGTGTGACTGCTGCCGACTCAGGTCAGCAAGAGCGGCATGTGCAGCCACGCGTGACGAGACACGCCTGTTTGTGCCCAATTGGCCGGCCGATATGCTTCAGTAGATTACAAATCCTCCGAAATCTGGTCAATCAATATTTAGGTAATGACAATCATTGTACGGGCAAACAGTACGATCTGACTTATGGTCTCACTGGATGCTCTGAAGTCACTCTACCGTGATGTCATGACAGGCCTAACTCTCTAAGCGGGTATATTTATAGGGTGCCCTCATTTAGGTTGTGGCACAGGCGGTTTTGCCGCACCTGTGTTGTTAAGTGTTATCTTACAGCGCGTGTGCGAATGCTTGGACACGGTAGTGAATGCATGACCTTTTATCACATCATCGATCCGCAGGCTTTGAGACTAATCAGACAGGACGGGTGAGTCCGCTGAATGCACTCGCCGCACACGTTTTGGCTAGAATTACATAACATTGCCCATATCGCATTGTCATAGCCTGCAGGCGGTACTGGCCATTAAGGCGGCGTATTCCATCGGGCAGCAGCTTGGTAGCAGCAGCTCATGGGGGGGAGCTCTAAAAGTCAAGAAAGTTAAGTAAGATTCCTTAACCTGGGGAGGGGGAGGGGAGGGGGGAATTATACCAAAGTGTAGCGGCACATCACCACCGCGGCGCATCACCACCGCGGCGCATCACCACCGCGGCGCATCACCACCGCGGCACAGGCTCGTTGAAAGCGCAGTAGCTACGGTGTCTTGACGAGTAACAACATTTAGCAAGTTTAATAATATTGCCAACCAATAAGGTATTTCATAATATCTTAATAATGTTTTAGAAAATACACGATTTGGTGATGGAATGGAATATGCCAGTTTTACCGTATATTATACGATTAGAGATATGTTTGCTGCAGTCCTTGACAGATCAATAAATCTTCATTTTTAAAGGAGTAACAAAGTTTCCATCGAATAATTTATTGCCACGTCAAATTCCAGTTTTATACCATTTATATATATTACGGCAATGTATATCAAAACGTGAAGTACAGCGTTGTTGTGAGATCGAAAAGTTAAGAAAATATGATAATGTAATCATTCAAACCCCAACGAGGACCAATGAAAATTGCACATACGTTTTAACTGAGTGCCAACGTGGACAATCATTTGTGAGGTATAGTGTATACAACGCTCTGATCAAATTAAGGCAAGCTTATGGCTCACAGCAGATACTCTACGGAGCTATTTCTGAGATGTTTACAACCAGCTGTTATGTTGGTTCTATTTTGGCATATAATATATCATCAGAATGTTGGAACGGTGAGCTGGTTGGGGGGTGTCCCTCTATAACGATACGTAACATAAGGTTCATTCACAGTTGTAGACAATTACCTGTTCGTACAAAGCGCATCAATTATCATGCCCCACCTCGAATTGGTAATTGATTAGTAATTAAAATATTCCAGATTCGTTGTGTCATTAATGTTTTCCACGAAGTTGTGAATTTCCAAGATGTCGACCAGTATTACATCACAGGAGCGTGGATGGTTGCGCGATTTAAAGCAGTAGACATTCAGTAACATTTCATGGAGGTGGTATTTTTTCGTATGCAACCGACATTTAGCAAGTTAGTACGCTGGCCTTGAAGCGCCCCCTATAGTACGCTGGCCTTGACCCGCCGCCATAGTAGTCTTTGCACGAATAGGTAAACATAGCTGGGACCGAGTCAAGTCCCAAGTCATCAACCCTCAAGTCCAAGCCAAGTCTCAAGTCATCAGCCCTCAAATCCAAGTCAAATCTCAAATTATATGCCCTCATGTCCAAATCAAGTCTCAATTAAGTCATCAGCAGCTCCGAGTGCAAGTCCTATCATGTCGTTGTGTGATTATTTAACAATTGGTTAATTTTAACATTTAAATAATCATCACAACTTATCATTCATTTGTTTACATGCAGATTTAATTCCTACACCACTATACAGACAAATTAAACAAGAATGTAACACATTATCCATGATATTTATTGTGCCTGAAGAAATAACGGAGACTTGCACTTGGAATGGTTCTGAAGACAAACAATGGTAACACAGGTGATGCCTTTGTCTAGGTCTAGACCTGCATGTTACATTTAAGGTAGATCAACTGTGTCACCATGGTGTCGGCCTGTGATGATCGGTGTGGGTGCATAATAAAGCCACCTTGGTTAAAATCCCTCTCCACTGGAGAGCTGTTGGCAGGTACAGCTAATATTGATTGTACAATGTTAAAAACAGCTTCGGAAATTTGGTGTAGTTAGTAGCCCAATATTTAAGGCAATCTTTGTCGAATTCTTGGCTTTCTATGATGTCTAGGTACACTGTGTTCTCCGCGACAAGAGACAATGTTGACTGCTGGTTGACTGGTACGCAAACAGTCGTCGAGCCTTGCTGGGTGGTGGCTGGCCGGCCTCACTTAGTGTGTTCTATGTCGCGGTCTGGTCATCCATGTTGATGGCCAGCATAGAGCCCCTTACGTCACGCTTAACTTCTTCTTTTTTGCTGTCGCCAGCCATCACCACCCATTTCAGACCAAAATTTGGATCGAGCATGCATGCCTGGGAGTAGACCATGTCATTAAATGGCAGATCTTGAATAGCTTTGTGATTGATATCCATTTTGGCGCGAACAAATGCTCCGCGAAATCGCTTCATGCTGCTGTCTTTCAGAGCCTTAGCTAGCCCCCCAAGGAAACGCACACTGTCGGTGTCCACCAAGTCATGGATGTGATTGTAGAGTGAAAGTATGCAGGGCACCACAAGGTTGATGGTGACAATGTTTTCATCTTGCGTAAGGTCAGTTGCATCTGCAAATGGCTCTAAGATGGTAGTCAGCTCCGCTAGGTGACTCCACTCTCTCGCTGTGAACATCAGTTCCGCGGTGGCTGTTCAGCTAGCGTTGTCCCAGCGACACAAGCGACACAATTTGCCGTAGTGTAGAATTCTATCTGGTGGAAACAACGGCAGGGATGCCTTTAGTGCCAAAGGTGGTCTCAAATGCTTCTTTGACTGTGAACTGGTGTCCAACAAAGAGCTCAGCGTGCACGACTTGGCCAAGGCAAGTCTGATAACCTTGGTTTCCCGCAGGCCATCATTTACAGCGAGTTGTAAGGAATTTGTGAAGCACTGTAAACTAGTTGTCTTGCGAGCATTGTCACGTCACCACTGTCTTCCTCTGATAACGCTTCCCATAAGTTTTGTACTTCAAGCTGCTGTTCTTCGTCAACATCATCCTCAGTTGAAGGAATGGGAAAGTGACCGTGGAAGCATTCCTCGTGTTGACAGCGTTGTCTGTGAATATATCAGTGATCTTACCCACCAGGCTATAGTCTGCACAAACTACGTCAAAAGCCTCACTAATTCGCTCCGCCTTATGGGATCCCCATTCGTACGACGTACATTCTTGTAGCGTGCATCAACCACTTCCATGAATTTTTTAAAACCTGGGCGCCTTACAAGCGATAGTGGCATGGAGCAACCGTTGATCTAGTCCTTGACAATTGAGTTAGTGATGTTTTCGGCCTCATGTGGCTGGTTAGGTAGGTTGATGTACTGAGAAGCTGAAAAAAGTTGGTCATCTTTTTCTGCGCATCATCCTCATCCGTGTCCTTTGAAGTCATGTACATGGAGTATCTGAGACAAATGAGTTAATCAGGCCCCTACACATCTATCAGACCATGCATAGTCCATCAGTGCCCCGTTTACATTATGCGTTTTCTATGCAAGCCTTGTTCGCAAGCAAAAACAAAACCTCATAAAGTTGCATATGTGTAACCGGGGTATCTGGCTGTTATCATGGCGGTGTCATAGAAAGCCAAGAAAGAACAAAAGTGACAAGGAAGAAGGTAAATTAAGCAGTGAGGTTATTTGATATTAACTAATTTAGCCATTACATTACTGATAATCTTATTCCGGTCAAAACAAATTATAACAATTTGTTTTTACCTGGTGATAAAATAAATTTTATTGATTTACAATATAGATTGACAGTTTGTTTCAAGTTGTCAAAACGACAAAGTATATCTCAATCTGCTTCATGCCACCAGAACTGGTTAGACCAGTAATAGTGAGTAGTAAACTAACATGTCTTCTATTTCGGTCGCTCCTTTTTTATGTCCCCATTTATACGTTGACGTTTTGAAAAACATTCACAGAGCTAAAGTCGAGATTTGAGCGATATTTCAATTACGCAATAACTGGTACAACACGAGAAAGGATTACTTGGGTCTACTATTCAAACCCTGGCTTGTCCTAGTCTTAGCTTTAGGATGAGGTAATGATGAATTGCAGCGCACTTACTTGTGACGGTGAGCAGTCTTTAAATGTCTCACAAATTTGAAATTGTCCCTGGGGCATCTCCAATATGTTTATTACAAAATGTACATGTAGCTTTCCGGCTGTCCTTCGTTTGGACACAGTTTTTTAAACCAAACTTAAGTACTCTAGGAACTACGCGACCGTCCACGCTGGCGTCCATGGCTCATGTCAGTGCGCATGCGTATACTGGTGTAATCGGTTCTGGTAGCAGGACGCCAATTGAAGTATACTTTGTTTTTTTTTAGAAAAAAAATTAAATAAACTTCTGTACAAGAGATCGATATCGTAAACAACTAACATTTATTTCAACACCCCGTGAAAGCAATGTTATTATAACAGTTGTTTTGACCGAAATACATACGATTACCGCACGAAGATGAAAAAATATGACACGATAAATTGCTATAGATATATGACGTTGAATTAGTCACACGGTCAAAATAAGAGTTTAGACTCATTACGCGTGGTTGATGTGGTATCCATGGCGTAATGGAAAACATTCACGCAGCTAATGGCGATATTTGAGCGATATTCAGATACCGCAGTAACTGGTATGACGCGTGTTATTGGTGAACAGGTGACTTGACCATAGTATAGTATAATGCATGACTAACTGACTGCTGCGCATTGCCGTTGGCAAGTCAATACGTTTTAGCCAAGTGCGAGTCAGCTAGTGTCATTTTCGAGTCAAGTCGCATGTCAACAGAGCTCGAGTCCGAGTCAAGTCTCAAGTCTTTGTGTTGCAAGTCAAAGTCAAGTCCAAAATCTTAAAAGTTGCGATTCGAGTCGCACACGAGTCGAGTCTTTGGCTCGAGTCGGAACAGCTCTGTAGGCAAATGTCCACACTTGTGAACGACCCCTTAGACTTAGTGTGTTGTTGCAAAATGAAGTACAACCGTTTGATAAGAACCACAATAACTGACGTCATGCCGTTGTAGTTGTGCAGTCGAGGTGATTGACACGGAATACCCTTATTCTTTGTCCTCGTCAATGACACCAACTAGGGGTTCTTTCCTGTCTAGTGGGCTCATATGACGTCAATCGGAATTACATCACAGGTTTTCCTCGGTGGATATATATATATATATATATATATATATATATATATATATATATATATATATATATATATATATATATATATATATATATATATATATATATATATATATATATATATATACATATACACCACACACACACACACACACACACACACACACACACACACACAAACACACACACACACACACACACACACACACTCATACGCCACACACACGCCACGAGTACGGTAGTCCCTACACGCATCATCTAATAACATATATTGGCTAATACATTTTCATTTACGTTTGTATTGGAACTTATCTGCATCATGGCTATCTAGTTGATATCTTACCTTTAGTTGTGTCCAGGCCTGTCAACGTCCAGCGATGCCGAACATAACTTGTCAAGTCAAAGTGCAATTGGAGACGTCATCGGTGTTGTGACCTTAACATTAAACTGCCATCGATCTAGCCACGTCGGAGTTGATGTTACACTTTATGTCTAATCATAAAACTTTACACCTTTCATTGTATAACATTACTTCGAAAAAAAATAGTCGAACTGGAGACCTCAGTACCTATACGTCGGCGTGATTTCCGTAGTGGGTGGTGGCGCCCCCGCCAACTCTTTCACATATCCACCTCTGTCCATATCCAGATACTCATTTATACGAAATTGCCAAAGTTGGGAAACGGCAGAGGATTCGAACTCAGGCTCCCAAAATCCGACGTTCTAACCGCTACGCCACCACCCCACCAACTGAAGGCGTCGACAGTCGACAATGTCCACAAATTCAACATAACACACTCCACATCTACCTACCGAGAACGACCCGTCTTTCGGTTGTTCCAACCAGTGTGCGACACAAGGTTGAAGATGTCAAGGGCCATCTGACCTGAAAACAAAAAATATTGAGGGCCATTCTAAAGAGTTGAATGTCCAATGACGTATTAGCAATGAAAACGTGTCAGTGTTTATATGTGTCAATATATATATATATATATATATATATATATATATATATATATATATATATATATATATATATATATATATATATATATATATATATATATATATATATATATATATATATATATATATATATATATATATATATATATATATATATATATATATATACACACCCACATATATATATACACAAATATATATATATATATATATATATATATATATATATATATATATATATAGGCATATATATATATATATATATATATATATATATATATATATATATATATATATAGACCTATGTGCATACGTGCGTAATTCATCCCTAAACAAAAGTATCTAAGAGTAGTTTACAACTTGTTACTCCACCGAGACGCACAGTAAACAACAGCGCGTGTCAAACTATCGGAGAACAACGCTTCGAACAAGTCTCTTCCGATAAACAATTATTATATAAGGTCTCTGGAGTTGTTAAAGTACGTCGCTGCAGTAATGGCTTGATCTATTAGTCTTGCTTATCCGACTCTCGCCCCCCCCCCTCGTGAAATCGCCGAGAAGCGAGTCTGGTCCGAAGACATGGTTTGACTGTTACTGACTGACTGTTACGAATTACCGTGAAGCGCCAGCAACCAATCAGCGTCATTATTGAGATTTTACACCATACAATAATTTTGTATGAGTTAACTTTTCAGTGCGACAGTTGTGTCAATACAAGCAAAGTTTAAAGTGGATTCGAATTGCGTCGTATAAACTGATAAACGTTTACCCTTATTTGATGAGTTAGCAAAATCCCCGGATGTAAGCCTAATTAATATACTTATGTATGCGCCCAGAATCTGGATGGCTACATCATTTCCGCCACAACGGAACCTACACTTTGAATAAAGGCTCTGGTGTATGCGACAAACGGTGGCGCCACACACCGGAGCTTGGATAATTGAGGCTAACACCAATCTCGCTGCTATCGAATCACATATGGTGTCAACCAAGATTGATCGGGTGGTTTTGTGACACTGATCGGGAGTTTGCTTTGCTTGCTGACAAAGGCTTGACTATTTTTTATATAATAACCTTATCATAGTTGCTTTATTAAATGTGCATTTCCTTAAATATATGTTGCAAAATTTTGTCCGACAAGATTTGGCAACAGTTAATACAAATTCTATATACATACATCATAGTCTAACGGAAGCACCGAGAACTAGCCACACATCACTTAATTACCCAATTGTTCAGCCCGATATTTTCACCGGGTTCAATTTCAATTAATGTATATGTGATACACATAATTTTAGTATAAAGGCACAGCGTAGGGGAACGCAGTGTTAGTTGAGCCACTGGGTTAGTTGAGCCACCCATGTTTCCCAGGAAACTACAGCAGCGACAGTTACATGGTACCACCCAGTGGTTGAAAATATTATTAGAACACGATTGAATATAAGTGCCATTTGTCACAACGATCAGAAAATGTGAGCTAAAAGTACTTTTCATGTTTTTCGAAACCCAAAGCCCAAGGGAGGGTTAGTTGAGCAGCGGTTAAAGAACGAAGACGAATGTTCTTTACCCCAAAATACATCAAGGAATTCTTGTTTTCATTTTTCCGAACAAATTGTGACATCGGATAGCTACAAGGCACACATTAGCAGTTGGTTACACTGGTTGCGATTGGCCAGTACATCTTTATTAATTAAGTGTGCACTTGTTAATTAAGCGTGTAGACTTGTCAGAGACGTGTTGTTACCATTGGCTAGATGTGTCGGTTGAGTTGTTACTGAGATGAAATTTTAGCACAATGCCTACGTAAATTATACAAGTAAAGCATTTACCCCATCTACGCTACACCGTCGCTCAACTTACCACACTCCACATGTCAGTTGAGCTAGCTTACCAACGCTATTTGAATCAACTACATAATATTATAGTTATTTATGCATGCTAGATATAATTATTTCTATACAGAATGATCAGCTAGTAATCATAGTTTATGCGAGTAAAAACAATTTAGACATTGGAATGTGATTGTGTCCTAGATATCAAAAAGAACGAAAACTTACTCAACTAGCCCTGCCTTCCCCTGTGTACTGTATACGGTATTCATGGCTAGTTGATCCACATAATTATAGTATAAGGGCACAGCGTATATACGGTAAGACATTCGTTGTCTAGTTGATCCACATAATTATAGTATAAGGGCACAGCGTATATACGGTAAGACATTCGTTGTGTAGTTGATCCACATAATTTTAGTATAAGGGCACAGCGTATATACGGTAAGACATTCGTTGTCTAGTTGATCCACATAATTTTAGTATAAGGGCACAGCGTATATACGGTAAGACTTTCGTTGTCTAGTTGATCCACATAATTTTAGTATAAGGGCACAGCGTATATACGGTAAGACTTTTGTTATGTAGTTGATCCACATAATTATAGTATAAGGGCACAGCGTATATACGGTAAGACATTCGTTGTCTAGTTGATCCACATAATTTTAGTATAAGGGCACAGCGTATATACGGTAAGACATTCGTTGTCTAGTTGATCCACATAATTTTAGTATAAGGGCACAGCGTATATACGGTAAGACATTCGTTGTCTAGTTGATCCACATAATTTTAGTATAAGTGCACAGCGTATATACGGTAAGACATTCGTTGTCTAGTTGATCCACATAATTTTAGTATAAGTGCACAGCGTATATACGGTAAGACATTCGTTGTCTAGTTGATCCACATAATTTTAGTATAAGGGCACAGCGTATATACGGTAAGACATTCGTTGTGTAGTTGATCCACATAATTTTAGTATAAGGGC
Source organism: Lamellibrachia columna (assembly GCA_963662155.1). Taxonomy (NCBI): domain Eukaryota; kingdom Metazoa; phylum Annelida; class Polychaeta; order Sabellida; family Siboglinidae; genus Lamellibrachia; species Lamellibrachia columna. The sequence continues at coordinate 5,026,205 of OY759273.1, forward strand.
ACAGCGTATATACGGTAAGACATTCGTTGTCTAGTTGATCCACATAATTTTAGTATAAGGGCACAGCTTATATACGGTAAGACATTCGTTGTGTAGTTGATCCACATAATTTTAGTATAAGGGCACAGCGTATATACGGTAAGACATTCGTTGTCTAGTTGATCCACATAATTTTAGTATAAGGGCACAGCGTATATACGGTAAGACATTCGTTGTATAGTTGATCCACATAATTTTAGTATAAGTGCACAGCGTATATACGGTAAGACATTCGTTGTCTAGTTGATCCACATAATTTTAGTATAAGGGCACAGCGTATATACGGTAAGACATTCGTTGTGTAGTTGATCCACATAATTTTAGTATAAGGGCACAGCGTATATACGGTAAGACATTCGTTGTCTAGTTGATCCACATAATTTTAGTATAAGGGCACAGCGTATATACGGTAAGACATTCGTTGTCTAGTTGATCCACATAATTTTAGTATAAGGGCACAGCGTATATACGGTAAGACATTCGTTGTCTAGTTGATCCACATAATTTTAGTATAAGTGCACAGCGTATATACGGTAAAACATTCGTTGTCTAGTTGATCCACATAATTTTAGTATAAGGGCACAGCGTATATACGGTAAGACTTTTGTTGTGTAGTTGATCCACATAATTATAGTATAAGGGCACAGCGTATATACGGTAAGACATTCGTTGTCTAGTTGATCCACATAATTATAGTATAAGGGCACAGCGTATATACGGTAAGACTTTCGTTGTCTAGTTGATCCACATAATTTTAGTATAAGGGCACAGCGTATATACGGTAAGACTTTCGTTGTCTAGTTGATCCACATAATTTTAGTATAAGTGCACAGCGTATATACGGTAAGACATTCGTTGTCTAGTTGATCCACATAATTTTAGTATAAGGGCACAGCGTATATACGGTAAGACTTTCGTTGTCTAGTTGATCCACATAATTTTAGTATAAGGGCACAGCGTATATACGGTAAGACATTCGTTGTCTAGTTGATCCACATAATTTTAGTATAAGGGCACAGCGTATATACGGTAAGACATTCGTTGTCTAGTTGATCCACATAATTTTAGTATAAGGGCACAGCGTATATACGGTAAGACTTTTGTTGTGTAGTTGATCCACATAATTATAGTATAAGGGCACAGCGTATATACGGTAAGACATTCGTTGTCTAGTTGATCCACATAATTTTAGTATAAGGGCACAGCGTATATACGGTAAGACTTTCGTTGTCTAGTTGATCCACATAATTTTAATATAAGGGCACAGCGTATATACGGTAAGACATTCGTTGTGTAGTTGATCCACATAATTTTAGTATAAGGGCACAGCGTATATACGGTAAGACATTCGTGGTCTAGTTGATCCACATAATTTTAGTATAAGGGCACAGCGTATATACGGTAAGACATTCGTTGTGTAGTTGATCCACATAATTTTAGTATAAGGGCACAGCGTATATACGGTAAGACATTCGTTGTCTAGTTGATCCACATAATTTTAGTATAAGGGCACAGCGTATATACGGTAAGACATTCGTGGTCTAGTTGATCCACATAATTTTAGTATAAGGGCACAGCGTATATACGGTAAGACATTCGTTGTCTAGTTGATCCACATAATTTTAATATAAGGGCACAGCGTATATACGGTAAGACATTCGTTGTGTAGTTGATCCACATAATTTTAGTATAAGGGCACAGCGTATATACGGTAAGACATTCGTTGTCTAGTTGATCCACATAATTTTAGTATAAGGGCACAGCGTATATACGGTAAGACATTCGTTGTGTAGTTAATCCACATAATTTTAGTATAAGGGCACAGTGTATATACGGTAAGACTTTCGTTGTCTAGTTGATCCACATAATTTTAGTATAAGGGCACAGCGTATATACGGTAAGACATTCGTTGTCTAGTTGATCCACATAATTTTAGTATAAGGGCACAGCGCATATGCGGTTAGACTTTCGTTGTCTAGTTGATCCACATAATTTTAGTATAAGGGCACAGCGTATATACGGTAAGACTTTCGTTGTCTAGTTGATCCACATAATTTGGCATTTGTTTACTAAATTAGTCCTCTTTGAGATAAAATAACACGTTTGCTTGAGACTGTGTATGACGGCCTCCCTTAATACTTCACGCGTAGTCTAGGTTACCGGATTTTCATAGAACTGCGCATGCGCCTATCGGTCTCTCTGGTAAACATGTCAGCGCTCAGTGACCGGAATCTCCAACTTTTAGCGCAAATTATTGGCGTGATAGTCTAGCTTTCGTTTTAATTTCCATTGTTGGTTAAGTCTTAAATCTCTTGCATCGTTCAAAGAGGGTACAATAATAATATGGATCCGTACAATATGTTGTGGAACAACAGGCAATGGGCACCAATGGTAGGACGGAAAGAAAATGAAAGGGTGGGGTTGGTTGCGAAGTCACGAGGGGAAGCATCACTGTTTTGTTGGTAACAGTGTTAATGTTTTTAATGTTGTTCTCTAATTTTTAATCAATACTCTGAAAGTAAATTTTAATGTAAATAATTGAACATGCATCATCGCTCTGGACAATGAATTATTTTTTTTCAAATTCTGACATCTTGTTGTCTTTAAAAAATCAATATACAAGGTGATCCCCATCAACTGACATACAAAACAACGACATTATGTCTTCATACGCAAGGGATCCTCGTCACTGACACGTGCCAATTTCACTTTGAGCCCAGCATAAGTGGCGTCATCAAATACGTTGTTCAAAAATAAGTTTTGCAGGAGTAAGACGTTGCCAAAAAGGTGATACCTTCATAAAATCACCGGCACCCTATTCGTATGACATTAACCTGAAATAAAAAAAATAATAATAACGATTTATCCCCATGTATTCACTGAACAGTAACTGCCAAAACCATCCAAATCCCATCCCCCGCATTAGCTATTCTACGATGGCCTGACACCAATCATGGAGTCATGTACAGTTGACCACGTAAAGGGCGGCGCCTGATACGCACCGGCCGCCAAAGACTCGATTATAATAATCGATAACCCCGTAACGATCGTGCAGTATTCGCGGAGCCGCAGTTCGAGTTACGTTGTACAAGCGCCCTGGTCGCGGGCACTGAGTGTGTGATGCGAACCGTTGCCTCGGACCTCGCGACAGGCCCTGGGGGAGGAGCCGGTATCGAACTCTTCCGTGGCACCGACACCGAGGCAGTAACGCGGGCCACATAGTTCCAGGCGGCGTCGTCCGTCGCCGAAGCACAGAGACGCCAGCTGCGATCGATCGCGCCGTCGAACACTCGCGGGCATTAATAATTAGTTCAGTGACGGTGAATATGACAACGTCGACGGAGCCGCCGGAATCTGCAGCCGGACCGATCAGGTGCATTGCCTGTCGTGTGTGGCCGGCATCCCGGTGACATCCCCCCTTGCCGCCGCCGTCAGTACGATGGAGAAGGACCGGAGTGTGTCTTCCCGGAGCAGCTTCCGTCACGGGGGCTGGTCCCGACACGGTAGTTCGTCACTTCCGGACAGCGAAGGAGCAACAAGCGTCGTGACGATGCTTCAGCCGAACGAAAGTACGTAGGCGCTGATCGCTGCTTCATAGATAATTAATGGCGGTGTCTGTCGCTTATGTGTGGGCATCACGCCATCAGTGCATCATTTCGAAAATCCATCCGAACATCTGAATAAGCGTACGTTGTGCTGTTACTGTGAAAATATCCCCCTTCTTCTGGCACGCACTGATTGTGATTACGACCACGTTAGCCGTTGCAAGAAATGCACCGAGCTTCCATAAAACAATAACAACAATTAACAGTGTTGCTATTCGGTGGGCGATAATATAGGATTCATACCGATCGGCTGTAACTGCGAGTCCGCTCGCAAGCTGGATGAGGCCACATCAAGCGTTAAGTACGTTGGCGTAGATTGGTGGATTGCATGCGTTATAGACAAATGTATCGAATGCTGGTTGGTATTGCCCGAAATCGATTTGCAATCCTGTTGATTAGATATGACAATAATCCTGCAGTATGATAATTATTCATGATATTGCAGTGTTACTCTCATAAAAATTAATCATCCTTAGACAAATAATATATGCCAGATGCGACATAGAAAACACGGGAATTTTAAATGTGCTAACTGAATCGAGTGTTGATAATATTATGTCACGACTCTTTTTAACAGTTGTCTTCCAACTGTAGCTTAATAAAAAAAATATGTATAGCAGCCAAGCTGTTCGAACACTCCATTCTGAAAATGAAAAGCGGAAATGCAAAAAAGACCAGACATCACCAGCTACATGTATGCCACTAGCTACATTTACAACATTACCTACATCTACACCACTAGCTACATCTACACAACTAGCTACATCTACATAATTATCTATATCTACACCGCTAGCTACATCCACATCACTAACAACATCTACACTACTAGCTACATATACACCTCTAGCTACATCTACACCGCTAGCTACATCTACAACATTATCTACATCTACACCATTAGATATATCGACACCACTGGTTACATCTACAACACTAGCTAAATTTACACCACTAGCTACATCTACATCTACATCTGAATGCCGGACTCTCAATCGAGAGAACCCGGTTTCAAATCCGTCTGCGGTCGCTTCGAACCTTTGGCAAGTTTGATCACCCCACGTTGCCACAGTTCACTCAGCTGTATAAATGAATACCTGGTAACACAGACATTGGTGGATATGTGAACGAATATTTTCGCGCAGTAATCGCAGCGTGGCTGAATGCTTCCCAGAGAAGTTGAAATTGCCTTGGAATGAACAGGTCTGCCAGGGAGTGAAATGTAAAGCGTTTTGATCAGTCCTAATGACTGGATACCACGCTGTATAAGAACGTACCTTTACCTTTAGCGACACATACACGACTAGCTACACCTACATCACTAGCTATATCTACACCACTAACTACATCTACACCACTAACTAGATATAAACCATTAACTACATATACACCACTAATTACATATACACCACTAGCTACATCTACACTGCTAGTTACATATACAACCCTAGTTACATATACACCATTAACAACATGTACACCATTAACAACATGTACACCATTAATAACATGTACACCATTAACAACATGTACACCATTAACAACATGTACACCATTAACAACATGTACACCATTAACAACATGTACACCACTAACTGCATCTACCCCACTAGAAACGTCTACAACTACTGCTACATCTACACCACTAGGTATAGCTACACCGGCAACTATATCTACATCACTAGCTATATCTACACCGACAACTATATCTACATCACTAGCTATATCTACACCGACAACTATATCTACATCACTAGCTATATCTACACCGGCAACTATATCTACATCACTAGCTATATCTACACCGGCAACTATATCTACATCACTAGCTACATCTACACCGGCAACTATATCTACACCACTAGCTATATCTACACCGGCAACTATATCTACATCACTAGCTATATCTACACCGACAACTATATCTACACCACTAGCTATATCTACACCGGCAACTATATCTACACCACTAGCTATATCTACACCGGCAACTATATATACACCACTAGCTATATCTACACCGGCAACTATATCTACACCACTAGCTATATCTACACCGGCAACTATATCTACACCACTAGCTATATCTACACCGGCAACTATATCTACACCACTAGCTATATCTACACCGACAACTATATCTACATCACTAGCTATATCTACACCGACAACTACACCCCATGAAAAGGGACTACGATGTTGGTCAAAGCCAGCATAAAATAATACAGTCGAATAAGTATATGTCTTCTTCTTTAGGTGCAATATGCGGTGCTATATGCGGTGCTATATGCGGTGCTATATGCGGTGCTATATGCGGTGCTATATTCGGTGCTATATGCGCAGTTGCATAAGAGAGTATATTGTAAAATGCAGTACTCCTCGGCCTGTAGTGTCCCGGTACTTACTGTAAGGTGAACGATTATTTTAAAGCGCGTTCATTGCATGGTCGTATAAAGCGCGTTCATTGCATGGTCGTATAAAGCGCGTTCATTGCATGGTCGTATAAAGCGCGTTCATTGCATGGTCGTATACAGCGCGTTCATGGCATGGTCGTATAAAGCGCGTTCATTGCATGATCGTATAAAGCGCGTTCATTGCATGGTCGTATAAAGCGCGTTCATTGCATGGTCGTATAAAGCGCGTTCATTGCATGGTCGTATACAGCGCGTTCATTGCATGGTCGTATAAAGCGCGTTCATTGCATGGTCGTATAAAGCGCGTTCATTGCATGGTCGTATAAAGCGCGTTCATTGCATGGTCGTATAAAGCGCGTTCATTGCATGGTCGTATAAAGCGCGTTCATTGCATGGTCGTATACAGCGCGTTCATTGCATGGTCGTATAAAGCGCGTTCATTGCATGGTCGTATAAAGCGCGTTCATTGCATGGTCGTATAAAGCGCGTTCATTGCATGGTCGTATACAGCGCGTTCATTGCATGGTCGTATAAAGCGCGTTCATTGCATGGTCGTATAAAGCGCGTTCATTGCATGGTCGTATAAAGCGCGTTCATTGCATGGTCGTATAAAGCGCGTTCATTGCATGGTCGTATACAGCGCGTTCATTGCATGGTCGTATAAAGCGCGTTCATTGCATGGTCGTATAAAGCGCGTTCATTGCATGGTCGTATACAGCGCGTTCATTGCATGGTCGTATAAAGCGCGTTCATTGCATGGTCGTATACAGCGCGTTCATTGCATGGTCGTATACTTCCAACCTGTGTGTATTACATTTCACCTGTTGGAGTGTGTACTCGCTCTAATCAACTTCTACGGGGATCGATGCTAGAAAGCGAGTCGTTCTTATAGAGCCATCGCTGAATGACTTCATTCTATATTACTCGTTTGTATGACTGAGTGGCAATGGAAGCTGAAACTCAAGGCCCTGCTCTCCCATTGTGCTGCAAAACCTGATTGATTATTTCTCTTCTCATATCAAACTGAAAGGGGGTTGACGACGAATTAAAAAATAGACTTTTCATAGCAACTGAAACGAATAAAACGTGTGTAACACACATCGCAAACAAACATCCGAATATGTTGTCCACATTAATATTGTTGAGTCGTGAGTATGTGCATAGGACGCATACACATAGAAAGGAAATATATTAGTTCTGATGGATACTTCCAATATGACTGAAGGAATGCTACGAATATTATACCACAATTTTGGCAGTATTAAAGGTGCCTCCTCAGTTCGATTTTTTGTCTCATTTAAAATTAATTTTGCGAAAATTCAAACCTAGTCTGGTATCCACTACGACATGCTAGCTCGTTTGTGCAAAAACCGACATCGTATATTACTTTAAACTATTCACACAACGCATATTAGGACATCAACGAACCGGATTCGTGATAGGCCAAATCAAATCGATTAAGCCTGGAAATACTATGCTGTGCATGTAAACATTGTGTAACGTAGCGGTGTGTTGGCATCTGCATCTGCGTCTTAATCAGGAAATAAAAAGTTGTATTAGCAGTTACAAGGTAAATGTCGATATTACTAATGATCGTATTACTGTTATTATTATACGCATCGCTAAATGTCCACATGTTCGTCTTGCCGATAATGTCCACATGTTCGTCTCGCCGATAATGTCCACATGTTCGTCTCGCCGATAATGTCCACATGTTCGTCTCGCCGATAATGTCCACATGTTCGTCTCGCCGATAATGTCCACATGTTCGTCTCGCCGATAATGTCCACATGTTCGTCTAGCCGATAATGTCCACATGTTCGTCTCGCCGATAATGTCCACATGTTCGTCTCGCCGATAATGTCCACATGTTCGTCTCGCCGATAATGTCCACATGTTCGCCGATAATGTTTTCGGTGATTTACTCTGCTCATTGCTACAGTTTCGCGTAGCCGTTGATCAAACCTGTGTAAGAAATGGTCTTGTGGCAGTGATGACAAATGCGTAAAGGAATGTGGTTTAACAACATTAGAGATGAGGATATTAAGAGGAGATCAAATAAAAGTGTTTAAGATATTAAAATGTTATGAAGAGTTTATATAAGCAATTGGTCTCGTGTAAGGATGATAAAACATAGAAGACCCGAAGTAACGTGTGATATCAGAGAGGACAATAAATTAATGGAACAAATTACTACTGTATAAATGAAAGTAAGGTAAATACGGCTAAAACACAAAATTGACAAAAATATCAGAAGGGCAGGATACACGCGTAGATCAATAATATGGCGTTTTTGTCCACTTGCCATCTTTTTTGCTTTGGACGGGAATCTTGTTAAATCTCTAAAATATTTATGTTTCCAGTGCTCCGAAACGAGTTGGTGTTGCACGAGGCAGCACGCAAGAACAGCACCGACGTCGTGAGGAAAGTGATCGCTGAACACGTCGACGTCAACTCGCGAAATAACGTGAGTCTGCGGTGTATTTCGAGAGGACCTTGATTCGACTCCACCTCCGGCTGTTTCGAAGCTTAGCTAACCACGTTCACCCTAATTTTCCTGTGTCTTTCCGGAGATACTCAAAGCCGTTGGTTCCTTCTGCCTGGTGCTTATGCCAGGGGAAGTACAAGATCCCACACAAGGAGTAGGTAAACGTGTAACCTGCTATGGACTCCACCTCTAAACCACCTGCGTCACGACAGAAACGTCCATAATGCGGTTCAGTTAACGTTGCCAACTACCTCGCATACGGACCCAGTTGAATTCAGGTTTCAGTAATACTAATATCAATATTTTGGAAAAGGGAACTAAGAAGTAAGTACCCAATTGTCCATTTGATGACTTAAGTTCACGTCTGACTTAAAACGTATAAGCAGGGTTGCAAGAAAGGACAACGTTCCAAAACCAGTTGGCAAATGGGCTCATACTTCTTTGGCATCCTTCTGTCTCGCAAGACATTGGTTTGCACAGTGGTGGTTAACTCTGTGTTGTACGTCGCCCGGTGTGGCTCAATAGTCCCATTCTCTGCCGCACTTGCTGCAGCTGAACGAAGTGGGTAACGAAGGTGCAGAATTTGCAGACCTCTAAGTAGTGAACAATTCTCAGGATAGTTCGTTTTCGTGTTAAAATTGTTATTTTGACATATCCAAACTGTGTTTACCTTTGTAGAAATTTTCGTCCCTTTTATCAAGCCGACTTCATCGGTACTGGTGACGTTGGATGACGTCATCGTACACGTGAGCAAGTCACCCAACGCCATTAGTACTGACGAAGTCGCCTTGATAAAACGACAAAAGTTTCTACAAATGTAAAGTTTGGATATGTCAAAATTACTATTTCAATATTTTGCATACCTCTGTGGTACCTCAGATTGTGTGGTTCATTTCATTTCTCTTCATCTGATGTCGTTTTGAACAGTCAGCCCCCAACGATCTCGGTCGGTCTCGCTGATGTTTTTATTGATACCTGCCATAGTCACGTCACGTGAAGGGTATTGTCCAAAAGTTATAACTTCTACTGGGCAAATATTATGCGACCTGCATGGACCTGTTGTCATATAACCTCTACAGAGCTCATGTGACATCGGAAGGGGTTTGATTAAGTATGACCTACGTTGCTTGGCGATGTTCTCCGCATGGTCAAAAATAGCCTTCCACGCGCCCCTCTGGAGACCACCTGGAAAAACAAAAAGAGGTGGACCACTGGACACGTAGAGAAGAAATGTTGAAGAAGACATGAAGATGGCTGGGAAGTCCTGAATTGAACATAGCTGGTCGCGGCTCGCCCACGACCGTGCTGCCTGGAGAAGATTTACTGGCGCCTTATGCTCTAGTGGGAGCGAAGAATTGAGTTGAGTTGAGTGATGACGAGTGCTAAAGCGTAGCCAAACTATGTATGACATGTATGCTCACAGTGGTTGCAGAGCCAACGATTTCTAATAGTCCGTTCTTGGTCTGTACACCTGTGTCCTGGTCGGCACCTGGATGAATATATTATCATAGCCACATGTATTGCTATTTGCTCGCACAAGAGCTGTCCTTCCATGTAGTGACACGTAGGACGTCACCAGGCGACTGCTCTCCCCGCGGCGCTCGGTGGAATCCCTCTCAGGCTCCGTCAGCATATCAGGTCATAACCATCTCATGATCTATTCACCGGAGGACGGGCGCCGTGAAACTTGTTCACGACACGTCTCCATTTGTGTTTGTTCTGCATACCTTTATCGAGTTCAGAAACTATCATCCCGTTTAAAAGGCGAATAGTTTTGCGAAAGTTAGACAAAGTCTCCATGGTAACCAGCTCTCTTCAGGAACAGTGACTTGCAAATTGGACCCGCATCCGTCTGATTGTCTCTGAAATATCTCACGTGTTGTGTCCAAGAGATGTCACCATTTACAAATTGGCATCGGAAGCTCCATTTCATTAGACGGCAAATAAAAATGTATACTCGACATTTCATCGTGTGTGGATAATTGAAAATAATACAAACCAGGACAAAATGTAAGTCATCTTGTTGTCGCAGAGTGACCGCACAGCCCTGCAGTTGGCCGCAGCCAATGGCCACGTAGACACGATGAAGCTGCTCATGGATGCGGAAGCAGACAAAGAAGCCTCGGATAAGGTATGATAAGCTTCTCTGAGATCGTCACAAGACAGAGATTCAAAAGGGCGACTTGTTAAAAGGAATGTACAGCGACTGTCATTGGTTTAAAGATCCGCTGCTAGTAGGCGATTTCGTATATTTAAAATGCCTATTTTTTCTGAAGTTTTGCTGCTCAAAGTACAGGTAAATTAACAGTTATATGCACCTTTTAATATGTATTGCTGTACATACTGGAGTACATTTAAAGTCAGACATTGCACAAAACGGGAATTTGACAGGCCAGTGAATCAACCGGTGAAAATGTTATATTTTGCCTTTAAAGGTGAAGGAGGTTTATTGGTATTTCTTTTTTTCAGTAACTGTGTGTGTCATAAAACATTAAAGGTTAATGTTTATTGGTATTTCCTTTACTGTAGTCAGTCAGTATCTAAGAGTGTCATAAAACATTAAAGGTTAAGGTTTATTTGTATTTCTTTTATTGTAGTCAGTCAGTATCTATGCTTGTCATAAAACTACCATATTTAAATTCTTCGCCAAATCGTGTATGCTTTTTTTAATATTGAAAGGTGAACAATCACGATAGTAACACATGTTGTGTGGCTATTATTGTTAGCCAACCGAGATGTTACGAATGCTAGTACATTGTGAATGAAACAGTATCGCAATGTCCGTAAAACAGTCTTTTGTTTAACCAATGAAAATGGTTGTATATTCCCATTAAATTCAATGAGTGGTGCACTCGTGGTGCGTCACGTCGTCAATGGAACTGTGCTGCCGATGATAATCGTTACGAGACAACCGTTCAGTTTTGCACGGGACTCACGGTATACATGAGTACAAACGGGGACATTACCGCTTTAAAAAAAGACAACGGAAAGTTAATCGAATCTTTTTTTACAAAGCGTTATATAAAGCGAGGACTGAAACATCCATCATTCTATGGCTATTCATGGCTCACTGTTGCACACGGAAAGAGCTACGAAGCGACTGGTCGGCCGTCAGCGTGTGCAAGTAATTGATCGATGCGTAATATGTGGGTGTTACCTAATCACTTAGAATGGCGCCTAACCCAAGGCATTTGCCGAGGCAATTGTAATTAGTTCCCTGTTGCACGATTGTCACGCCTAGACTATAACGTAATTTTGTATGTGGTAAATAATTACACAGAGATGTTTAACGGGTAAACATCCGAGTAATGTTGACGTCCGGACATCGTGTAATGGTAGCATGTTAAATATCCATCTTCGATGTTTTCGCCCGTCTCATTTCAAACTGATTTTTCGAAAAAGCAAGCATATCTAGTATCGACTACGACATGTTAGTTCGCTTGTACAAACTTATTTAGTTTCGGTGAAATCATCGGACAAACTATTACATTTTTTTGTTTGTTAAGCCGACTGCACATATTGCTATTCACACAGGACACATTTGAACATCAACGAATTTGATCGCGATGGGCTGGATGAATTGGGAGGAGGCTATGAACGAGAACAGTCAAATAGGACTCAATGTTGATGACGATGAATACTGACGAAAATAAATTTCAGCTCAATTCAGTAGATAACTTCGAGACTCCACGAACGGCGCATGCATCATTCATGCGAACCTGAGGTCCACAAAGTGAGGAGACTCGTTAATTATATATAGCGATGTACTGGAATATAGTTTATGCATTTCGGTTATTCTATTACGTATACCGTTCAGGGACCACCATCATTGTCGTCATCATCATCAATATCGTCATCATCGTTGTCATTATTATTATTTTTAAATGTATCATATATTGTTGCTATGATATGTATTGCGCATAGCAACCTATCTCCTCCTTGAACACTGTGCGTTCTGCGTCGTCACATTTATGTAAATACGTCTTGCGGATGCTTACAGTATGGAATGAACCCGCTACTCTGGGCTGCGTCGTTCGGCCACCTGCAGGCGCTGAAACTGCTCGTCGAGAAAGGCGTCAGCGCAACATATGCTAATCGGGTAAGAATAACAACTCGTACGCATCTATCTTTTTTTTGCTGCTCGGTAATGCAAATTTCAAACTTTGATAGACTGTCTCACATAGAACCATGTATCGACACCGCAGTGTCCGCCAGGGGAAATCAGCATAGAGCGTCGTGTGCTATTTTAGGGCGAAGTCGCTGTGGTTTCATGACGGGATCACGACCTGATCTCTCGCTACAAACACTAGCCATGTTGTTACACCGGGAACATCTTTATCCACTCTCCAGCGCCCTGTTTTGATAGGCAGTTATTATATAGAACGTATTCCGAGAAATGCATAATAATTGTCGAATGGTCGAATTTTCAGACGTATATTGGCAGTATACGAAAGTTGTGACGTATGCATTTTGTTGACATAATTAGTGCCACTAAAGTACTTTAAAGCGAATGGGTGTCACCATGCATAGTGGGGAACATTTTATTAAAAATAACAGTGAATCAGTTTCATACATTTGGCGATTTATTTTATTATATCCGATACAGCGTATCACCTTGGGAACAGCATCAAAGGAAGAATTGGAAAAAACTAGCAAATGCAGTGAGTAAAAAGACACACTGAGAGTGTAGTGCCAAAGTTCAACGATTAGTATTAAAGATAAAACGTCAGAAGAACACGCAGTCATGCTGGCTACAGCTAGAAGAACACACAGTCATGCTGGCTACAGTTAGAAGAACACACAGTCATGCTGGCTACAGCTAGAAGCATTACATGTGACCTGGTTAATATCTGGAAAAACGATGGCATAAGTATAAGCTTGAAGAGGAGATGTCTATGGTCCCTAATTTGGAGCGTTGGTCAGTGTGGCAGATAGTCTTGGACGCCCAAGAAGGAGGATGAGAAACGTATGCAAGCAGTCGAGAAGTGGGTATGGCGCAGAATGCTCAGGTTAAACTGGACACAGAGAAAAACTAACATCTGGGTCGGAGACAAAATAGGGGTTAAGGAAGAAGAAGGTCTGCTACGTTCCACCAAGAGAAGAAAGCTGACTATGTACGGCCTTTGAAAATGAAGACCAACCAACTTGATACTCACCGGCGTAGAAGGAGAACTACCAAAAAAAAACCAAAGACGTAGAAGAACAATGCGATGAATTGACAACAAACACTGGACATATGGTGGGCAATATGTTGCTAGAGAGATTGCATGGAGACGCCAACTGCTTAACTGCAGTCATGGCTGCACAAAAAGAAGAAAAGCATATTTTGTGAAGCAGCCGCTTCACGTCATTGACAGCCAATCACAATGCTGGAAAAGGCATTTTGTGACGTAGTGAGTTCTCCTCGAGCTGCTTGAGCACGTCAATGTTGTGATTAGCATATTTAAATGAATTACGATTGTTTAAGTTACGTAATTACATATCACAAACTAATGCAATTCCAAACACCGCATAATATGCGAAACTTGCTTGAGCTCGATTTATCGTAAATGTCTGCGTCTAGACTTAAGTTATCTAACACAGCAGGCTTTTGAGATTAAACAAGTTCGCGTTTTGAATTAACATGTTAACTGCGCTGCCGGATGTAATCATATCATAACTGACATTATATTTAAATACAATTACTTACAGCACAAGCTACATCACAAAACGTGATATGAATGCCCGTTTCCAAAAGGTTATATTTTATTTGAAATATACACGTAAGGTTTCATTTGACGATAATCCGCAGTGTAAGATCTTTCGTCAGCATTTCTCCGGTTTCCAAAACGTCAAAACTAGTAATAAGGTTATATTAACTATGTTACCCAGAGACTGTTTTCACATTGAAGAAAGGGTGTTACGTTAACAACAAAAATGAAATGGGAGTCAATAAAAACGAGGCCATTAACTATTGCCAAAAGTAGTTCAGACAAACAAGGCTGTTACTCAAAATGTCACCATGCACGTAATCTGATAAAAAATATGGAACATCCACTTTGTATGATTAGCTAAATCAGCAAAGACGCTCCAAGCCACGGCTCTCTCTCTCTCTCTCTCTCTCTCTCTCTCTCACACACACGGAGTATAAATTGCACAAATTGCTAGTATCTGCTAAAGGTCAGTCGTCCGCTGCTACCTCGTAACGAACCTGTTTAAGCCTGCGCTCGTTCGACTAAGGCGATTCCAACTTTACGATGTTTCAGACGAATAATCACATTACTAGAGTCCGACCGCTGTGTATTATTTACGGCGCCTCGAGTAACATTCTAAATGAATCTATGCGTTATGCCGTTTAGCTAATAAGAAACCTATTGTGTAGGAAATTAATAACCTATAATTATCATGGTCACTCCACTTTGGCGTGGCATCCACAGTAGCTATCCGGTGGTGCTTGTCAACTTGCAGAAAGGCTTCTGGTGGAAATATGGCTGAAAACAAAGAAGCGCCAACAATAAACAGTAATGTCCACCTGGTTATGACGTTGATGGTCGTGAATGAATGAGTGAACAGAGATACTGACTGTATAAACAATCGACTCGGTCTCAGAGGAATCGACATAATACATTGCGCCTAAGCAATATTCAACCGAACGAATACTTGGTCATGTCCAACTGTTGTTTGCCTCCCTTTGTTGAGCCACTTGGACTTCCGCTCTGGAGGTCTCTTGACGTATATTCCACTTCAAATGAAGAACTTAATGTGCGAGTCTTTGTCTCAGGCGGTCCGGGAGAAAATAATTTGAAATACCCAGTAAATGACGTCCACGGACCACGTCGTCGCGTAGGTCATAATGCAAATTATTGTGATTTTTCACGTCATGAAAGACCCAATCCGATAAAGAAAGGTCGGAGAAAAAATAACGTAAAATAATGATCGCAAACTAGGAGATATCCGACCTTTCTTTGTTTCTTTCGATCTGTATATCTGTATGTCTGTCTATCTATTTGTCAGTCTGCTTTTCTGTCCTTCGTCGTTTATAGTACATATCCCACCCTTTGGCATTGTCGTACTGTGCTAGCAATAATGAGTTAAGTCCAAGGCATATTTACTCCAAGTGTGGGATCTTTTACTTCCCCAGCCTAGAAGCTCGGTAGAGAGCTTACGGTGTCTCCTCCGACAGACACAGGCAAAGTGGGGTGAATGAAATTGCCCAAGCTTTGAAATGGTAACAGATGGACTCAGCCCCTAGTCCCCTCGACTGGTAGTCCGCAGACTGGTAAGTCTGTATACCACCTTCAAGTCAAGTCAAGTTCAAGTCATTGACAGGCAAGTTAAGTCAAGTCTCAAGTCAATGACCTCCACGTCTAAGTCAAGTCTCGAGTCATTTCTCTAAATTGTAAGTCAGGTCAAGTCCAAAAGTCAATATTTCTTTGTTCGTTCAGCCTATTTCAAGCATCGACTCGTACAACATGCATAACGTGCAGCTGCTATCGATGTCTGGCAGCATTCCCTTTGGAATTTGACTAGCATTTGTCTTCTGTTCTTCAGCGTTATGGCGCGGGTCCGCGTTACGTACTTGAGCGATGTACAGCACCAATGGACAGGTTTTGTCTGGCTTTTCTATTATATAAAGGTACACGCATCTCAGAGCCCTTTTACGAGGAAACGTACGCGTGTTAACAGAATTACTAAGACAAATGAGTTAACGTGTAGACGATCAGGATAGAATATTCACAGCCACGTCTTCTGCGACAACTAGTAATTATTCATAGTTACTCATCAAAATATCCGACATAAATATTATCGAGCTGGCAATACATAAATAAGGCGCGACAGAATATACGCGTTGATGCAGCCACTTGGGCAGACGGCCAACTATCATCCGGAAAGCGGTTAATGGCGACTGTGTGATGTCGATAATGATAATGATGATGACGATGCTGCTGCTGATGATGATGATGAAGATGAAGTTGATGACGATGACGATGACGATGACGCTGACGATGACGCTGACGCTACTGCTGCTGCTGCTGCTGCTGCTGCTGCTGCTGCTGCTGCTGCTGCTGCTGCTGCTGCTGCTGCTGCTGCTGCTGCTGCTGCTGCTGCTGCTGCTGCTGCTGCTGCTGCTGCTGCTGCTGCTGCTGCTGCTGCTGCTGCTGCTGCTGCTGCTGCTGCTGCTGCTGCTGCTGCTGCTGCTGCTGCTGCTGCTGCTGCTGCTGCCAGCGACGGCGACGGCGACGGCGGCGACGGCGACGTTGACGGTGACGGTGACTGTGACTGTGACTGTGATGTTGACGGTGCCGGTGACGGTGACGGTGACGGTGACTGTGACTGTGAAGGTGACTGTGACTGTGACTGTGACGGTGACGGTGACGGTGACGGTGAAGGTGACTGTGACTGTGACTGTGACTGTGACGGTGACGGTGACGGTGACGGTGAAGGTGACTGTGACTGTGACTGTGACGGTGACGGTGACGGTGACGGTGAAGGTGACTGTGACTGTGACTGTGACGGTGACGGTGACGTTGACGGTGCCGGTGGCGGTGACGGTGACGGTGACGGTGACGGTGACGGTAGCGGTGGCGGTGGCGGTGGCGGTGGCGGTGGCGGTGATTGTGATGGTAATGATGATGATGACTGACCAATTTCAAATACGTCGTTCTTTTGCTAGGTGACTGAGCGAATTGCTGTCAAATGGTTATCCGGGAATCGTTCACCTAGTTGCGGGATGCGCGACTAAATGCATTCGGTATAGCGAACCCGTTACAACACTGGGACGGCTTTCTGCATGACCAACATTCGATTACAATGGCTGGATAGAAATAGATTTGCACACTCTTAATATCGGACATGTCTTCATTGTGTGACACAATAAATATCGCCACGCCGACATTGACGCTTAAGTACCATTTTGGTGGTCAGTGGTGTTGTATTGAACTGGATCAAGTCATGAGCGGCCGGTCGTTATTGCTGGGCTAATATTCCTTTTCAATTTGCATATAATCTTCAGGACCAAAACCGATGTCTGTATTCCGCTGTTCCACCAATCGCAGACACTGTTTCGAAGACACATGTGATGTCCCGCTCCCATCTTTGTCGTGGCTTGTCTCTTCTCGGGTTCATATAACGGAGAAGTAATCTAGCATGATGGGATATCACAGGTGTAGGGGTCCTGTTATCTTTCTCTTCTGCACAGTTGAGATGGCCATTTTTATAGATCCTTCTCTGATATCCAGCATGCGTCGAAAACCAAACAATGTACACCACCAGACATGCGCCATCAAAGGCACGAGGCAGGTAAAACAGACAGGGGCAAGTCACGATAAAGACGGAAGACGGACATCACTGATGTATTGGCATCAGTGACAACGGCGGGTAGACCTCTAACGCCAAGTATTGTGCTTAGTGTGGTGGGACGGATCATTGATTCCCTTCCGAATTTATGGCATACGATTACGAGGCGGTACGCCCTTTTGGCAGTTGATTGCTCCCTGGATTATTATTTTTGAACGAGAATACATACGGCCGTATGCGAGGCCTACCACACTTGTATTGTGCCCAGGTTAACATTTCTGAAGGATGGCTGGCAACATACGCACATATCAGTGACTGCAGGATCCCTTGTGCGTGTCATTGACTGCATGATCCCTTGCACGTGTCACTGACTGCATGATTCCTTGCACATGTCAGTGACTGCATGATCCCTTGCACGTGTCAGTGACTGCAGGATCCCTTAAGCGTGTTAGTGACTGCATGATCCCTCGCACGTGTCAGTGACTGCAGGATCCCTTAAACGTGTTAGTGACTGCATGATCCCATGCATGTGTCAGTGACTGCATGATCCCTTGCACGTGTCTGTGACTGCATAATTCCATGCACATGTCAATGACAGCAGGATCCCTTGCTCATGTCAGTGACAGCATGGTCCCTTGAACGTGTTAGTGACTGCATGATCCTTTGCACGTGTCAATGACTGCACGATCCCTTGCATGTGTCAGTGACTGCACGATCCCTTGCACGTGTCAGTGACTGCACGATCCCTTGCATGTGTCAGTGACTGCACGATCCCTTGCATGTGTCAGTGACTGCATGATCCCATACATGTGTCAGTGAGTGCAGGATTCCTTGTGCATGAAGTGCAGCTGAGTTGCTTTGTGTGCCATATGATGGGGAACATCTGGTATATTGATTTTCTGGAGAAAACAAGTCAGGGTGATGAAAGAATAAATATTAGCTTAGTTGATTTTTAGAATATCCAAAATGTAAATTTGCGAACAGCATTAACAAACCGTTAACATTGTCGCCATTGGCAATGGGAAAATAAGCGCCGAGTGTTCTGCAAAGGCCGTAGACATAGCGTGGTGGCAACATGGGTGCTCCACAACAACGACGATTGCAACGATTTGCTTGGCGGACTGCCACCGTAACAAATTGAAAGCACCGCAGCGCATACAAAACTGTGCTGACAAACCAATCCCGCAGGGCTACAGATAACACCGCCTCGTCTGTTCGAGATTTACGAAACTGCAAACGTAGCATCGAAATAATCAGTCACAGAACATCCGGCATGTATGCATACAAAGAACATCATATGTTCATTATGTCTAGTATATCGAACGTTGTACTATACGTTTAGCATTAGTTTACATTTATACTATTATTGTTACAGTTGCAAGACAAATCATGACAGTTGACGCTGTATCATGTTGAATAATTTGCTTTTCTTTTCAATTCTTCAGCAAGGTGCAACCATCTTGCATATAGCCGCCCTCAATGATCACGCGGACATTGTCCAGTTCGTGCAGGACTCGCTCGAAGAGTTCCCGGTCAACGCAGCCGACAAGGTAATCTCACACACGAGGTTAATCAAACTGACATTACAGACAAAAAGCCGTATTACTCAAATACTATCAAAGCGCACGTGACATGTTTGTGTAGTTTACGTCGGCGGAAATGTTTCCTTTGAAGTCGTATACTGATTAGTAGGGCGTCTTTGCTTTGATGCACTTAATAATTATTATGTATGACATGCTTAAGAATGCATACATGCATCTAAGTTTATCTTAATTTATCCAAAGTAGGCTATTAATCTCTGTAACAAATAAATTTATGACGTATGTGTTGAATCGGGGATAAGACGATTCAGATTCATCAAGCATACCTAGAAAACGAGCACTTGTTTTATCTGCGCTGTGGTAATTTTCCGTAATATATGACCACTGGCCAGCGTTTCTTCCACTTCGTTTAACTACGCAGCGTTGTGCGCTCAGTAATGGGGCATGCAGAGCAATCTGGCGCAACTATAAATACACAGCCATTACAGACAGTTCTCCACGGGTTTGTTAACAAATGCATGTCAACGCATTTAATTGTAAATGTTTCAATTTAATTAAATGCAAATTTAAAAGCTAATAAAATGTTCAAGGACCGCATTCAAATGCTAATATTTTGGAGTTGTATTCAAGTGGAAATTGTGTGTTTATACATATGTGGATGCATTTTAATTACTTTAAAATATTTTATATTGAATTTGTGTTAATGTAGATTTTATCAATGATTAATAACAATCAATCCAAACAATTAGGCGTAGTACATAATATGAGACTTACAATAGTATCTATCCATAAGTATTCAAGT
The DNA here is from genome assembly GCA_963662155.1 of Lamellibrachia columna. Lineage (NCBI taxonomy): Eukaryota > Metazoa > Annelida > Polychaeta > Sabellida > Siboglinidae > Lamellibrachia > Lamellibrachia columna. The sequence goes on from OY759273.1 coordinate 5,046,370, forward strand.
ATGTTGCAATTACAGTTGCATTTTAAATGCATTTGATTGAGCATTTGAAAAAAATATAATGTTTGTAGTCGCATTCAAATGCAAAATTTTTTATGTTTAGAATACGCATTCCAGTGCAATTGCTGAGACACTGAACATATCACAAATGCATCTGAATGCGCATTGAAATGCTCAACTTTAAAATGCGCATTCACATTTGGTTCTCCGTCGATTGTAGAACGAGAAAACGGCGCTGCATCTAGCCGCCGAGAGAGGTCAGTTGGACATCATTGACAAGCTCCTGGTGCTCAAAGCCGACGTCCAAAAGAAAGATTCGGTCGGTATATCTTTTGTGTCATATGGCAAAGTGAATATTGTTAACATCTCGTTTCAAACATCTCTCCAAATTGTTTACTTAGTATTAGTGAAATCATTAGACAAACTATTGAATTATTTTTTATTTGGTCAGGTCAAGATTCTGCGAAAAAAGACAAAAGTGGCCCGGCATTATATATTATGACACTTTCGCAAGTTACAAGATCTAACGATCGAAATCCATTATTTCTATGATTTTAACAAAGTCACAAACTCTATTATTAAGCGACTATTCACACAAAAATGTGAACATCAACGAATCTGATAGGCGTTGGCTAAGTCAATTGATAAGGGAGTTTTAACCCTATTATTGAGAAGAGTATTGTAGAGTTCCTTTGGTTCTTCAGAACAAACGTTCCTTACGACATGACAGTAGATTTCATCTAAATAGTGGGTGATTACGAACAGTCGACCATTTAAACCAGGAGTGATGTTTCACTAACATCCTTGTTGGATCCATCCGATAAAACATGGAATTGAATGTAGCCCATATTGCTGCATCTGCCAAAACAGCGAATGAAACGCTGTGCTAGAAAACATTACGACAAACATAACAATTTTTCTTCGACAAATGTCGAGTCCCAATAGATTGCTCCAACAGCAAATGCCAAGAAAACATGCAATTCGTTAACATCATCATAAAACACTGTAACTGCAATTCGCACACGTCGGCGAGCGTTTATTAGACGAACAACTAGATTTAAGTTCCACCGGCTTCGTTTGTACGAAACAAACGCTTTTATTAGAAAGAGAAAATAGTTTCTTCAAACTTGAAGACGGTAATAAAAGCAGACGAAACGAATTAATTATGTTAAAGAAAAGAACAGCTTAGATGGGATAAGAAAAAGTTATTATTCTCACTGAGGACAAAAACGAATGGAATGAATTATCCATTTGTCTACTTGTCGTCTGGGGCATGTTGCTTTGGATGGAAATCTTGTTAAATCTTGTTAAAACGCATGTTTTCTGTGGGCTCGCTCAACGGTTGGCAAAACATGCAGGTGATACATGGATGCGGTTAACATACTGGCTTATCGAATAAATTACATTGTGATTGTATGATTCGCAGAGAGTACGAATTAGCAAGTCTACCGGGGTACGTGGCTATAAACCATGTGTTGTTAATGTTATCGATACACCGGCAGGACGGTCAGACAGCTGTTCATCTTGCGGCTATAAACCATGTGTTGTTAATGTTATCGATACACCGGCAGGACGGTCAGACAGCTGTTCATCTGGCGGCTAGAAACCATGTGTTGTTAATGTTATCGATACACCGGCAGGACGGTCAGACAGCTGTTCATCTGGCGGCTATAAACCATGTGTTGTTCATGTTATCGATACACCGGCAGGACGGTCAGACAGCTGTTCATCTGGCGGCTAGAAACCATGTGTTGTTAATGTTATCGATACACCGGCAGGACGGTCAGACAGCTGTTCATCTGGCGGCTATAAACCATGTGTTGTTAATGTTATCGATACACCGGCAGGACGGTCAGACAGCTGTTCATCTGGCGGCTATAAACCATGTGTTGTTAATGTTATCGATACACCGGCAGGACGGTCAGACAGCTGTTCATCTGGCGGCTATAAACCATGTGTTGTTAATGTTATCGATACACCGGCAGGACGGTCAGACAGCTGTTCATCTGGCGGCTATAAACCATGTGTTGTTAATGTTATCGATACACCGGCAGGACGGTCAGACAGCTGTTCATCTGGCGGCTATAAACCATGTGTTGTTAATGTTATCGATACACCGGCAGGACGGTCAGACAGCTGTTCATCTGGCGGCTATAAACCATGTGTTGTTAATGTTATCGATACACCGGCAGGACGGTCAGACAGCTGTTCATCTGGCGGCTATAAACCATGTGTTGTTAATGTTATCGATACACCGGCAGGACGGTCAGACAGCTGTTCATCTGGCGGCTATAAACCATGTGTTGTTAATGTTATCGATACACCGGCAGGACGGTCAGACAGCTGTTCATCTTGCGGCTATAAACCATGTGTTGTTAATGTTATCGATACACCGGCAGGACGGTCAGACAGCTGTTCATCTGGCGGCTATAAACCATGTGTTGTTAATGTTATCGATACACCGGCAGGACGGTCAGACAGCTGTTCATCTGGCGCCTATAAACCATGTGTTGTTAATGTTATCGATACACCGGCAGGACGGTCAGACAGCTGTTCATCTGGCGGCTATAAACCATGTGTTGTTAATGTTATCGATACACCGGCAGGACGGTCAGACAGCTGTTCATCTGGCGGCTATAAACCATGTGTTGTTAATGTTATCGATACACCGACAGGACGGTCAGACAGCTGTTCATCTTGCGGCTATAAAACATGTGTTGCTAATGTTATCGATACACCGGCAGGACGGTCAGACAGCTGTTCATCTGGCGGCTATAAACCATGTGTTGTTAATGTTATCGATACACCGGCAGGACGGTCAGACAGCTGTTCATCTGGTGGCTATAAACCATGTGTTGTTAATGTTATCGATACACCGGCAGGACGGTCAGACAGCTGTTCATCTGGCGGCTAGAAACGGACATTTGGACATCCTGCGAAAGTTGGTTCGGCTAGGAATTGAGATCGATGATAGGGACTCGGTAAGTAGACTTACGTCTATTTTTCTGTCTGTCTGTTTTTTTAACTCTATATGTGTCAGTCTGCTTAACTGTATATATGTCAGTCTGTTACGATATCTCTAATAAGTGTGCATTCTTCCGTGTAGTTATTTCACACACAATCACTGAAAACCTAAATAATTATGTGATGTATTTTTGAGAGAGGCCTCTTGATAGCGTTTTATTAATTCAAGTAAATAATAACTCGTCAACTTCTAAGAAACAGGAATATGTTGAATCCATCTCACTTGTTGTAACGTTTGTTAATAAGTGGCTTAGCAAGAGTTTTCCTTGCTAACACTTGTCAAATCCACCCCAGTCTTCTATCCCCATTATGTGTTACATAAACTAAACATGTTGCTTTGCCAGAACATTTCATTTTAATATCATTTACTATTCAAACACAATGATAAAACAATAACGGTCTTTCAAAGAAACACAATGGATGGAAGGGAAATATTTAATAAAGATTCCGTTTCAGGAAGGGCGAACTGCGCTCCACCTGGCGACCGAACGTGGACACACAGAAATTGTCAAGCTGCTCCTGTCCAGCAGCGCCGACGTCAACGCTGGAACCACGGTGAGATTTAACAAGATTTAACAAGATTGCCATCCAAAATTACAAGTTTCAGATGGAAAATGGACAAGGAAGCCATTGGCTTATCGAGAGTCCAACAATTTTATCATATATGCATAGCCCACCGTTATCAGATATCTGCCAGTGTTATTCTTTAACTTATTCACACTACTAACATTAACACAATCATTTGACAGTCTGTTCCATTCATTTATCACCCTCTGTGAGAAAGAGTACTTTCTCGTGTCCAACCTACACTGCTCCTTAACTAATGCTGCTTTGTGTCCTCTGGTTCTACTGCCTACTTTAAGTTTGAAGAAAGTTATTCCTATCAGTATTCGCATAGCCATTCAGTATTTTAAGCGCTTCTATTTAGTCTTCTCTTAGTCTCCTGGTCTCTAGTGTTGTCAAACCATATTATAATAATAATTTCATAACTAAGGTCTCTTAATTCTGAATTATTTTAGTTGCTCTTCAGTGCATTCTTTCTAGCTTATCTATGTCCTTCTTATGATACGGCCTCCATTCTTGTATACAGTATTCCAAATGCGGCCAAATTATCGTTTTGTACAGGGGTACAATTAGCTGTTTCTCCTTATTTGTGATAATTCTCCTTATTAACCGTATACTTTGATTTCTTTTTGAAGCAACAATCCCACATTGCTCTGAAACTTTCGTGTCAGCGCTAAATGTTACTCACATTCCATGTAGACCGAGCACGCGTGGTGCGCGCGTGGTGCATGCGTGCATGGTGCGTGCGTGCGAGATATGAACGTCGAGGGGACGATTGCATCCCGTGTTTAGTTTGCTCCACACCGCTCGCCACGTTTCCACATCGGATGGTCCCATTAAAATTTACCGTGCATATAGGGATGATGCGCAATCGATACTTTCCGTTGTATCCACCAAGATGTCCACGCGAATCTCTGTGCTGCGTTGGTTAAATGCCAATCCAATTTTATTACGAACTCAGCTATCCGAACCGTTGGCCAAGGTCTTCCGAGTGGATGTAACCAAGTCAAATGTCGTAACATATTTCAAATTCGATATTCTATTGCGGTGCGTGTAAACCAGATTGCAGACAGTTCACGCTTCTGGTGAGACATTTTCGTTCATTGACAGTTAAAGAGGACAAAGTAATTCATCACGTGATATGAACCGCGGTGCAGTGACTTGGACTACAGGGTCAGAAGCTGTAATAACATAAGTAATAAGTGTTAACCCATACATAGGTCATACGAACACCGAAGGTTGTTCGATGACATACATCATAGACTATGACATGCATCACAAATATGTGTAATGTTTCAAGAAGACTTTAAAAATAACTATTAAACTTGTACTATGGACAGATGTATGGGACTAATTTTTAGATTCATCAATAATTTCATTACAGCGTGTTTGTTCATAGCGTTGACATTATGCGAAACATATGTTTGTTATGTGTGGATATACTTACTTACAAAAGAAGGGAAACGACAATATGATGGATATTACTGTAACAGTATATACACGGGCGACGGCCTAAAACTTGGAAGTAAGAGAGTCGGTGCATCAATTTATTAGGAAGACCATGAAAAATATACAATTTTGCCGTTAGCTGGAGACCTGTATTTCAAAGAGAAACATTAGTCGTGGTTTGGGCACCTTTAAGAGTTACTAAAACATAACAATTAAGAATATTACATCATTGGTTTACTAGAAAAACCTTGTTGAACACACAGCATCTTAATTTCATGGGCCACGCCATACTCTTATATAACATGTTTTGGCATATGTTTAGTAAACTGGTCCACTTTTTTTAACATAGCATCCCGTTTTTGATTGAGACTGCGTTGGCTGTGTATATATCGGCCTCAATACATCACGCGATAGAGCTGGTTAACACACCAGCTCCAGTTGCACGGAGACTTGAGAGGAATATCCCACTTTGACAAGGAATTACGAGAAAACCACAGTCGTGATATTTTTATTGTAGTTGCAAATAATTAGTTTTTATTACTTCTTTTAGGTGCACAGCCCCAAAATCATGACTTTTGGTTCGCCTTAACCTTGCGTATCATCTTCAGCTCTTTAGCGTATTCACCCATCTGTTGGCAACTTTAACATTGTACACTTGCCCTGTGCTTTTGACGCAATAGTAATCTTTGTAAATTGTATAATCAGCACATATAAATCGTCTATTACGTACGGAAAGACTCGTCGCTCGTATTATCCATTCATTCCATGGGTTGCACGTTAACAGCGATGCTTTTGTCTTTATCAGCGACTAGTAGATACACAAGCTACCACGAGTCAATGTTTTAAATGTTGCTGGCTGGCACTTTTATGAACCCATTTTGCAGCAATTGTTTTAAATCAGGTTAATCTACCAAGACGCTACAAATTGCTCTAGATGAGAATGATTTTCAGTTGACATGTTTTTAAATCCTAATTTTACTTTTAAGTTTTATTTGTCGAAAATAATTTATTTAGATAATGTAATTAGTCTTGTTTTTACAAAGTAATTTTCTTGTGGTCATACTGTTATACGTTCTATAATCGCTGTGCATGTTTTCTCTCGTATAATTTACAATATTGTACTTTTCGTTCCTAGACGATTAAAGACCCGTTCACACTTACAAATTGATCGGGCGACAGCGTGTTGCATGACAAAGCGCTGCTAAATGATGTGCGCGTTCACGCGAGCAACGTGTCTAAACACTGCAAGTGCGACCTATCGATTGGCGACAATCACCACTTGAGTTCTGATTAAAGGTCCCGACAAATACCTGCACTCGGTCGCAGCGGTTGCTGATTGGCCAGTGCTTCAAACCGTCGTCCAACATACGCCAGAATTGGATCCAGCCGCAATTCCGGCGACACAATCATAGCCACAAATTAGACTAGTTAATCGATTTCGCGCGGGTGTTTGCACGAGTGAATAGTTGTTCGATTGGTCGGGCGACAGGGCCTTTGGTCATTGCGATAATTTACTGACTAAATAGAAAGCACTCTAACTAATTGTATGCAAATTATTAAGACTTATGTTACTGGTTATCTTTTTGGAGACTGACAGTGTAGATGCATTGCAATATCATTTAAGAGCTTAGATTAAAAGGATTGTTTAACTAGATTTTGTTTGTACACAATGTATTTTATTTATGACTGCTATACTAGGAAATGACAAATACACATCAATGGCGAAAAGGTCCGGGAGAGAAAAGCATACATAAAAACTAAAAGGAAGTCACGAACTGGGAAGAGAGATGATATGGTTAACCAAGTAACTAATGCAGACGCCATTTCCCCGGCGTCCACACCGCCACCTGGAGGATTAGAAACCACCAGTCATCATAACGAATACCACATGCAACCGCACAACACACACGGAAGTTCAATTGATGCACTGGACCATTATTTAGTTCATCATTATGCAATTACAAAAAAACTTGTTTACGAATGTAACTACAGCTGGCACTGATTGTGGGAAGATGAAACAGAGATAACTTCTGACGATGATGACCGCGTTATTGAGAATGACCGAAGTCAACTTCCGCGCGTGCGTGACCATTTATCTTATCACCCGTGCTACAGATTTTACACATCTTTATTTCAGTTGGTAAGCTCCTATCGTTTGTCAAGACATCTCTCAATCTCAACTATAGTATTTTGTGATGACATTTTACTAGAAACACGATAACGTTCGTTTTTATGTGGAACTATTTTACGTCTCTCAAGCGCTATGTAGAACTAACAAGTCGTAAACAACAATGGCGTCGTCCAGCCTACCAATTGTTTAAATCACTCCGCCAGCCGTCCATTTTGAGTTGATAACCAATTTGTGGCAGCGGTGATGTGGTGAGTGGCGCCACTGTCGGGGCGTCTCGACTGACGTAACTGGCGACGTTTCAGAAAGAGACGACTGCTCTGCACGTGACTGCACGGCAAGGTCACACCGCCATATCGCTTATGTTGCTCGATCATGGATGCAATATTAATTCACGTAATTATGTAAGTCACCTTCTTTGTTCGTTTTAGTTACATATTTAGTTGTGCTAATGTTGTTCGGTACTTGGACCACAACCGTTCGATTACTACGTAGAACTATTATTCTGGCACTCTGTAGTGTATTTAGTTATATACCTGCCTGCATGCCTGCCAGCCAGCCTGCCTGCCTGCCTCTCTGTCTGTCTGTCTGTCTGTATATACGTTTGTCTGTCTGCATGCCTACCTACTTGTCTATGACCTACTTTTACTACATATCTGACTGACGAACTGATTGATTGACTGAATAGTGGGCGTCCTATCCCTCAGTTCATAGTTATCCTGCTGGCGTTCCTACTGCTCCCTTCTGTCAACTATGCTGTGCCTTGTTTTCCCTTCCCACGTCCTGCGCATGTACATGTTTCTGTACATGTTTCTGTACATGTTTCTGTACATGTTTCTGTACATGTTTCTGTACATGTTTCTGTACATGTTTCTGTACATGTTTCTGTACATGTTTCTGTACATGTTTCTGTACATGTTTCTGTACATGTTTCTGTACATGTTTCTGTACATGTTTCTGTACATGTTTCTGTACATGTTTCTGTACATGTTTCTGTACATGTTTCTGTACATGTTTCTGTACATGTTTCTGTACATGTTTCTGTACATGTTTCTGTACATGTTTCTGTACATGTTTCTGTACATGTTTCTGTACATGTTTCTGTACATGTTTCTGTACATGTTTCTGTACATGTTTCTGTACATGTTTCTGTACATGTTTCTGTACATGTTTCTGTACTGTGTGGCGCGCACTCTCAGGGCAGTAGTGCTTGAGCGTGCCTGAATCAGGTTACAGATCACTGTTTTCCCACTGAGCTCCGTGCGCCAAACATCAGTCAGACAGTTCCCAAGTGTGCGCAAAGCCATCAAGCGGATTTCATTAAAAAAAACTGCACACTTTGATGTTTGCCTTGTCCCTGTAGATCAATCAATATTTTTTCCAACACAGAAAAATACAGTTTATAGTAACTAACATAATCAATGCAGTAGCGTCTCCGTCAAATCCTACAATCAACAATCAACATGGAAAATTCTCCCAGTCAATTGTCGCCCAAACGAACCAGATTCTGTTTTCCTTACACGGGGGATCATGGGAGATCATGGGGGATCCCTTAGTCACTGACACGTGCATATGCTGCAGCGCACGTGCATATGCTACATAAATGTCGTAGTCCACAAATATTTCATGTTCATAAAAAAATGTGGGTACAAAAAAATCCTCGAAAGAGGGGACCGTCTCAAAATCACTGCCAGGAGCCCAGAGTTAAATCAATGATCCATCAAAGGGTCTTGTGTGTCGTTGCAGCAAGGTAATACGCCACTACATGTAGCAGCCGTTGGCAACCATCCCGCCATTGTGAAACAGCTCCGTCGAGCCGGATGTGACATCAACACAACCAACCACGTAAGTGTCACACTTCCTGCTGATATAACGTAAGCCATTACTTGAGTC